>OX424574.1:12835830-13435830 GCA_949152435.1 Gastracanthus pulcherrimus | reverse complement strand
TACCGCGGTCTTAGAAGGTCAACGTATAAATTACACTTCGAATATTACAAAAAAGGTTACCACAGTAATTGAATATTACCGACTAACGACTTCCTCAATTTCACTCCACATCAAAAGCAAACCACAAAAATACACAGACACCAAATAGAGTAAACAGCGTTCAAAATTAAAAAATATCGTAAAGACTAACTATTCAAACCGAGCAGTCGTCACGACGATCCACTAGGATACGAAGACTAGGAATACGACAATGAAAACAAATTATCCGCGATTTGACGTACGATGCTGACGCTCCTCATAATCATTACGATCGTACACATTGCAGGTTCAACAGAGCCACAACTGCCTCTACATTCCCTTCGATGGCGAGGAGCTGTCCTTCAAGGACTACGAGGTCCTCGTTCTCCACTGATCACGCACCGCATCATCGCATATCATCGCACCGACCTGCACCTGCACAAGCACGCGCCACATCGAAGATTAGATACGCTCGGCTAGAGAAAGAATGTGTGGACAGACTATTTTTTTTTTATTTAAATACAAATAAGCGAGTCAGGGATGATTTTTTAGTTTTCTTGAAGACAAAGTGGTTATCTCTGGTGTATGAGTTTTTTTTTAAATAAATAATTTTATTGATTGTATTTTAAGGATTTTGGTTTTTATTTCGTGGTTATTGTTGGTCCTCAAGAATGATGTAAAATTTAGGAAACTAGCGAGGTTGGGTCTATTAGTGTGTGCTTTTGCTTGTTTTTAGATCGTATTTATTAATGTTTGCAGTTATTGTTACGTAAAAGCATAGAGTTAATAGTGTTGAATCATTGGACATCGTCGTCCCATATCAATTTTAAGAAAGTGCTGAAATTGAGTTATGAAGTATTATTTTAAAATTTAATTTTTTACAAAATCACAGGGATTTTTACATATTTTGTACGTATAAGTTCATAACTTCAAAATTGATTTGACTTATCTATGACATATAATTATCTGTAATATAAGTAAATTCGAAGTAATTATTTTAATTATCTTTAAAAACAATTTATCATTCATATCTAACATACAAGCAATGAAGAGCTGGTTCAAAAAAGTAATTACGGTAAATGCTGCAAATTTTGTTGGTTTATAAATCATTATACTTTGCTGAAAATTGAAAAATTCGGAAATCAAAGACTAATTAAAGGCCCAGTTGAGAGACGGTAATTTGTATAATTATATTTTTTCGAGTTCAATATAGTCAATGAGGTAATTATTAAGTATTACATGACTATGGAATTGTATGTGATGATGTAACCTTATATTTTGAAAAAATATTTTCTAAATTAATAAGAGGGTAAATGTACGTATTAAGGCGGTAGTATGTACACTAGATGGAAAAGACGTCTCATCTAATTGGTTTGCATTCTTTTTTAATACTTATTTCAACTTGATTGAATCGAAGTTGGTTTTCACTAATGACATTGGAAGATTAAAAAAAATTAAATAAATTTCTAAGAATAATAGCAATAAAATCTGCTTTCTAAATTTGTATAAGTAGGTGCAGAAAAGCTAATTATTTATAACTAAATCACGTTTCGTCAATAAAATTGTGTTTATAGATTGTTATATCTAGATTATTTCAATAAGTAGCAAATTTATTTTAATTTTGAACTTTGAACTTAGAACATAAAAATTGGCAGTATAGGATCGTAATAATTAATACACAGTCTCACTGTCTACAATATTAACATAAAAATCGGTGAATTTTTTATATTTTTTTTTAACTATAAGCCATTATATACAATTTCAATCAATTGATCATCGCTTAAAAGCTGATAATATACGAGTAGATTATATGCCAGCAGTAATTGGTACATAGTATCTGATACACCGTTTTTAATCATACATAGTAATAACTAACATGTTATATTTCTATGTTTTTCTTCATAAATATTAAAATACAATCAAATCAAATGAGCAAAAATCATCGTACCGTAGTAATATGTACTTGTAGCCTAGAATTAGTTATGAATGTAGTCCATATAATATAATATATAAGGTCTTCCTTAACGTCAAAACAGGAAATGGGTAAATCCGCAAAATTAATACGGATGACTTCCAAATTCGAAATATATTTAATTTTTTTTCACGCAAAAATAAATCTTTGACCTTAATTAATCAAATTGTTTTACGCTCCATGCAATAAGTTTCGTCAAAAATAAAATTATTAAAGAAAAAAATATCCTTAATGCATCATCTATTAATCTGCGAATCGCCACTCAAAAAAGTCAAAATAGACGCACTTCCAATTCAAACTCTTATCACCTAATGATTCACGCTAGAACCAAGACCGCCGCTCGCTTCCAAACAACCACCGCCGCCTCGCAAACCGTAAAGTCTCTATTCTCGCTCCTCGCGAGTGTGCACACGCGAGCCAAAAAAAAAGGAAGAAAAAAGTCGCAAAGGTAAAAATTGAAGAGAAAAAAAACCACCAAACTCGTTTGGACTTGGCGCATACATACTCGTCCACATACAAACTCGAGCGCGGCCATCGCGCGACTTTCACAATTTCTCTCGTTCGTTCAGATTGGTGCGGCGCCGCGGAGGACGAAAAAATAAATGCCCGCCTGTGAGATAAGCCGCCGACGTCGATTCTAAAACGGCAATCGATCGAGTGAGTTTCTCACTACGCGTGTTCTTCTCTTTTATATTTTTTTGTTTTTTTCTTTCATCGGGGAAAAATCGTAAGCGATCGAGTGCACCGTGGCGATAATTCGAGGCTAATTCAATGGGTAAAAGTGAAAGTAATTTGGCGCGACTCGTATATCGAGGGCTTTTATTTGGTCGTGCGCGTGTGGGTTTTTGAGCGTGCGGCGTACTTAATTAAGTTTTGTTTTGTTATTTTTCAAATGCGCTGCGAGGAAAATTGGGAACGTTAGAGCGACATTCGTAGATCTTTAATTGCTTTGATGGTTTGAAAGATTTGCTGTAATCAAATAATGCAGTGAATTTATGAAAGAGGCCTCTTATGGTTTTCTATTTCAGAGTTGTGTAGATAAAAAAATACAATAGATTTTACTTATAATAAACAAATTTCAAATTTTTGTTTAGTTTTAATGTAAAATGCATATAAAAATGAACGTTTATAACGATCTTAGTATAATATAGAAATTTTGATATAAGAAACCAAAAATGTTATTAGAGACCCACAATTTAATAGATAATAACAAAGGGCAATTCGTAGGTTCTATCCGAAAGATAGTAAGACTTTTTGTTCTTATTGGTGTTTATATCTCTAGGACGATAGATATGATACTATTTATGATGTATGTCAAGAAAACCCGAGATGTTTTAACAATATTCAAAATCATGGATAACAAACTTTCTACAAATAAATTAAAAAATTGAATGTCCAGATAACTGTAATATCGACATCTTCATATAACTTAAATTAATGTTTCATTTCTCTTACAAGGGAAGACCACAGAGTTTGGGTCTCGAATTTTTATGAAATTTAAGGGATCGACTTTTGAAACTTCAAATTAAGCATAGTACCCGTACTTTTATCCATGGGTCATAGCACCTGTGATAGAGCCAAAAAACATTAGCTTTGCTCATATGGATAACGTTAAAAGTCAAATATATATCAAACATATAACGAACCATGAGATAAAACGGATGTGACTCTAAATAACGAAAAAACAAAATTACGAATAAATAAAACTTCAAACATCAAAATAACGAATAAATAAAACTTCAAACATCAAAATAACGAAAAATTATAACAACGAATTACAAAAATATACACTTAAACAACGAAAAACTTTATTGACGAAATACAAAATTACAAAAAATGAAACTACGAAAGTTTTAACAACGAAAAACCAAAATTACGAATTGCGAAATTAAGAGGATCAAAACTCGTTGTTTAGATCTTCACAGTATTATTTTTTTAATTATGTTTTACGTTATTAACATTTTTCGTTGATTAAATTTCGGAAGTTTGTTCGTTTATATTTTTGCAATTAGTACTTTTAATTTTTGGTTCTTTTGATTTTCGAAATTTCATTTATTCGTAATGTTGTTTTTTCGTTATTTATAGTCCCACC
This sequence comes from Gastracanthus pulcherrimus, assembly GCA_949152435.1. Classification (NCBI taxonomy): domain Eukaryota; kingdom Metazoa; phylum Arthropoda; class Insecta; order Hymenoptera; family Pteromalidae; genus Gastracanthus; species Gastracanthus pulcherrimus. The sequence goes on along the minus strand of OX424574.1, from coordinate 13,431,748 downwards.
CAAATTATACATTGAGACTAATCCCAATTCTGGTTATAGCGAATAAATTTTAGCCCTTCAAGTAATTATATGAAATCTACTGTATTTATAAACACTAGAATAACATGCAGAATGTTATTCTTATTTAAAAAGAAATCTAACAAATTTTATTTAATTAAATTTATTTTAATTATATATTCGAAGCTATCAAAATAGTCATGCGATAAGATCACAATAATGAATAGAAATCGATTAGCATACGGGACAAATATTTTGCTTCAGATAGCATATTCCGATACCCCCAAAACCTGTTGGTAATGAAAAGGATCGATAAATTATACAAACCCATCCATCCACGCACGCACTCGAATAACGCTCTAAAAATACCATCGTTGGCATCCATCGACACCCTACATTCTCCAATTCTCTCTGCATCATCCAGACCAAAAGAGAAAAAAAAGCACTCACAAAAAAAGGATTAGCTCGGCGCAGCGGCGGCACATCGAGAGTGAAAGCGCGCTCGGCTCGGCTCGGCGCTACAAACGTAAAAGTGAATATAGACGCGTAGTACATACCTATATACAGCCCGCAACCGGCTACTCGTCCGACGCGCGACCGTACTCCGTGTTTCGACAATCGCGAGCGATAAAAGTGTTCCGCGGCGCGTGGAGGACAACAACAAAAAATGGCAAGAGGTTCGAAACAGATGGAAAAGCAATTGCAACGCGTCCTCCGGCAAGGAAGGTGAAATCTTCGATCGAGTTTTGTGCTCCGCGGGCGAATCGCAAGGTCGGCGGCTTGTGTACAGCGAGAAATTCGCTCTTTTTTTTGTGCGTTTCTAGCCTAGCGAATTGTAATTATTTGCTGGAAGTTTTATTGCCGAGGTGCGCAAAAAATGGATATTGGATGGTGACGCGATGCTGAATGTCAAGTGTTGATTGAAATTTGTTGTTGCTGGGTTCGTTAAAGAATAATTAGTATTAAAATGGAGAATTTTAGTGTGCTAAAGTGTATTATACGCGTATTAAACTTTTTGTACATTGCAACAAAAAAAAGCCATTACGTTACCATCGAGAATATCCAATTTTTTTTTCGACAATTTTGAAAAGGAAATCGAAATAAACCGTTATTTGTTGAAGTTCAAGAGACATACACGGCGCCGGCGACATGATTATCTTATTTTGAAGAACATAGATCTTTGTTTTGAAAGTAGGGATACTTTTGTATCTCTCATTGAAATTCTCAGATTTTATTTTTGGTATTATCGATCACATTATAATGGAAGTTTTATTATGGCTCTAGAGAAGGGATTTTTTCGATTCTTACCGTGAAATTCTCGAAAAAAAATCGATATTTTCAATCAAATCATAACGGATTTTTTGTATAACGGAGTAATAAAAGAAGGATCTTACCAAAGAATTAGTTACGAAGCATATTTCTATTTGTTTAAATAAGACCTCAGAGTTCAGAAAAAATTCCGAAAAATAAAACAAATTAATAAAATAGTATTTGTTAATCAACAAATTTCACAACATTGAGAAACCATAAAATATTGTCATATACCAAAATCCCCCCCCCCCCCCCAAATCGAAAGCAGCTCGTGTTACCAATTGCCACCTATGACTTTCTAATCTCCAAAAAATCGATTACCCAGCACTCGAGATCTCTCGCCTGGTGCAGCGCCGAAAAAAGCGCTCTCCCTAATGACTCTGACCTTGATCCCCGAATCAAAATACTTACGCGCGGTAGCCGCTGATACGCTTAGATTCTCGCGCACCTCCTTTTTTTCCCTCCTCCAGTCGAAATTTTACGAGCGCATAATGACGCTATTAAGCTCATTTCTCAGCAGTCGCGCAATAATCATCAATCACACACGAGCACGCGCGCAAAAGTCTTAGATAGAGCGGCAGCCGCCTCCTTCGGCCCGCAATTCGATTTCTCTCGCGCTTTTTATACAATTATTCCTCGGGCGCACACGTGGTTGTATAGTAGGATTTTAAGCGAGGGGAAAGGGCATCTATCGGTATGCTGCTTTGGTTTCTATATTAGTAATGTGTGAATTGGGATGGCTGGATCATGAATAATTGTTTCAGTGCATTTATCCGGGATGTATTTTGTGTTAATATGATCACGATTTTATTTTTTAATTTTTGTGATTGATCTAGTGAATATTCTAAATTGTGGATAATTACATGTATGTAATTTAGCCACACTCATAATTAATGAATGAATGAATTAATTTATTTATTTATCTACTAAAATTTTAAGGTCTAATATCTATTTTGTGTACATTATAATTTCTTACTTTTTTATTTGTGATAAAAAATACATTTTTTATCAAAGAAATTATCAATATTTGAGCATTAAAAGAATATTTAAAGTTTCATTTTACAATTAAAATTCTATAGTTATGTTAATAAAACTATGTAATTAAGGTAACCATTTAGTAAATTAGCGCTTTTTAACGCATCTTAAAAAAATGTTTAGCTATAAATATTTTCCTGTTACAGGATGTTCTTATAACTTTAAACGTATATATAACAATTTTATTTAATGGAAAATGTTAACTAAAATCGGTGTAGCATGAATACAAAAAAATAATGTTTTTCGAGATGGTTTCTCTCCTCTGATTGAAAGAAATGGAACTTTTGAAGTTGAAAATTTTAAACAGTAAGAAATTCGAGATAAAACGGCGCACCTATAAAACTGACATGAGCATGCAGAATCCATAAAAACTGAAGCATTTAAATAAAAACTTTCTGTACACATTGTATAATGCGGAAAACATATACAGTAGAACCTGCCGGTACTGTGACCCTCGGCACTGTGAAACTCGGCATCGTGAAATGGTTTAAACCGAAAAAATGTTATAGATAACGTTTCATACAAAGGTTTAAGCCAACAAATTTTAATAATAATGTTTTTAAAAATGTTCAAACTGAAAAAAATTAATATAAAATTTTATAAAAAAGAATGATATAATTCCATACAGATTCTTATACAGTCTTTTTTTAGTAAAACTGCATGCCAGTCAATTGTACTCAGAATAATTGATTATGGGGAAGGTACGGGGAAAGTTATTATTATGACATAGATACGGCCCTGGTGCTCGACGCTGATTGGCTGGCGCAAATTCACAGTGTCGGGGGATAGCTAGTCCCGTATTTCACAGTATTGGACGGTTCGACTGTACTTTCAAATGTCTGATAAGATCTTGATTTTTTCACTTAATTTATTGAATTTGATCATCTCTTATTTTAAGTTTTCAATCACTTCCCCGAATCAAATCCTTTTCTTTTCATTTCCATATTTTGCCAAGTTCTATAGTCAACACAATTAATTTTGTACGTTACCCTGCAATCTCTTACTTACTACACATCCATGGCCATTCTTCTGCCAGGGCAAAAGTTATTTTACAGGCTACACCTTTGTTTGTCAACATTGTACATTCAGTAATTCTTTTTATATACTTTAAGACTTTGAAAATATGTTACAAAAGAAACATTATCTATTCCTAACCATTTTTTGAATAAGCCCACAAAAAGGCTCAACTTAACTGTTAAGTTTGTATGCCTATCACAAGTTTAGCTTAATATGACAATATAAGCTGTTGAAAAGAAACAATAGATAATTATAAAACAAATTAGCTTTCCCTATTTAACTAGACATTGAACATAACATTATCTTACATATTACTTGTCCTTAAATAATATATAAAACCATTATTTAATATCGTCTGTATTTCTATCCCCCGAATACAGATAAACATAATATTCCAAATTACTTCCCACCCTATTCCACTCAATCCGCAATTCAGCCTTCAAACCCAAAGCCTATCACAAGCCAAAAGTGAAAATAAATCTCAGCACATCCAATACTCGAGAATACACATCCCATCCATCCATCCGTGTGCATACACACCTCAGCACCACTCTCTCGAGCGAAAAATCGGGCAAAAAAGCTGCGGCAACAACTCGCGAGTTCCATTGCTCGTACCTCGCTGCAGCCGTGCTCCGCAGCTATATACAGCTATAGCTCAGGTGCAGCAATCATAGAGCAGCAGCACCACCAACTATACAACCCAACTCGCCCCCCTCTCTCTCTCTCTCTCTCTCTCTCTCGTTCGCAAGAGATCCAATAGTGGGGCCCAAAACAGGTTTCCACGCATTCTTTTAAACTCGCCTGCGCGCGCTCACGACTATATTTGCGCCGAGCGGCTGCTGCGCTTCCTCGACTCTCTTTCTCGCTTTGTTGCAGCAGCGGCGGCGGCGGCGGCAGTGTGCACAGAAATCGAAAGTGAAGGCGCGCGCGCGCTCGCGTAGTAAGTGAGATGGAAGAAGAGAGTATATAGGATAGGTAGGAGCGAGCAGCCCGGCGCTATAGGTAGAGAGAGAGAGAGAGAGAGAGAGATTTTTCAGCAGCGAGACGTCGCGCCGCCCGATAAATATAACGGAGCTCTCTGCCTCGTTGTGTAGCGAGCGAGAGAGCGAGCGGGAGGTTGATGTTGTGACGTGTCGGAGAGGTGGTTAGGGGGGAAAGGGTTGGAGATTGGGAAGTTATTTTTGTTGCGTTTCCTTTTTGTTGGCTGTTCGTTTAATTATGTTTTTCGATTGTGAGTCAACGATCGAGTGACGTGAGATGTTGGGTCGCGGTGGACGGATCGAAATTTTTGGACATTTTTAAACGTGGATACAAGGAAGTCTCGAAGATCTTTATTGAACCATATATCGAATACGGAATGGATTTTTTTAATACAAAAGTGAAGGTGCTATATAGGGTAGTTTCTTAAAATGACAAGTTTAAAATTGGTGGAAGATCTATGTCATCTATAATTGTTTTTGAATTAACTTTAAATAGTCATAGAATAAGTTTTAATGGATTATCTAAAGTATACATAGGATTTTTTAAAAACATGGATTTTTTTTAATTTTCGCGTTTTTACAAAGATCAATGTTTATTCGATTGCGTGCCTACTTCTATATAATTAATATGTAGGCGATACAATTTTACGACCAGGCCATACAAATGAATGGTTCTAAGGTGATATAGCTAGAAAATACTCCATCATTATTCATTAGAAAAATAACAAAAATTTTTGTCTATTTTCGAAGACTTACCTGAAAAACGGTCTAACTAAAATTGTAATAAAAATGAATCACTTTAACTTAAAAATGTAAATTATTTCTTGTTTTGAACTACAAGTGCTTAACTAATATAAAGCTAAATAAATTCTCATTAGTATATATTAATATATTAATTAAAAACGGAACAATTGAGGAGATGGATGGAATAACGTTGGAATTATACGAGGAATTAAGTTGGCCGTTTGAATGATACGAGGGTAGTTCAATAAGTCTTTAGAATAAAGTATAAAAACAATTTTTTTGGGTAAATTTTTTTTTATTTTTCAACATAATCTCCTTGGAGCTCTATACACTTGGTCAATCGCTTTTTAAGTTTTTTTAATCCTTCAGAAAAGTGCGTTTTCGGAAGTTCCTCAAAATAAGCACTTACAGAGGCAATGACGTCTTCGTTGTCCGTAAATCTCTGTCCACCGAGCCGTTTTTTCAAGTTTGGAAATAAGAAAAAGTCACTGGGGGCTAAATCTGGTGAATACGGTGGGTGTTCGACCAATTCGAATTTTAGTTCTTCAATTTTAGCCATTGAAACGAAGCATGTGTGAACTCGGGCGTTGTCGTGACGAAAGAGAATTTTTTTCTCGCCAAATGTGGTCGTTTTTTTTTAATTTCTTCTTTCAGCTGCTCTAATAATGATGCATAATACTCACCAGTAATTGTTTTACCCTTTTCCAAGTAGTCAATAAGTATAATTCCACGTGCATCCCAAAAAACTGTAGCCATAACCTTACCAGCTGACTTTACGGTCTTTGCCTTCTTTGGAGCTGGTTCGCCTGTGGAAATCCACTGTTTGGATTGTTCCTTTGTCTCAGGAGTGTAGTGGTGTATCCATGTTTCATTCATTTTAACGACGCTTAAATTCATTTACCCAGTTATAAACCGTTGCTAAGGCAGGGGCAGATGTGCCATGAACTGAGTCCAATTCATTTTTTATCTCATATGGAGTTAAACCCTTTAAATGAAAATGTTTAATTACCACTCTGAACTCGTTTTTTTCCATTTTTCTTAACAAGCAATTTTTTTTTTTCAATTGGTTATAAAAACACGTAAACTCAGAAGATGTGGACTGTGACTGCACCATATATCTAGTCGGGAGTGGTGCTGACTGAAAACAGATGATTTGGAGCAATTCGCGCGCCATCTGTTGGTCATTCTAAAGACTTATTGAACTACCCTCGTACCACTTTCATGTAATGCAGAAGCCAGCTTAAAATTAACTTATAATGTTATTCCATCTATCCGCTTATTTTGATTCATTTCATAATTAAGTTGATTAAATTACCTTTTAGCTAACATAAGTTGAAAATAATAGCGTAACAATATGGATTTTATTGCACCGTCTATCTTGTACAGCCTGTTACTACTTAAATTGACAGAGTGTCTTTATCTACTTATTAAGTTAAAGTCCTCATTTAACGTAAGAAGCGTATCTAAAACTGGACAAAAATCTTTACCGCCACTTGATATGTCTCCTGTACAAAATTCAGTAAACCAATTCAAAGCGTCTTAATCAACATTGTTCTGTTTCGCTCAAGAGACCATTTCCTTAATTGTGGAAGGAGTCTTTTAGATTAGAATATTGAAGCCTTTAGAGGAAACGCATCGAGTTGTGGTGAAGTTTTTGGTCTATCTTTACGTATACCATTATTGCATTAAATGATCATTCCAAGTTAATAAGTAGATAAAGACATTTCCTGAATCGTGCAAGGAGTCTTTTAGATTGGGATATTGAAGCTTTTAGAGGAAATACATCGAGTTATGGCGAAGATTTTGGTCCATCTTTATATACCATTATTGCATTAAATGATCATTTCAGCTTAATAAGTAGATAAAGACGTTAAGTTAGTTTAAGTAGTAACAGGCGATACAACATGCAAGAAGCCAGATCCTTTATACTGATACACTTTAATTCTTTTTTTTTTTGTAAGCTTTTAAGTCTTACATAAACTTATTTAGCATACATGATTGTTTATAGTTGTTTACACATACATACTTACAATTGTACACATATAACAATATATATATATATAAAAATTTACAAAATGTGATTTATATGTATAAAACAACGAGAATTATAATTATTAAGAAAAGGTAAATAATCAAAAAAAAAAAATATATATATATATATATTTTTTTTTTTTTGATTATTTACCTTTTCTTAATAATTATAATTCTCGTTGTTTTATACATATAAATCACATTTTGTAAAATTTTTACATATTACCTTACAAGTTGCTAAGTGTGGTTGCGCAATGATCATATCCACGCTAAGTGGTAGATGAAATTGAATTAATTGTTGGTTTTTGAGCAACTCTATTCTTGCTGCTTCGTGTACAGGGCATTACCATAGAACATGGTTTAAGTCTTGATCCGCAATATTACAGTTGCACCTGGCGTTTCTAATTATTTCTATTCTATTCAATGAGGCAGCAAAATTATACTGATCGCTTTTACATAGATTAATTGTTACAATGCATCTTCGATATAACTATTTTACACTTTAATTTTACGTTACGTTTGCTAAAAAGTAATTTATCATATTATTCATCATCTTATAATAATGAATTTATCATATTATTCATCATCTTATAATAATGAATTTATCATATTATTCATCATCTTATATAATAAATCAAACTCGTCTTCCAATACGTTAGATAAACAATTAAACTTCTACTCGAAAATTCATCTTGAATCCAGCCGATTCCACTCGTACTATCCTCTATCAGCAAAGCTCCGCGATAAACGCTTCTTTCTCTTGGTTCGAGAGATCATTTCTCCAACAACTCAACGCAAACACCCATCTCCGAAATCCCTGCGTACGCGCAAAACCCTCGCCCAGCCGCATACTCGCAGCACACGCGGGGGCGTAAACACCCACGCACACTGCACATACACACGTAACCCAAGCGAGTACTACACAGCATCGCACACGCATACATCGCGCAGCGCACGAGCAGAGTGTGTGCAGCAGGCAGCAAGGTCGTCAAACCGCGGCGCGCGCGCGCGAGTTTCTTCCGAGACGGAAGCAATTGTCGTCGCTCTCCTCTCCTCAGCTATACATATGCCTATCTCCGCGCGCGACTCCACGCATCGCTCGGGCCGCGGCTGGGAAATTGCCTATTGAAGCGCGGAGCCGGAGCCTCCTCCGTCACTGCGCTCTGCACCACGACGACCCTGAAAGCGAATCATCGTCGCGTCCAACTCCCAGCTCCGCTCCTCTCCGCTCCGGCTACCGTGTGTGCGTGTGCGTGTTCCGCGCGGGCCTGCGGGGGAGCTCGCACTATACCTATACCCGTGCAGAAAGAGAGAAGAGGCGAAGAGTATATAGAGGAGCCACGCGGCCTGCTCTCGCTCTCTTTCTTCGGTGCGCGCTCGGCGAGTCAAGGTCAGGGTCGGCGCGCCGCGCGACCGAGCGAGGGTCGGCCCGCGACCTTGAGAGTCGTATGTATATGCGCGTGCGCGCGCCGCCGCAAAAGGGCTGCGAGGAGGAGGAGTGGGTATTTATGGGCTGGGTGGAAGACTTTTAAGGATCTTCAATGTATCGGTTTTTTGAGAGAGGGAGAGGGAGAATCGTGCTTGTAGCTCTCTCTCTCTGCTCGTGTAATAGTGAGAGAGAGTAATTTTAAGGATGCCGGCGCTCTGCACGGTTGTTATGTTAACGATGTAATGTTACGAAAATATGTAGCATTGTGCTGCTGCTGCTGCTGCTGCTGCTGAGTGCTCGGTGCACGGGGTTTTATATATATATATATATATATGCTTTTTGTGGAAGGATGGATGTCGGCGTGTGGAAAGTAAGAGGAAAGATGAAGAAACGCAGTGGTGGTTTGTTCATTTTTTTTTCTTTTTTTTTTGGAAACGTTGGAATGTTTCGAGGATGGGCAGATGTTGGGAGGTGTATTGAAATTTGTATAATGGGCTTTGTTTTTGAAAGGGGTACAAAAATATGTTAAGAGTTGTTCGTCTGAACGAGATGGTGGATAGGGTGAAATTTACAGATTTTATTTCAATGCAGTGGTAACTTGGTATTTACATACAATGATAATACGAGGCTGCACGTATATTTTTCATAATTTTAAGCTGTACATTGGAATTTATCCACGATGTAAAGAGAATATTCTTTAAAATTATATACAAAAAACTGTGCATTTTATTTTAAACTCTGTTCTTAAAGACAGCAGTTTTCCACGAATAATAACTCTTGGAAATAAATCTTATGATAATAATTCAAGTTAACTGCATGCACCCTCCTTTTTAATTACCTCAAAGATTATTTCCTGAATGCTCCATATAGATCCATTAGTTTGGTATACGCCTGAATAAGTTTTAATACACATAGAAATAATTAATTAGTAAACTTCTTTCTTTTTGGAGCATACAAAATTAAATTTCCTTTTTATTCAAAAACATCAAAACAACTACCACCAGAAGAACCACTTTACCTAAAGGAGGCCTGGGTTAAACCCAAAAAAAATTATTTTTTTATGTGTCCAGAAAACTTCTTATGTTTAAAAGCATTCATTCTGAAAATTTTTATGCTATCAACAATTAATAATATCTTTAATTTTACCGTTATAAAACCTCAAAATCTTGATCCTATACGTCACAATTATTTATTATTTTTAATACCATATTTATTAAAGGAGCTTTATTTGTCACACAATTCTAGGTGACATGATGAACGAAATATTCTTTTTTCGACCGTTATTCGGCTCCTCTTCACATGTATTACAAAATGAGCGGAGCACTTTTTCGTTCAAATTTTGTTTATTATTCTTTTTCGTAGATTAAATCAATTTTTTAAATAATACTAAAAAACATTTTAATTGGTCTAAAAATTCAAAGTGTTTTTATAGTTATGAAACAATGATAACTTCTTTAATGTTGATGTAAAAGAAATATTCTAGTAATGTTTTAAGGAGAATATATTTTCCTTTCATTTGCTTTTTGTAAAATTATCCTCGAATTTTTGCTTCCAAAGTTACAGGTTTTTTAAAAAAAGATATAATACACACATTTAAACGTGAAAGTTTTTGGTGTTTCTATAGTTATGAGACACACTGTATATATTAATAAACATATTTTTTTGGCAATTTCAAAAAAATTTGTACAAATTATTAGGAACACACGTTAAAATTTAATTTTTTATTTAGGGGATATTTCTTTCTATATCTTATTTAAATAATTAAGTATTTTCAGATAATGTATTATAAAATTATTTCAAATTATTTTATTATTATTATAAAATTATTTTTTTTATTCTACATAAAAAAATACCAAGGACTGTAGCAAGTAAATAACCACTTTCATCCTTGTGTTCAGTGAATCGCACAATATTTTCAAGCGCAAAATGCTTCTCACAAATACGATGATGAATTTTTAATTTTTTCACTCCCACGGCATTTTGTCATTCAAAAAACGTTTATTATCGTTTGGTACCTTAAATGCTGAGAGCTTTACTCCGTTTGAATGATTTGCATTACACCAAGGTACAGCACAATAGTACGGCATAATACAAACATTTGGGAGTAACATCTTGTTTATAATCTACCTTATAACCTGACTTTATTTAAAAATCAAAACAATGCAAGTGAGACCCCGCTCAAATGTACAGTCATTTGTAACTTTATAAATATATCATATACCTAGCTCTTTGACCTGTATCAAAATTCGTTAAATATCGTTACAAATATTGTGCAAAAGTTTGATATTGCAAAATTAATTAATTAAAAAGTTATCGTGACTATTAATATTTCAGGTCGGTAGTAAAGGGTTAATCAAGTTGGGCCATAGAAAATGGATGTTTTATAAAAATTGATTTTGTTCTCAGCAAAAGAAAAATAGAATGGCTTAACAATTTTACTATATATTCTACTCCATGTTACTGATCATCTCAAATTTTTTCAATTAGTTTCCATCATACGATTTCTATATGAAAAAGTTTTTAAGAAAAGCACGCACGCACGCATACACACACATGTATACACACATCCATACGAATATTTTCTAAGAATACTGTATTTTGATTGCAAATGTCCAAAAATATGTTATACACATGCGTTAATGAAATTTTTTTTGTACTATCCCAAAGCTTTCTCCATGACTTAAATTCTTTCATTCTTATTAAATTTTTTAAAGAATTAAAAAATTCTTAAATAGAAGTTCATTAGAATAATTCAAGGTTTAGGATGAATATAATAACGAGAAAAGTATTACATAGTCAATGGAAAACTTTGTCAGGCATCTGCCTTGAAAAAGTGTCCCGATTATACTGCTGAGTATAGGTGAAATGTTCAAATTATCCGTGATTGTGCAAGTAAAAAATACGCTCGGCAAGCACCTTTCGAAATAATCGGCATAAATTATCGAAGGCATAACACGCGTTACATAATGAAATGCATAATATGAAATGAAATCTCGATGTTCGTAAACGTTCTTCATCGTGTAATAAATAATCAACAAAAGAAATAAAACTTTTTTCCGGTGATAAACCAGTGCTTGTTCGCGAAATTGCTACACGAGTATAATAAGGATTCCTAAACGAAAATCATGCATAAACTTCTATTATTTCTCAATAGAAGATGAAAGATAAGATGAGACTGATAAGATAAATAAACATCGACTACTGAAAAATCTGTATAAACATCATGTATGGAATGTTGTCTTACGCACTTATGATTAATTCAGTTTATTGCTTGTGCTTGAATTCACGAAATAATTTCTTCTAGAACCTTCATATCTTAAAACCGTATCTTTAGATTAGACAAAAAATGACTGAAAATTAATCAAATCAATTAAAATATATCTTTATCCCGTTCACTATAGAATTATGTTCTAATAGAAAAATATGAGTTTTTTCGCCATTTTATGGATGTATAATGTACATTCATTTTTTTCGGTCAAATGCTATGTATTTTTAATTATAACGGTTTGTATGGCCATTGATTACAAATCTAAGCTCAAAATAACAAAATTCAAAATAGTGGATGAAAATGGGAATCGCAATTCATATTTAGCGTATTTTCTAATTCTAACCATGATTTCTAATCAGCGATCATGAAAATTCCTATATCTACATTTTTACACCAGTATTTTAAAGAAATCACTTGAAAATGTAAAACACCATTACATTAAATAAAACGCGCATTTTTACATGTTTACACATATCTATACCTTATACATAAGGTTGTCAATTAAATTATTCGCCGTGCATCAAACAGTTCCGTGTACAAGCGATGCATTCATTTGCAACGATGTTAATATTGTTATCTTTTAAGCGGCGAAGTAGTTATTAACTTTTTCTTTGCAAAGATATTTTATTTTGAGAAACTGAATTGTTACCCAAAATTTTCTGCTCTTTTCATGCTGTATAATTAAAATTAGTATTAAAATTTGTTATTAAATGTAAATTGTTTAAAATAGTGGACATATCCAAGTAACAGATGTTAGTATATGTGTTAATATATAGAATATGATATGTTAATATGAAGATTTTCCCATCTGTTATTATGCTCCCAAATAAAACTTAAAAAAGAGAAAAAAAAGAAGCAGAAGGGATCCCTCGTTGTACACGTATTAAAACGTTAACGCGATAATGTTATATCGCGGCTCCCACAGCTGCGACCTTTTATACTCGCGCTCTTCCTCGCGTTGAAGGTGCAAGTCACTTATACAGACAAACCAGGTAAACCGCAAGACGCGTTTCTCTCTCGTCTCTTTTCAAATCCGCGTCTGCCTCTTTGTCTCCTATCTCCTTTCATTCTCTCTCTCTCTCTCTCTCTCGTCCTCTCCTTCCACATGTTCTCCTTCTCTCTTTCTTAGCATTCTTTTTCATCAACTCTCGCGGGTACCTATATACGAGATTCTCCGCGTAGAATCTCAGTTGCACCGCGCTGCACGCTGCAAGAATGCTCTTATTTCGATCGGGAGAATCCACCGCAAAAGGAGGAAAAAGCCAACAAAAGAGGGAGAGAAAGATGAATGCTGTCCAGAGACAGAGCGAGAGAGCAAGAGTGCTGGACAAAGAAGGAGAGAGACAAGGAGAGAGAGCGAGAGAGAGAGTTAGAGAGTGAGAGAGAAGAGAACACAAGCGGATAAACAAAGAAAGCAAGGGAGATAGATAAAATGAGAGTATAGTGAAGAGAGGAGAAGAAGAGAAGGAATAGAGAAGAGAGAGAATGATAGAGAATCAGGTAAATGGTTAGGAGGAGAAAGAGAGTCGGAATAGCAGAGTAGAAAGGAAAAGGAAAAATAAGGTGGAGCATAATAGGAGATCGTGCAACGAGATATATAGAGAGAATGAGACGGGTAGGAAATAGAGAGAGAAAACGGAGCGAGCAGCGAAAATGGCGGAAAATCACGAGGATCGTTTGAGAGGGAAGAAAAGTGTAGGATCGTGTAGAAAAACGGGTGGGGGGGGGGGGGGGGAGAACGATGTAGTAGAAAAATGCGATGATTGAATAACAGAAAATTAGAGGGGTAATGGGGAGGCGTAATAAGAAATCGGGATTGAGAAAATAATTATGAGGAAACGAACGCGAAGAAAATAATAGTAAATTAGAATAAGACTATGGAAGGAACGCAAAAAAATTATTTACAGCGGTGGAAAATTGTGAAAAAACAATGGAAATAGATGAAGAGAGGCAATAAAGACAAAGTAAAGTCAAATACCAAATCGTTGAGTTAATTACTATTCTGTTTTTTGAATAATTATTTGAATAATGTTACAAATTGGTTTAGATTAGTAATCAACAAAAATTAGAAGATAAACTATGAAAGATAATAAAGAAAAACATGACATAAATGAAATCAGAAAGAAGATCAAAATACAATGGTTAAAGATTGAAGAACAAAAAGCAACAAAAGTAAAGAAAAATCAGAATGTGGAATTTGATGATATCATTTAAAATTGCTTATTTATTATTATTTAGATTATTATTCGACAGTATTAAAAGGAGAAATGTAAGTAAGATATTGATAAACATTAAGCTGAAATAAAAAATCAGAAACAGGTAATGATAAAATGAGAAACAAACGACAAAAAGATAGTTGTTAAAGTAAAATAAAATTTTAAAAAATATTTCAGTATATTTACGAATAACGTGATAAAATAAACAAACAAATAAGAGATAGGTACACAGAGACATCAGCAGCAACAAACCAGAACAAGCAAAAGATAATAGAAGCAAGAAACGAAGACACACGAGGACTACCAGACCCAGCGCAACAAAGACAAAACAAACGATAAATCAAACGACTACAGGTAGCAGTCTCTCAGACACAGAACGAGAACATGCGAGCGGGGTTGTACAGAAAAGCCGAGCAGCAATGGTAGAGAGCAGTGCAGCACTGTACACTACTCCCGTCATCACCATCACCATCATCACCACTACCACCGACAACAACAACAACAACAACAACACCATCAGCAGAGCAGAAAAGATCTCTCTCTGTCTCTCTCTCTCTCTCTCTCTACAGCTTACCGAGCCCTCCTCGACCAAACCTTATAATACACTTGGCGTGAGCCACGCTACACTACACACTCCTACCACCACCACTACCACTACCTCTTCCTCTACCCAACATCATGCAGCAACAGCAGCAGCAGCAGCCGCGAGAAAGACAGGTAGAGCAAGAGAGAGACAATCTCTCTCTCTCTTCATTCCATCTCCACGGTAGCCGTCCTGCTACCTACCTACCTACCTCTCTCTCTCTCTCACTCACTCACTCACTCACTCACTCACTCACTCACTCACTCACTCACTCACTCTCTGCAGCGTGTGCGTACAGAGCCAGAGCCCGCAGTTGGGGGGTTGCTCGGCTCAGCAGCAGCAGCACCACAGAAAGGAGAAGCGTGCAACCAGCAGCAGCAGCAGCAGCCACTCTCTCGTGCGAGCTGCAGAGCGCGTTCGCCGGTCTCTCTCTCGGTCCCTGCGTGCGGAGAGTCAGTCGGTTCGGTTCCTTCCTTCCGCAGAGTGCTGCTGCTGACGCGCGCTGGTTCACCTGTTGCTGCGTTGCGAGACGCGCTGCACGAGCGGTGCCCATGAGGCGGCCGGATTAAGGGCCAGCCTTGCACCCATAGTTTAGCTGGACACTGAAGCTCCGTCGTTTTGGCATTTTGGGTTGTTTCGTATTATCCTTGTTCTTCGAGTGTCTCCTTGGATCCGTGGTGAAGATGAGGGAACCACCGGCTATTGTCGTGGATAAGCCCGTCGAGGACAGTGGCAATCAGGACCACGATCAGACGCAAACCGACAAGAAGATGAACAACAACAACAAGGACGACAAAACGTCCACCAGCGACGGATCGATAGGCTGGAAGACGATGACCATAAGGCAGAAGTGCTCCTACGTCCTGAGGAACATTACCGTTGAGCCTATGGTCGCGTTCTACATAATGCCCAGTGTCTTGGCGTCTTTAGCTACTCAGAACCTCAACTTGGAGAAGGCCTGCAAGGTGAACCTGGGCTACACGGACGCGGTTTGCGCCGCCCTAGCAGCCAGGAACACCAGTGGATTGGAGCTGGAAGAGACAGCCGTCCAGCAGTTGGTAGCCTCGATGCAGACCTGGAAGACGGCCCTGCAGAGCTTCTTCCCGTCCATCCTGATCGTGTTCATGGGTGCGTGGAGCGACAGGAACGGACTGAGGAAACCCTGCATGATGCTGCCGATCGTCGGCGAGTTCCTGACCAGCATCAGCCTGATAGCCTGCACCTACTGGTTTTACGAGCTGCCCATGGAGGCTGCCGGTGTGTTCGAGGCACTGTGGCCGGCCTTGACGGGTGGCTGGTTCACCATGATCATGGGGACGTTCAGCTACATCGGGGACATAACCAGCGTCGAGTCCAGGACTGTGCGAGTCGGCGCTGTCAACTCCTTTCTGAGTCTCGGTGTACCCGTGGGCATGGCCCTGTCGGGCATTCTGTACATCAAATTGGGATTCTACGGGGTGTTCGGTATAGCCGCGGTTTGCTACGTGTTCAGCTTCATGTATGGACTGATCATGATCAAGGAGGCGCCCAGGGCACTGGAGTTGAGGAAGAGCATCAAGCTGGCGCAGGCTTCGGAGCTGAAGAGGGTGACTTGGTGGGCATCGGTCACGGACTTCTTCGCGATCAGGCACGTGCAGGAGACGTTCAGGGTTGCGTTCAGAGAGGGACCGAGGAACAGAAGGAAGAGGGTCATGGTGCTCATGCTGATCGTCATGGTACTGATCGGACCTATGTACGGTGAGTGCAGTACAGAGGAGAGTGATAGATAAGGGCAATGAATGTAGACTTTTGATTCAGTGATTGTTGAAAAGGAATAATTATCTGCGAGTTTTTTATGGGACTCAGTGATACCCATGGGTTACCTTACGGAAAAAACACATAAGTTGAATGTGATCTCGGTTACACTCAATTAAAATCGACGGTTCTCGAACATGTACGATATTGGAAAACCGAAATGATACTCATTCCGAGTGTAAATGCTCAACACGTGAGTGTATTCTTCATAAGGGTTAAATTCAGATCCCAATCATTCTATCTAAAATAATCTTCTATATGCGTCTATGCTCTTTGCTATGGGATTGTTGTCGAGAGTAGTCTTCTTGCTCGAGGATGCCCGTCACGATTGATGGAAGGTGTGTACAGAGCGCAAATGTGGATGTGGATGTGGAGGTAGGAAGGAAAAAGGAGTTGGTTGGTCGGTCTATGCCGGTTTCTACAGAGATTCTTGCGTTTTTCAAAAGTTACCGGTTTTGGTTTTACGTGGATGATGTTATGCAATCCTTTCTTGAAACTTTAATGTGACCATGATGCCGAGAAGATCCAGAATCTGTGAGGATGTAGTTTCTATTTAGATACTTACCCTCGACTACAAGTAAATATACAAATAAGAATAGTATAGACGCGCAATTAGTTTCACTAGCTTCATTTTATAATAAATTGGGAATCATTATTTTTCATACGATAGGTGCAATTTTTTATAATTATCGTGTTACGCAATCTTTTTACTGTGAGAATTCAAGAAGCAATTCCTTTCTAACTAGCTGAGTATCTATATATATTTTTAAACATTTTAACTAAAAGCGTGTGAATTTTAACATTCACGTGGAAAATAGAGTCATCATCTTACAGACAGGAGGCAGCTAATTCGACTGACTCACTGACAAGCTCATTTTCGGAAGATGTTAACAATGATAACGCGATTTCTGGACATCGTGCAAACGCGACGATGAAAATTATGCATGATTGGACGTGTAGTGTGCATACGTAGTCGTCTTCATCTACGTCTCTCGTACAAAATTGAGAGACGTCTGCGCGATCATTGCAAGAGTTGCACAAAATTCCTGTTCCAGTCGTATTTCACGTGTGCACACACCACTTCTCTCTCTTCCTTTCTGTTTTTCTCTCTCTCTCACTCTGTACGCGTTAGAATTTATAACGGGAATAACAATGTTCCTGGGCTGAGCACGTGGTAATTTGCATAGACAATATACGCGCGCGTGAATTTTGCGGTTTTCGAGAGTGTATTACGGGTTTATTTATGAGAGTGACAATTTGCATTCGATTGAAAAATTTGCCAACTGTTGTAAAAAGAATTAGACTATCTTATAACGATATCGGAATTTTCTTTTGTCGGTTGCCGTTACTTCATTGTTTGACAAATACGATTTCATAAACTGCTAACAAACTTTAATTGCACAGTAGTCTGGTTGTGATAACGCAAAATATATTTTTCCGAGTGTGCCCCTGAATAACAATCTTTTCATAGGCGTAAGAAACAAAATCGCATCTGAAGTTATCTTTTTGTTGATTTTTTGATGAATTGACATTATTATGCCTATTAAAAAGTTCTTACTTAGGGACACGTTCAGAAAAATGGTTTTACCATTGGGTGTACAAGTCATTAAAGTAAACTAATAATACACTTAATTAATTCATTAAGACCAAAATTTTCATTTTCAATAAAAAGTCAATATTTTTATTAACGATTTCCACGTATATATTATGTTCATCTTTTCTGGGACGAAAGAATTGAAGACGTCAGAAATCAAAAAAGTGTAGATAATTATCTAACAGACATTATGTGCATACATTATATATTTATAGGACTTCGTAATCTACACTTTTTCGTTTCCTGAATAGACGACAATGATACACAGGACATGAACTCAAAACAGCTATAATTTTCTCTTCTAAGCTCAATAGATTATACGTTTCGTAAATTTATGCTTATAATATCACCAATTTTATAAATGAATTCTTGAAGCTACAACCTGAACTTCAAAGTGCTTATAAATATTAATTCAAATGAAATTACATAATAAAAATAATTAATCTTAATTATTAAGATAAATTCTGCCTACTACTTAACTCAATTCAAAATTAATATCATGCTATCAAAAAGAAATAAGATAGTACGGATTTCGAAACAAATATTACCGGTTACACGCATATATGCACAGGTTGACGTCAAGAGTCGCAGTTATCATTGAAAAATCTAATGAATTGTTGCATGAATGGTTCAAGGATACACACCGGACAAAAGAAAATTCACCGCACGATACCAACCCGCACGTGACCGATGGCGCATAAAAAATCCTCCGAACTCCAATATCCTTCTCAATAACCCACCTCCCGATCACAATTTAGAAATCCACCTACAGCCCCCACCATCCTCATCTCCTCAAACTCGATCCCGATTTCCAATTAAACGATCCATTACACAATACGTGTCGTTCAACCGTGCACACATGTACGTATCCGCGGCTCTCCGCACACTTTCCCTTCCGCCAAAAAAAAAAGAAAAAGAACAAGAGCTCCGACGTTAAAAAGAGAGAGAGAAAAAAGGCCTGGGCGTATTTTCTTCATCCGCGCCACGTGCTCTCGGAGGCCAAAAAAAAAAAACCTTAAACGGGTCAATGTAAATAATGACTTTTTCAGGCTCGGCCGCGCCACGGTACGTAATTTAATAATCGACGGTCGGCGTCGGCCGGTGCAGCCGGCCAGTCCGCCCAAACAGACGCGTTTTTTATACGTGGCGAGAAACTGTGTCAGTCCTTGCTCTTGAACCCTTTTTTTTTCTCTCCTCTTCTGCTGGCCGCTGCAGCTTCGCTCTCGCGCTGTATAGTATGTCTGTCTATCTCCGTCTCGCGGGGCTCTCTCTCTCTCTCTCTCTCTCTCTGTCTCTCTCGCGTATCAACGCTTCGGCGACGACGAACGCGCACGTGACTGGCCGATGCGGTGGGTTGTGGCGCGGGTACGTACGGGGGGACCGGCGTAATTTTACCTTGTTTCCTTGTTACTTTCTGCGATAGAAGCGAGCTTGCGCGATAGGGCTCCATGGGTTTTGCTAGAAAATTGAAATTTTTTCGCAGTAATGTAATTTTTATATATTACTATATATTTATTTATTTTATTAATTTATCATATATATTTATGATTATTTATTATTTTTTATTATATATTTTTTTAATTGACTTTAAATATGTTTTTTATGTAACTATGATATTCTTCAATATTGAATTTTTGAAAAAACTATTAAAAATTTGTAGTCTTTTTTGTACAATAAATTAAGTTTTTATAATTTGAATTTTATAAAGTAATTACACATGAATAAGTCAACAATTTTTAATCAATGCGTGATTATTGGTTGGGTTGGACGTATGGAACATTTTAAAATATAGCTATTTATTAACAAAAATATTGATTTTATTTATAAAATATTATAGTTATAAAAATAACTACGCTAAATCGTTATCCCTCCAAAAAAATTGAAGATTTAAACAAATCAGTGGAGAAAGTACTATCTTTTATTTTATAAAATGATACTAAATTTTAATTTCAAATGTGTAAAAAAGCTGTTACAACACTTCTTCTATGTTGAATGCAAATTTATCAGAAATTTAGGTCTATATGTATGATTATATAAAACATTATGTCATAATTATTAAACACTGATAGATATCACATATCTTTATGTCTACCGTCATAATCCTCATTAATGAATTAAAATAAACGAAAAGCAGAATAATGCGAATAATTAATGATTTATATTATGCTTAAATTAATTATTTATTTGAGTATTTTAACGAATCATTAAAAATAATATTAATCCTAGTTGTTCCTTCACAATAAATAAAATGAAAAATAAATCTCATGCACACATTCTACAATAATATGTACATTCATTACTAATCAATAATTGTTCTTAATAATTTATAGACATCGATAAATTTAAAAATATTACGTCCTCCAAAAATCCAATTTTATGAACGAATTCAATCAGGTCCTTCAATAATTCATTAATCAATGCTCTAAAATCCTCAACAGCGCTATCGAAAACACGCAATAAACTTCCAAACACCGCATCCTCCAAAAATCCAATAAAATTCCCTACCCATGATTCAACGTTCCTAACAGCACTCAATCGATCATTGCCAACTCACAGGCATCGCAACCCCAAAGCGCGAGGGCGACGCTGCTCGTCCGCACACCGGCCTTATATTTTAGACCACGCGGGCGGGGACTAGAGGAGGGCCCGGCCAGGAGCACACACTCAGCGACGGCTCGCGCGCGCGTGGGGCAACGCGGACGACCGGCCTAACCGGTTTTGCGCCGCGAACCGTAGCCACAACCGTAATCTCGTGAAAAATTGCGAGCCGCGAAAAATTCTCACACACACGTGGCGCGCGCGAGAGGGCGATATGTCATTTTTCGGACGCGCGAGGATTCTCTCGGCCGGGCGCGCCGATGACACCGTTGAAGATGCTAATTTGGCCAGTTTGGGAAGGTGGAGCGAGGCGGCGGCGATTGTTTTTTTTTTCTTTTTTGCAAAGTTGGAGGTTGGCAGTGGTTTGTCGTTTAATAAATACGCAAATGGGAATTTTGTATTTCTAATTAGTTGATCTTTAAGTTTTGTTTTCTATAGGGGTGATGTGTATATTGTTATTTTAGTTGTAGTGCTTTTAGGATTAAGGGTGTTTGAAGTGCAAGTGAAGTGTAAGCTATTGGACGTAACTTTTTCCGCTTTGATTATTTTTACATTTTTCCATAAGGTCATCTAAATTAAAATTGGATGAAAAATACAAATTCAGCGTATTTTTAAAGAACATAAGTCATTTTTCTCTAGCTCACAGTGTCTGTTCTTGCAATATCAAACATTTTGTTAAAGAAAAGTTTTATTTTCGTGTGCTAAGCCCTTTTTTTATTACAAGATCATTTCGATGGCATTTACAAAGGCTAGCACGTTTGTGGCGTTTGCCATGAATAGTAGCACATTTGAAAATTTCCCACGAAGACTAGCACAATTCACCGTCCCCCCACGAACACTAGCACTATTCAGGATTATCCCACGAAGACTATAGCACAATTGAAAATTTGTCATGAAGACTAGCACATTTGGCGATTTTATACGGCCTGATTTTTTCTACTTTTATTTATTCGGGTAGCCGAATTTTCTCTGGTAAACCGATAATTTTTTGACTACCAAAAGGGTCTAGTACCCGATCCGTACCCGATAAAAAAAGAATCGACCCGATTCGCCGAGAGTTTATCAGTACAACTTAAATTTACATATTCCGTACGAAAAGTGCTAGTCTTCGTGGGAGAACGGCGAATTGTGCTAGTCTTCGTGGGAGAATGGCGAAATGTGCTAGTCTTCGTGGGAGATTTCCAAATATGCTAATCTTCGTGGCATTTTGAAATGTGCTAGTCTTCGTAAGGGCCATCGACGTAAAATGAAAAGGCGCATACCTTCTAAAATGCCCTTTATTACTTTTAACTTTTAATTTTCTTACTCAATTTAATAATAATATTATACATAGGATTAAATAATATACAATATACAATAAGAAGATAAAGGGTCTTTTTATAGAAACATGGGTATTCCTATTAAAGTGCTTCAATTATAAATTGATTAATTATAATTATTTCTTATTATAATCGTCAACTTAATTTAATTTATCGGTAACGTACTTATGTGCATTGAAGTTGCTGCAAGTGAATTCTTAAAAAAACCTTATTAAATATACATTAAAGTTACGTAATTTAATTAACCCTTAAACAAAGTTTCCTTATGTAAATTCTTCCCATACGTCGTTAACATTTTACGGCGTACGCGCATTAACGTTATTTTTCGGATAATTCGATAAATTTTATTAAGGTCGCCGGCTTCGTCGAAAAATCTCGAATTCTAAATTACATAAGCCGCGGCGAAAAAGTCGGCGCGAACCGTTAAGCGACGTCATAAAACAAGTTTAAATAACGCGAAAATGCAGTTCTGTATTTCGAGTAAAAGTGCTCGCGGCGCTTCTCAAGAGCCGCGCGCGACGCGGTGTTTTATGCATGCGGGGTATGGCGCGTACGAGCCATAAGTAGTTGAAATTCTTCGGGCTAATGTGCAACTTCGCTGAGTAGTTTGATAAATCTTGAAGTAGTTTGATTGCGAGCATTAAAGTGCAAATCATTTTATTGAGATTCAACTGTGCGGATATTACGCATAAACGTTCATCTTATTTTTAATTTTTTGCGTTATACAATGTGAACCCCGTTTTCGATTTTGAGACATGTGATGTGATCGGCTTTTAAAAACTTTGCTAAAAATCAGAATTTTACTATCTACTTTTAATCGTATATATACAAAATGAATAAGTGAACTTAATTATTCAAGAAATATAATATTCTAAATATAATATTCCAAACTCGAAACAATTTGAAAAATGTAGTTTTAAAAAATAAAAGATATTGTACAAATAAATTATAGTTTTAACATATTTGATGTGTAAGAAATGAGGTCAAAATATTAGACTCAGTGCAAAGGAATTTTAAGACTAACTGATTTGCGCAAGCTTGGTACAATAATAGACAACAATAGTAGTAAGCATACTCGTAGTAATTACAGTAATAATGACAAGTTCTCGAACTTTTCCAAAACGATTAGCCACTGTCCTCGTATTAGATTATACTGAACTGAAAGTGAAAAGTCTTAAGAAAATATTGAAAAGTCATTTTACCACGTATGTTAGGAATGCATTGCATAGAAATTCTGATAAGATATAAGCATGGAATAAAATTTTCATAGAGTTGTTTCAATTTCTCAGACTTTAAGATGATTCTTGCATAAAAGTAAAAATAAAGTCAATATATGGTTTATAATATAAACAATTATGACTTTACAACGTTTAAGATAGGGTTATAGATAATATCATGTCAGATAATTAACTTCGATAATCATATTTTTTGGCAGATTTATGACAGATTGCTTTTTTACTTGTTATTTACTTTGCATTTCATTTAAACAATGCATATATTTTTGTTCAAGGGTATTAAAAAAAACTAAACGTGTTTTTAAATGATCATCAGAAATTAAAACTCACTTTAAAAATTGAGGGTCCGGATCGGATAACTCGATGAGCGCTCGAACACGAGTAAAAGTATTGCACAAGAAGTGGAACTGAAATGTAAACAATACCGATTTTTTCCTGTAAAAATTTTCTTGTAGATGAGCTATATCTATGAGAATGTACGTTTCATTTTTCATTTGGATAGATTTTTTGTTACCCCTTCGTTTGTTTTATCTGCTTTTATCGCACGGCGAGTTATCCAATCCGAGCCCTGAATTGTAATTGCAATTTTTTGCAATACTTTTAGTAACAGCGATTGCAAGTACATATTGATCTGCGGGAATATTTGGCAGGATTTTAGCGCTTGAAATTTTCAACTAATAAAAAAATCGTTGAAAATCCTGCTTGCATAGGTGATATGCCTCGCTTTTGAGTATTTCCGATTCGGATAACAATCGTACCAGTGAAAATAATTCAATTAAGCAAAGTCAATATTTTGATGATTTTAAAATACAAAATGTTTACGCAATACAATTGCTTAATTGTCTGGTGCAGTTAAATCTAAAAGCTAAACTTAAGTTTAAGTAAAAGAACAGTTGAGGCACTCGCTTACAAAGTGTCTGCTCCACCTGTGAGAGACGAATTTTGGTCAGGCTTTGGTAGTTGGTTTCTGGTACCCAAAATTGAAGCTCACTACCGGTATATCGAATATGACAAATAGTATCTCTGCAGCTTCATTCCATGAATACGTGTTTTCACAGTATAAGAAAGAATGTTCAAAAAATAAAGGTTGGTTTCATATAAATATATTCTGGTTCACAGTTATTAACAACTTAAGATGGTGACTGAAAATGCATGGATTTTCGAGGAAATTTATCACTTTTAATTTCGTTGATTTTTCATACATTTTCAGTTATCATCTTAAATTTTTAATAACTTTGATTCGAATGAATATTTTTATACACACGAAACAAAGCTTACATTAAACCTCCATCCGCTTACTTTCTTTTTCACATTTTGAACATTTTTCACCGTAAAAACTTACGTTTTCACGGTACGAAGTAGAGGTACTATTTTTCATTAAAATACCGCATATTCGGAGTAAAATTGGGACAAAATAAGAATCCACCTTCCAAAGTCTAATCGAAAATCGTTTCCCACAGGCGGCAAACTCTCCTTGTTAATCTCATTCATAGTAAGTCTTTAAAAACATCAAAATCGCGTCTGTACGATTCTTCCCTAACAAAATTTCAAATACGTAAACGTGAATGCTGCCCATCTAATTACCAAATACTCAAACATTAATTTTCCAATAGCGGACATTCAGTTACAGATTTTCCAGTACACACACACACCCCAGAAAAATCACTACATTCCTATATACAGTATCGAACGCCATCTCAAGCCAACTCCCCCAGAAAAAAAAGTCACGCCACATTTCCCTCGATCCAAAGACTAGCATCGCGCTCCTTCCCGCAAACACTTGCACCCCGTCCTTGCGCGCCGGCTCTCCTCCTGGCGAGAGAGTTTTCTCCGCGCGCCGGGAAAAAGTGAGCGCGCGCCTGGCGCGCCGCGTACGCCGCATATCTAACTTTCTACCCGGCGAGCTCGCTCGAGTATATAGATATGCGATTCCGCTATAACGACCTTAAGCCCGCGCGCGCGCGCGCTATGATGTAACTAGCCGCCGCTGCAGCGCGGATCTTTAACCTCGCGAGAGAACGAACTGCTGTATGGTTGCCGGTTGCCGGTTGCCCTTTCGCTCTGTTCCGCGCGCGAGAGAGAGAGAGAGGCGCCAGGGGCTCGAGTCTTCTATCTTATAGCGTGGAAGGATGGAAAGATTGGAAGATGAGAAGATAGAGAGAGAGATTGATTTTTGTATTCGGGAAACTCCTTTGACAACGATTTTAAGTCGGAAGGTGATTGATTGATTAACAAGTAAAACATCGTTTGATAAATATTAAAGTTCGTACACTGAAAAAAAAATTGCTAAATCTAAGTAAATGTTTCCTTGAATCGTACTAAGAAAAGATTAATTTGATAATAGTAAATATTTAATTATGTTTAGACTGGTATTCATCAATTCAATAAATATTTACTAAATTTAAGAAATATTTACTTTATTTAAGTAAATCTTTTCTTAGTACGATTCAAGGAAACGTTTACTTAGATTTAACAAATTTTCTTTTCAGTGTAATAATATACTTCTTGATAATGAGTAATTAAATTGTTCGCTTAGGTTATGCCGAATAAAACTTCTATTTTAACGCGTCTATTATATAATAGCATTTTGCAAATACATGGTATTTATAAAATGTATTCATGGATTTGTACGCACGTATTTGCAATTTTTATCATAGACGCGTTAAAATAGAAGTTTCTTCGATATACCCTAAACGAACAATTTAATACGTTTTACCTACTTGTTAATTAATCATTTTCCTATTTAAAATTGTTACTAAAACAGTTTCCTGAATATAAAAATTAATCTCGAGCTCTAATTCTCTATTTTTTTTATCTTCCTATCTTTATATCTTTCTATGCTAAGATAGAAGAATCGAGCTCCAGAGCCGGTGGTTTCAGATGGAAAAATGGGATATTGGGTTGAAAAATGTGGTTGTGTATGGTGAGTATGTGGAGAGTTTAAGGTTTATTGTTGTTGAATGT
Organism: Gastracanthus pulcherrimus; assembly: GCA_949152435.1. Taxonomy (NCBI): domain Eukaryota; kingdom Metazoa; phylum Arthropoda; class Insecta; order Hymenoptera; family Pteromalidae; genus Gastracanthus; species Gastracanthus pulcherrimus. The sequence continues at coordinate 13,405,633 of OX424574.1, read as the reverse complement.
GAAGATATTTAATAATAAATTGTAAAAAGAGCAGGATAAAGCGTGTGGGTATAATAGATTGAAAAACGTAGATTTCCGTGAATTGCGATTTGTTATTAACCCTGGAATGCCCGAGGTACTTATTGATAGAAAAAAAGTGCAAGCAAAAAATGCTGAAGTAAAATATGATATTCCCAGTGTTGATTAACATTAATTCAATTCTTATTGTTGGTTAAATTATAACATTGAAGTAATTAAAAAGATGCTAAGCTGACTCTATTTTTGAGGCGAGATTCGTTTAAAATATTGAGTATTCAGTAGTTAGGTACTTTTTATCTCGTAGTTGGTAAGATTTTAATCGGTATAAAGCAATCTTTATTTTAGCATTTTTTACGTGTATGGGAAGCATTTTGTTATCGCTACGATAGTTCAAGCATCTACCTTAGTTTATGTAAGGAAAATACCAGACTTAACTATGATTCTTAGAGATGGACCTTCAAATCGACTATAATCACTAATGAATGACGATAGAAGTTTGGAAAGTCAATGATATTGAACGAAATTTTTCTTGCATTATTCATTTCTTGCAGAATAATAATCTAACACAAAATCGTTTTCGATCCAGTAGATTCTTAATTTGTTAGCTGAATATGGAAAAGGAGTGAAATAGTATTTGTTCAATAGATATTTAAATGTGATGTACGTACCAGAAACATTCTAAAGCGAATGTAAAAATATTTTTAGATTAAAGATTGACTATATTTAGTTATATGTACAACAAGGAATCTATTAGTTTCAAAGTCTATTAGAATGCTCAAACACAAGCGTTTGTTGAAACTCGAAAAACAATATAAATATTTTAAGTTTAATAAACTTTTTTTCAAACGGCGTGCGCAAAGTGTGATTCTGCGCACTGATTTTCGTGCACAAAGTACCCAATATTCGCACTGTTTCAAACGTGCGCAAAGTGCTCACTTTACACACTCATTGTTAATGGGCAAAGTAGTTACTTTGGGCACGCTGCGGGATTAGAGTACTTTGCCGATTTTACGGTTACTTTGCAATTGCTTTGCACGCTTGCTAGAAATACTATACGTAACTCGTGCGCGTAGTTGATTCTCGAACTCGTGGTTTTGTCTGCAAACTACAGTCGTGCGAGAAATACCAACTTTACGCACTTATTGCGTAATATATTATTTCCTTTTTAAATAGGGTTCTTCTAACGTCAAAAATGCTTTCACGTTTTACATCATGACGTCAAAATTTTTCATTTAACTATTCAGGGCAGCAGCAGTATACCCGAAACGGGAGGGGGGGGGGGGGGAGTGTGCCGCTTACCGTGGATTTGGCGTAGCTATCGCACCTATAAGTGTGTATCCGTCGGTGGGATTTCCCATGATAGGGATGATTCATCGGTTTTTATTGGTCCATAATCTGTACTTGGGGACGTACAAATGAAATTTTCAGCATTAGCATTTACGCGATGTACAATTTATTGTTAAAGTAATTTTTAATAAGATGACTGAGAAAATTTCTAAAAATAACAAAACTTTTATTTGTATAGCATACATAAATATACAGATTATTCCTAATTTTAATGAATCCTACTATACCATTAAAATAAAATAAAAACATATTTTTCTTTTAAATTTTCCAAATTTTTTTTAGTATATTTTTAAAAGAACGATGTTCTGACGATTTTCCGTAATCATTCATATACTTCTTAAAATACCTTTAAATAAATCATATTAAACGAGAAAACAATTTTGACGGCGCAAATTATAAAGGGAAAGATTGACTAAGTTTTAAATATTTATAATATTTTCCGAGTTTCACCACACGCTACCCCTTAATGAACGACTTCCTCAGATGTCTAAACTTGACTGGAATTAATGATGAAAAAATGACTAGTTTAAAAAATACCAGTTTTATTGGACAGATAGATAAAAATGTTTAAAGTGATAAAAATTTTAATACGTACATTATCTGCATGCAGAGATTATGTATGCATGTATATTCATCAGAATTATGTAGAACAATTATGACTAAAAGACTTAAATATATATATTAGACCCTTTATTAATATGGCATTTAATCACAATAATTTGATAAATATCTGCGTTATTATCACACTCTACTGATATCAATATTACACATGAAACCTTTAGACTATAATATTAAAAGTCAATCTCGTGGTGAAAAACGTCGCCCGATGCAAAACGCTACCGTCGAAACCAAGTATTTCCATAGGTAGGAATTTAATAGCCGTGAAAGATGTCTCATTTGAGAGCAATTTTAAATACCGGAAGTTCTTAAGTGACAACGGCACGCAATCTCGATGGAACCGCGCTGGATATACGCGTGGAGGCGCGATTGCTTATGTACATATACATCACGCGTTCCAGGTGCATTCAAAGCGACAATTACTTAAATATTTTTTTATCACACACGAATAAAAAAGACCATTTTTGGCGCCTATAAAGTGCAGCGAAAATAGAGTTTTCCGAGCGTCAAATAAAGGGTACCGAAAATACTCATTTTCGCTACCTTTTATTTTCGGTAGCAAAAATGAGTATTTTTGCTATCCTTTATTTATTTTTGCTCCATTTCCTTAATAAAGCTTTTAGAAAATTTGGAAACTGTTGACAAATTTTAGAAAATTCTGGAAAATTTTGGAAAATACTGGTATATTTCGAAAATTTTATATATATACATGCATACGTATACATATAGATAATATGTCATAGACTTAAGTGGACGACTCGAAAAACTCTATTCTCAATCCACTTTGTAGACGACAAAGAATGGCCTTCTTTAGGCACTTGTTATACAAAATTCGGTACGCAACTTGGGGCAAAAGGGTATTTCCAGACTCGGATGATCATTTTCTCCCCTAGTTGCGTAATATACTATAATTACAGATTTTTGACGAGTTTATCAGGCGAGAGCAAAAATTTTAGTTGATTTGATTTTTTATGCTTGCGTTTTAAAAGATACCTACAGTACCAACTTGAAAACTAAATTTTGCAAGTACTTCAATTAAATTCTTTAGATGAATTTTTAGAATGTTTATAAAGAATATCAATATTATGTTAAAATATTAAAGAAGGTTCATTCTCCAATTTAAATATCTCGTTTGTACATTTAATTACTATAATATTTTTTACTATTAAATATTTTACTAACTATAATATTAGAATATCATCAATTTTCACCAAAAAGCATTTCTAGGAGAATTTATTTTTAAAAATTTCAATTTTTGACTGATCTTTCGTATAGACTCTTCTTACCATTGTCTCCTTAACATCTTTAATGCTTTCTATACTCATTCCAAGTACTATTTCTATGGATTACCGGAATAATGACTTAAGTCCAATTTAGGATTTTGAGATGTTAAGGTAAAAAGTTCTTATTTTCCATTTAAACTAACGTTAAAAAAATTCATAATTAGCAGACTTGGTCACTTATTTTCACACTTTCCAAATATTATGAAACTCAATTTAAATAATAATGGACTCAAGTTGTTTTTCCGGGAACCCACAGATATATATCAATCCTAAAAAATGCATATAATACAAATAATTTACTTTTTAATACCTCGCTAATTGCCCTACAACAGAACATCTTCACACGACCAAATCGCAACTACAATAGCGAATCGCACATTTTTCCCAGGGCATCCTATGCACTCGCGAAAATAAATCATATCCTCGATTTAAAAAGGAAAAAAAAGAGCGAAGAAAAAAACCGCCAGAAGTATCTTCGTGCGCACGCTTGGCCGGAAGCGGGCCCCGCAACGCGCGGCCAGGACCGATAATTAAACCGCGAGTGCCGCTCTCCGTTGTGCAATCCGCGAGCGTCAATTTTGTTCTTACGCAAGTGATGCGGCCGCCGCGTCGCGAGTGTGTGTGTGTGTGTGTGTGTGCATGCGCGCACGCGAGTCAAAAAGTCGCGCCGAGAAAGAGGAAATCGATCCGGATAAACGGCTTCCGGGAGGCGCGCAGGCGGCGCGTTAACTTTCTTTCGAGATTTCGATTTTTAGCGCTGATTTATGTGAGTTGGGAATTTGGGTGGAATTTCTTCTTTTTTTTACGGTGTTTGTGATATGGATAGGGACAGTATAAGCACATATATTTAATACGTTAAAAGAGTGATAGATTCTGTAAGTTTCTTTGATGAAGTTACATCTCTGAGTATCCTACGGACAATTCAACTGACGGAATGCATTTTAAATTTCTGAATATCCTCCAGCTTAAGTGCTAGAAAAATAGAATAAAAGAACAAACGTCGCAAATCTAGCTGCGTCATTTAAAAAAATTAAAAACATGTTCTGGCAGTGGAATTATCCGAAGAGTGTACATTTCAAAGACTGCGGGTATTGAAATCAATCATAAAACAAAGCTAGAATACTACGATTGACCTAAATATATAAAAAAGGATCAATAGAAGAATTGTGAAATCAAATGAACTTGAAAAAGTGGTGTAGAGAATCTTGGATTTCTAGTTGTTTTTCATTTCGCAAGTAAATTAAAAAACGATTACGCGGGCTTCGAGTGTATGGAAAATTTTTTAGATAAAATCAAAGAGGAGTTCTAGAAAATTGTGCACGTTGGGTAATAATATTTTTTATATTCCAAGAAACAATTTGCACGTCAATTTTTAATATATGGTGACTGTAGTTGATTAGTACTGATTTCAACAAAATAATTTATTTTATTGCAGAAATTGTAAGACTACTTATATTTACATTTACGTTTATTTCTAACAAGTAATTTTTATTAGATTTAATTTATTACGTGACTGATTGATGCTTTTGTAAATAGGTTTGATTTATATGAAAAGCATCAATTTTCGTTGACCTTTTTTATTCTCCATTTTGAAGGTCTGATGTACAATCTTTGTATTGATTATATGCTTTATACGATTGTATATATCTTTGCATATAGCACTGTATCATTGTACTAAAAGAAATCCTTGTATTTTGCAGGAGAAATGGCAGTGATGTACCTGTTCACGAGGTACCGCTTCAATTGGAACGAAGTTCAATTTAGCTTCTTCTCCACCTACGGCATGGTAATAAATCTCATAGGTGAGTACTACTAAAAAATCATATCCGTATCCTTAATTTAAGTTCGACGAAGTGTAAACGATTATCTAACTTCTAACGAGGTGTTAAAAACGTTAATGTGTCAATTTCATTGTTTTGTCGGTTTGTTTTTGTAGTTATATAATACATTGTTATCTAGGATGAAAAAAAAACACCAGAGGTCGTTATTTTATTTGCACAGATTTCTAAAATCACAAACCTAAACGTGAACTTTCAATCGATCACACCGGAAAAACGTGTTCTGTCGGGGCATTACAGAATTCATCGACCTGAACAAAGTTTTTTCACTGAATTTATTAATAAACACAATACATATTGTCACATAATACTGTATTTGAAAGTTATTATGTATTATATGAACAATAAATGATCAATTAATTTGCAAAAAAACCTTTAATTGAAAATTTATAATGGAAGTATGTCCTATTATTAACGATGAACTTTAAAGAATGACATATTATATTTCCAATTTGAACTTAAATAGAATTTGATATAAAATAGTAGAAATTCACCTGTGAAAAATGAATTTGCTTTTTTGCACATTCTACTTCAAGTACTCAAGTTCAACCTATAAAAGTACAATCGCTTTTTTCCACGCCGTCTTTTTGCTAAATTATTCAGCCAACCATATTCAAAAAAGCACGTAAAACTATTTACAGTTGTTTCACGATCAGATAAATCTTACATAAAGCTCTAATGCGCGTCTGCCTTTTTCAAGAGTCATGCTGAATAGCGCCGAGCAGTAGCGGTCGCCACTGCTGCTTTGGTATAATTTTTTCGCGTTAGTTTATACAGCTTAATAACCGGAATTTACCTTTCGATTTACGCAACTATTAATCGTCGGCAGGGATCGAAATTAGCGCGTAAATCTCCTCCAACCATGTAAATTCAAACAAAGATTATCGGCTGTCAACGCTCTCCGTTGTCGCGCGCGTCATTGTTTCGGAATTTCGACGGTATTACATCGCGATATTTTCGTCTATATATCTCTCTTGATTGCCAGGATGATTGGAACGAGGAAACAAAAAATGACAATGAAATATGAAAATTTTTTTGAACGATTATTAGCCTTTTGAAACTTTGAAGACATAATCATTGTAATTTGCTTGAAGACAATCAGCCAATTCATAAAACGAGACACGCGTATTCTTTTAAACATGATCATTATAAAACATTATCATTATAAAACGGCAGTTTAATAGAGTCCCGCTTTAACATTCAATGTTGAATAACATTTATATTGTTTAGAAAAGCAAAACATTTTTAGTATGATAAAATAGAAAAAACGATCCGCTACACAATGGAACTCTTGAAACATTTCTATCAATTATCACTGTAACGTTATCTAATGCTAAAAGTTAAAGCGAGCTTCTATTAAAGTGCCAGTGAAGACTAGGCATAACGCGTTAAACTGCTTGCAAAGCACATTTTGTCGGTTGTACACTAGAATAAGACATTAAAGGATCTGATTTCAAGGGAAAATTCCTCAGGTACCCTGTTCGCCGTGGGAGTGTTCAGTCATTTCCTGAAGATGGACGACGCGATGCTCGGCGTGCTCAGCTGCGTGAGCAAGATACTCGCGAGCTTCGTCTATGCCTTCTCCACGACCGACTGGATGATTTATATCGGTGAGTACCGACTCTCGTGTATCTCTTACGTGTTTATACAATTGTTTCAAAGGCTTACCGATAACACTGGGATTTCCTCGAAAGCGAAATTAAAGTCATTGTACATTGATATAAATGAAGTAAGCAATGGCCTGGCCATATCCTGTCGTTATCTACGCCAGCGACGAACATTGTACTTATCGAATGCTCGTTTCGTAAACATTACGTTTTTATTCCAATAAAAAAAACGGTCATTTCAAACCTCTAAACTCAAACAAAAGATTTATCTAACAATAGCAATCGTCCATCCAAAAGCACAATAATTACCCGGTCTAACCTTGAGCATCTTCCCGCCTTCCCACCTATACACGTTCCTTCCGTAATTCACGTCAATACACTCCCACCTGCGCGGCAAAAACCCACACATCCCACACCAAAACATTCCAAATCCACCGACAAGCACCAGCCATTAAAGAAAAAAAAAACTACATCTCTCGTTGTCTCTTTCTGCATTGCAGCGCCACTGGTGGAGATCATAAACGGCACGTCGTTCATAGTGATGCGCTCGATAACCTCGAAGCTGGTTCCACCCGACGAGCTGGGTAAGTGGCGAGTAGCGCAGCACTGGATATCAGCCATAGAGCCGTATTTGCTGCATTAGCGCTGTGTGCGCTCTCGCGCGCATACACCGAGGCTATATACATCGAGCCGCGTGCGCGCGGCCTCGCGATATTTACGCGCGCGCGGCGCAAAAATTGCCGGCCATCGTTGGCACGCGTGAATTTAAACTCCCCGCTCTCGCGTGCTCTAGGTGTATGTACGAGCGGTACGGAGCTATACAGTCCAGCAGCAGCTGACCGATGCCAGCGGCTCGAAATAGACGAGAGCACGAGTCTGGGACTCGCTGGCAGCGGCAGTGACGCCCGACGGAAGTGCGTCGTTGTTATGGAGTCGAGAGTGCGTGTGAGAGAGAGTGAGTGAGTGAGTTGGATGGTTATAGATGATGGATGAAGCGATGCGCTTTTCGATCGTGGGTATAGTTGCGGAGGCGCGGATTGGCCAAGAGATAGCTTCGTTGGGGAAAGGTTGTGGAAATGCAAATTTTTGAGGGATGTCTTTTCAGCCGCGAGTTCGGAAACGCGATGGTAAGGTATCGAAATTTTACAGAAGTGGTTTGGATGATTTTTGTAAATATGGCAACTGATGGGTTCTTGAAGTAACTTTTTTTAAGCTCTGGGGCGTCAAAAGGGGGTAAGACACTGTTGACACCTTTAAAAATGCAAAAATTGTGTACGGTAATGATTTATTTTCTTTTATTGCGAGAAACTCGGAAACTTTTGCGTCAAAATATATTATATTTAACTGTAATTTAAGCCTTGGTAAGCTTAATTTTATCAACAATTGCATACCTACTCTTCCATGCACATATGGACCTTGTTTTTGAAGAGAAGTTCATTTACCGCAGGGTTCCAGTTGCACCCGTGAATCATTTTTCATGAATCAGGGCTTAAAATGTTTGTTTTTTATGTGGCTATGGTCGAAATGGAGCAGAATTTTGATGAAGTATACCTCATTCTCTTATTACAGACGAAAATGCACAAATCTAAATAAAAGAAAAAATGAAAGAAATTGGTATAAAGTATGTAAAATATTATTTATTCAATGTAATTATAATTTTCTCAAAATTCTACTACACTCCGACCATAGTTATATAAAAAATAAACATTTTGTTATATAAACATTATAAATAAACATTATAAGAAATAAATATTAAATTAATTTTTCATTGAAAACAAGGTCTATATTATGCATGGAAGAGTAGGGATGCTATTGTTAAAAAATTAAATTATAAATATATTATATTTATAACAAAAAGTTTCAAAGTTTGTCTTAGTGAAAACAAAAAATTATTAACGTGCAAAATTTGTCAAAACTGACTTCACCCCTTAATAATTACAGTAACTATCTTTCCGAAAACTATGAGGCTAAAAATTTTCTCTTTTGAGTATATCATCAGAGATAATTTGATAGTATCACAAATTGTTAAGAGTAATTAATAACAGAATTTATTTTTAAGGAAAAAATATAATTTATGATGTAGTTTGAAAAAATTGTATGCATCTTACAAAAGTAGTAGTTGAGCCTCAAAATTATCAGTTTCGTAGTTCTTGGAGAAGTGATTCTTGATAATTATTATAGAGTTTTAAAAAATTAGTTTAAGTGTCCGTTATAATCACATTTGTAAAAATTATTAAATTTCAACATAAGAATCTTGATTTTAAAAGTATAAAGTATATTCCAAAAATAATTAAGAAATATTTAAAAAATCACTTTATTGTGTATGATATGTAATCATTCAAACATTATTATTAAATTTAATACTCAAAGTTTTGGACCTTCTAAAAAGTTTTGATAAATTGCAGTTTTGGACCAACTAGAATTTCTAATAAATGAAATATCTATAGTCATTAAAAATCTCGAAAATTGTTAAAAAAACATATAATTTTACTGTCGCATTTACACAACGAACCTTGTTTTATGACGCTACAGCGCGTTAATGAACTGTACAATTTTAACACGGTTTTATTCGAGAATTTTTCTTTCGTATTGTCCGTACCGTTACTTTTCCGGTTTGTTATGTCAATTTAACGCAATACGCAGATTTGCCATTTGCATTCAGTCTTTTCATTGAACAATCCATTTGCGGATAATGAATTTTTAATGTGAAGATGAGTATCCTTACATAATAAGTACAAAATAAATATTAACCTTCACGTCTAACGTAATTTTTTTTATTTTATTTTAAGTACAATAGTGTCGTTTAATTATCTTCCAATGATTCTTGTTATTGTAATAAAAATGCAATAGTAAATGCAAAAATGTAACAAAACATTATAATTAGATAATATTTATCCTTTATTATACAAATAGTTTTCTGAATTAAATTCTGAAAATTCGCAAATGGCAACATAAGCTAATAATTGATTGTTATTGATTAAACATATTATAAAAATTTAAATTCTTTCTCGCCGACAAAATGATTATCACGCCTTACCAAGCATGACTCGATCTACTGAAAACCCTCGCCGATACGTCCGTATTCCCGTTTTATATATCGCTCGCATGAGAAAAAAAAAACCTAGTTTTTTGGCTTAACTGCCGCGGAACTGTCGACTTAAAAATCTCGTAAAGAAATCACGATTTCAGGCAAGGTGAACTCGCTGTTCGGCGTCTGCGAGGCTATAGTTCCTTTGGTCTACGGACCGATGTACAGCTCGATTTACGGGGCCACGGTCAATAACTTCCCGGGGACGTTCTTCCTCGTCGGCGGGGGCCTCATGATCCCCGGTGTTATTGCCTTCTTGTGAGTATGACTATTTTATTACGATATGTTTCTGTATTTTGCATGAAAAATTGTTAAATCAGTCGAAGATAAAATGTAATTGATATAAATCGTAATAGTGATATGAAAGTTGTTAAATTAATTGAAAATAAAAAATAACTTATTCAATATATAATATATAAAAAACTAACATAGTGATATAAAAGATTTACTTTCAAGAAGCTGTTATTTATTGATTTGATTGTATAGCTAATTTTATTACATTGACAATAATTATTTCATTGATCTGTTTGTATCTGTAATAAATCCAGATATATTTAATATTATTACAATTACCGTAACAGACACAGTTTCTGATCAGGAATCAATTCCTGACTATTTTGTTTATATAAATTGTTACAAAACAAACATAGAAAAAAAAGTGTATATATATATATATACAGGTCGAATTGAAAACCTTTTTCGAAGTCGGTTAAAAATGGTTTTAATACTTAAGAAATAATTAAAGTTAAGAACAATTTACTTTTATGAAAGCAACTAGTAAGAGTTAATTAAGAATTACATTTTACTGATCAAAAATTGTATCTATTACAGTATACATAAGATTGAACATTAAAAATAACAGAAATGAAAAGAAAATTTAAATTTCCTCATTACAAATAATTTTATAGTAACAATAGAAAGATGGCCTATAAGCACCAGTATTAAGTTGTTTTGCGATCTTTTTTTCCTCGCACCTATAACCTTGCACTTTTATTGCTATTGCGCGCACTTGTGACACTATTTAATGGCCTTACTGCTGACACGTTTAAACAATTATTGCTTACTGTAAAATCCATGGAATAATACATCTTTTGACATTTATAAGCAAATATAACTCGGTTCGTAAATCAGTCCGTAATCATTGTTCGCCAGTAGTGTCTGAAAAAGAATTTCGCTACGTTGAATTGAAGAGTATAACGCATAACAAGATGCAGTTCGTCCATGAACACGTGACCATAGAACGTAATAAACGATTTATTATGATTGCCGTTATCATACGTCCGTCCATCGTGCGCGCGCGCGCCAGCGTTATCCTCGTACCAAAAGACACTGAAAAGTCTAATTGTCAAATAGAGCTCCCTCGATTATCCTTTCGAAAATAGATGTTAATAAAGCATTGTAGCGACTACAATGTATAAGTCTGAAGATACTTATGTTATGCGCGAAGAATGCAATGGGACAATTGCTCTAAAATTCACTACAATTTAAAAAAAAACTCTTCACAAACAATTTTATTGAAATATTTTGAAGTTTCACTACTATACTTGTTAAAAATAAATACTATTTTTTACGCAACGTAAATTAGGATAATTTCGTAATGTAAATTTTTTTTAATCTCTATAACTAAATTTTACCTTTAATTTATCTTTATTATAACCTATTTCTTATGACACGAAATTAATAATTTTATGAAAGAATTTTTTTTATTTTTGTGTTTTCTCGGCTTCTTTGAGGTAAAAATAGATTAGGCCCCCATTATGAGGTCGGAAATAGTCCATTTCGACCTGATGGATATACTCATTTAGCATAATTTAAAGTTTATCACGTAAATTTTAAGAAAAATGAAATAAATGTATGGGCCCTGGAGAACCCACCGGGACTTATAAAGAGTTAAATTAAAATCACATTGATCGTAAAAAATATATAATAGAAAAAATAACTGTCCTTTAGTATATTGTGGACAAACTCCATTATTGTATAAAACTTACCATATTTAAATAGTAATAAATTCCAAATGATTATTATATTTTAAATATAAATTCTATAAACGTACATTCTATCTATTAACACTATAAATCTACTTTATATTACAAACAAATCAGCTAAATCAACTGACAAATTATCTGACAAATCGTGTGACATTTTCGCATGACTTGTCAGTTGATTATTACCATGATGTTTAAAGTTGTGCAACAAATTCTGCATATTGTTAAGATACTCAAAATAAGCAGATTAAAGATTAAAATTCAAATATGCTTGTATTATTCAAGTGATACATTTATAACAGTAATTTATATCTACGTATTTTTATTTTCTCTAACATTTAACCCCTCAGTGGTTTAATTAATTTTTGTATGCTTGGTTTAAGTCGAGTACAATTCAGTAACCATTTCAGATGTAAACTTCCACGATCTTTGATGTTTGAGTTATATTATTTACCTTTGATTTAAGAAGTTAGAAATGTTTCCAAACTGATTGCACCTAAAGTTATGTAGAAAAGAGCAAGCCAAAATCACAAATTTAATCCCAACTCTAACGTAGGTTATGTCACAGATGGGTTAAAGGAAATTTCCATCAAATCCAATATCAGCTGAAAAATCAAATCATAATCTAATAAATCCGGCAACAAATCTGATCATAATTTGATAAATCAGGTAATAAATCATGTCATCATCTGATCAATCAGGTTCCACATCAGGTCATCATCTGATAAACCATGTAACAAATCAGGTTACATCTGATAAATTAGGTGACAAATCGGGTCAAAACTCGCCGGATTCGTCGGCTGATTTACCACCTGACTTCTGTTTCTCTCGCTCATTAATCTTTTCACAAATCACGCGATAAACCAGGCCACCTGATCTGTCAACCGATTTATCACCCGATTTACTTTCTTTCCCCCCACAAAAAAAACAAATTCCCAAAAACTCAAATAAACAAGGTTTTTCACCCCCAGATGGCTCTACATGGAGCACAAGAAGGACGAGGCGCTCGAGCGCGAGCAGCAGGAGCAGCAGCAGGCCCAGCTCGCGGCCGGCAAGCCAAAGAGCAAGCAGGAGCTCGAGAGCAGGCTGGAGAACGGCCTGACGCTCGGGAAGATCAGCGCCGCCGCCGTTGCCGCCGCGACGGCCGTCGAGGTCACGGGCATCGACAACGCGGCCTTCGAGTCCGAGAAACTGTGATCACAATACGCGCGTCAGCGAGTCGCGCGCTATGCCAAATACAAAGGAGAGGGAGGAGGGACGAGAGCTCGCGGAGAAGCGTGAGCTCCGACCTGGCTTGCGGGATGCGTTGTTTTCTTGTTTTCTTGTTTGTGCGGCCCGAGGGCTCGCCCGAGGGTGAGACGCGCGCGTGTAAAGGGAGGAGCGACGCTTTGTGCGATGGATTCGGAAGCGGAGTGGAGATGTGTTGGGATTTTTGTTATTGTTATCCGAGTGCGCGGTGGCTTCTTCCACGATTGAGGAGGAGGTAGGTGCCGTTACGGACCCAATTCCTGATCATTTTCTTACGTAAAACATTACTTTAAACTTGTTGCTGCAAAAACTTTTTTGATGATTGCAGATATAACTATCTACTATTTAGATGTTCCTGTTGAAAGTCTAAAAAGTTTAACTGTAATTGGCTTTTATGGAAATAATAGATGATCAGGAATTGCTCTTACCTGATAAGGAACTGGGTCCGTGACGGTACAGAACTACCACGGGGAATGCCCGAAGAGCGGGCTGTCTCGGAATTAGCGCGAACGAGGTTTGTTTCAGTTGGTGATTTAACGCTTTAATTTTGTAGTTGCAAGAATAAGGAAAGGAAAATTTAACCCTTATTCGCGCGCTTTCTGAGTTAGCACGTTCTTCAAGCGCAAATTGAGATAGTACATTTTTCAAGTCATTTCTGAAATAGGCTGTTCTTCCTCTCAACCGTCGATGTGAAAGATATTGGATGAATTTGAACACTAAAGGGAGAGCTTACTAAAATTTCTATGAAAACATTTGTTTATGGAGATTTTCGTGATTTTTATATGCATTGAGTTTTATATCTTTTAATGTTGAGCATTTTATTAATAGTAGATTGAAATTAGATGCGAATAGTTGCGTAACTGTTTTGTTAAAATCGTGTCTTTTTTCCGTGAGTACGGTTTTCTCGGTGACGAAAATCGCCTGTCGAAATACGAATTTAATTTAAGATCGAATTCGAGCCTGAACGATGTCTGAATGATTAAAATCAAAGTCAAGGGACAGAGCAATTCCCCTATAACCAATACAAGAATAAATAGAAAACATACCAAAAATGGAACAAAATTCAAATGCCCACGGGTTTAAATAATTTAATTCTAAAAAATAGTAGAGGCGCTAACATTCTGCACATACCTAGTGAATAATTGTTTAGATCATAATAAAATCATAAATTTATACAATAATTACTCTCTTTACGGAAGGGAAAATGATGGAAACTCGTCTCAAAGATACAAGTTTTAGGTGTTTTCTACTGAAATTTTCCATAATTAATACAACATTTTGATATTTGAGGGCACTTTTCAATTCTTTGCCTTCGGTAATGGAGGTCAAATTCTTTTTATTTATGTTTTCTTTTGCTATTTAAACAACCGTACCCTGGTAGAAACGTTCCCCATATGTTCGCCAGATTTTACTCTATTTTATAGGGAATGGCCAATTTCTGCTTAAAAGTCTGGCCAGAAACCCCGCTACCTGTCGACGTTTTCTCGTCAGAAACCTGACCAACTTATGGTTAATGAATAAATAAATAAAAAATAACGTTTAACGAATTTTTATAAGTTAATAATGATTATTATGTCATGGATTTAATAGCTTATTGTTAATATAATACTAAGATATATTTGGGATAGATTCGAAATAAAAACTAAAAACTTATTTCATTAAAAGTTTTTTTAAGGTTAGAGTTTTATAATTAAATAAAACATAAAAAAATCAAATAAATAATCGAATAAAAATTTACATGCTGTTTTAACGCAGAAGTACTATAATGGGATTTACATTTTCAATAATTTTTTAGGGTTATGTAAGCTATTTAGATTTTCTATAAATTTCTGGTCAGATGCTGGTTTATTTCTGGCGAACTATTAGGAAACGGATCTGCCCAATAGATCGTGAACCGACCATCTAATATGCTCAATTTTCTACCAGGGTATAGACATTAGCATCTAAAATGAAATAATAATAAACAAAAATAGGTTTTAATTTTAGTCTTCTCTCCCTTTAATTCATTTTAGACAGATTATATAATTGGAATAAACAATTTTTCTTTGTTTCTGGTTTATATATAAACAAAGAAAGGTTCCGAATTAATAATATATATGTAAAAAATTGTTTAAATCAGAGATTTATATGAAGACCGATAAATGTAATATAAAGAATCGCTTTATTTAGAAAATACGATCTTTGTCGAATCGAGTAGGATTAAAAATGGATTCTGTACATGAAAAGTGTATTGTTGGTATAAGAGAAAAATTATGTATTTTTCAAAGAATTACTTTAATAGAAGAGAGTGTTAATACGAGGTAAAAATACATAAATGCATATATTTTTTATGACGCAACCATTGATGTAAAATACATTTTTATTGACTTTTTTGAATGCAATAAAAATGTATTCGATTGAGTCTCGTAAATTTTATGCAGTGAAATTCTTCATGCTACGAACTTTCACTTCTATACGGAAGATTCGAGTGGAAAATTATTCACGCAATCTTGTGAAACATTCAAAGAAAAATTGATATTTTTTATATAAGGGATATACATAGAGAATATTTTTAAATTGATAATATAACAATTTCCTCAGAAGTGCAATAAAAAAGAAGTATATACTACGTGATATAGTATTAAAATGTAAATAATTAGACGTCCCGAGTATCGAGACTGTCTAGCGCGTTCCGTACAATAAGAAATAATTTACCTGATAATGAAGAAACAGTATTTTTATAAGGACATCCGATATCCTTTAAGCATGAAAATGTATTATCGATGATAAAGAAGATTCCGAGTTTATAAATATAGATGTTTAGTAATATATTCCAATGTATTTTTAAACGAAATTGCATTACGAGAAAAAAGTTCATTTTATAACAGTGTATTGATGTACAGGATGAAAACTGAGATTAATAACAAGTTTCATGCGGAGTTTAATATTTTCAACCATTTACATAAACAATTTTATATGAACTGTATGAAAAATATTTTTGTGCTAATATTTTGATAAAAAACTGTTATAGAAATATAAAAAAAAGTTCGATTACTATATTAACAAAGACAATCAATTTTGAGATCGTGTAGATTTTATTGTAAATAACAAGTGTACTTAAGTAGAATAATGCTATTTTTCAGTAGAGATCGTTTAGAATTCCGTAAGATCTTTTGAATGAATTTAAGTCGAAGCGAAAATTACTACCAAAAAAGATTGTATTATAATTTAAAAAAGAATTAATATAATATCTGCGTTATTTATTTAATTCTTGTGCGTAATGGAAAATTGTTTGAAATTTAAAATAAAAACTTTTTAAAATGAAATATCTTTTATTGTTTATTTATCAATCGATGCACTAGAGAATGTAAAGATACCTAGATGCTAATTTTTAGCTTTCTGATATACTCAACGACAAATATCATTTTCAATTTTCACAACCAAATTTTAAGAGATGAACCAATCTCTAATATTTCAACGTTTGTGTTGAAAAGTACATAATTTTTAAAACTGTTATTAAAATGTTTTAACAAATTAATTTCGCAATTGTATCTTAACTCTAATTCGTATTCAGCGACCCCGAAAACGGCCCAAAATATTTATATTCCTTGATTATTAAAGGATCAACTGTAATTCAGAAATACTTCTTTATTAATAGGAGTTTTGAAATTTCTGAATCGAAGAAACTATTTGCGAAATCATTTTTAATATATATCCTTTTTATGCCTTCAATCGTATATATTTTGCAGAAAGTTCCAACGTGGTGAAAGCATCCTGAGTCAATAGTGAAAGGTACAAATTTACACTCTTAGTCCAACCGTGAAAAATACACATTTCTTTAAAAACAATACATCTAAAAAAACTCAATGATTTTAACCAGTGAATATTCGAATTCACCCCAAGGGAGTATATATTTATAACAATTGTTTCTTAAAAACTAAAATAAACTAAAATTTGTCACAAAAATTTTAAGAACGCCAACTCCTTTCTACCCCCTAAACCCCAAACATACCGACCGACGATAAAACATCCAAAACAAAAGCCAACAGTCCCTGAACTCATCACCTGATCCACTCCCCGCGCATCTCTCACTGTCAACCTCTCCAACCTCTCTCGCAATCTCAACCACTCCCCATAAGAACCAAAAATACTCACCAAAGACACTCCCAAAGCACGAACCAAACCACCCCACTTTCCCTCCCCGGATAATCCGAAAAATCGCGGGCTCACCGCGCCGCAGGACTGGATAATGCGGACGAGAAGGCTCGGAAAGCCGAAGAAGAAGGCGGAGGAGGCGAAGGAGGAGCGTCGACGTCGCCGGCGACGTGGTCGCAGCTGCCGGAACTGATCCTGACCCAGGTGTTCGGCCGGCTGAACAGGCGGGACAGAGCGGCGGCGGCCCAGGTCTGCCGGCACTGGGCCGACTGCCTGGCCGCGCCCAGTCTTTGGCGGCGCTGCAGCCTGTTCATCGACGTGGAGCTCGGGAGCGGCTCCACGGTCACCGACTTCACGGTTCGTATACGATGCCAAACTGGCTTCTGTTTTGTGTATCTTCTTTGCCTTGGAGGGGGGGGGGGGGGGGAGGTCTTGATTCTATCTATAGTGGAAGAATGTTTGATTACGTAGGAGTGCGTGTTGTTTATTGTTAAAGGTTAGATCGGTAAAAAAGGGTTATGGAGATTGTTTGTGGCGCGTCTTCCAATGCCCGACTTGTTCTACTGAATGTGCGTTGAATCATTCGCGTCTGCGGTTTTCTCTAGAATTTAGATGGGTAGATTTTGTTGTGTTTTCAGTTGAACTATAACATATTCTTAAAATATGCGTGATTTTCATTCCGTCTGTGTCCAGGACTTAAAAACTTATTTTGATAATATACTTTGTTCAAGATTTTGACAAATAGCAGTGAAACGCTCGTATTTGGTGATTAACTATTAGCATACCTCTATTTAATGTTAACTTCAATCAAAAGTTTCTCTAACTTGGCGATTCACGACCTCTCTTTGAGAAAGTATTCTGCTCAAGCAGTTAGCAACGGTTTTTAGTGAATTTTATTTTTACAAACTCAAATAAAGTTACAAATTGTCAATGAATGTTCGTTTAAATATCTTTATAAAAGTATCCTCAAACTTATATCAAGATTTGTCAAAAACTCTGCCGTAATGATCATTAATTCGGATTTCAAATGCACTGCGCTATAGAGAAAATCACAGTTAAATGCATTCAATTCTTAAGAAACTGTTTCGTTTCTTAGTCGTAAAAACATACACATAAGACGATATTTATCAAAATAAATTCACAAAAGCCGTTCGCCACGACCGGAACAGCTTCACCTCCCTACTCCTCGTACACCACATAATTTTCAATCTAAATCCAACCACCCTAACATCTCAACCCCCCACTCCCACGAATACCAAAAAAATCCATCCTCGATTCGTCATCCGCAAAACCCGTCCCAGCTGAAGTACGGCGAGCACATGCGCAGCCTCGAGCTCGCCTGGTCGCAGCCGAACAACACGCCCCGGGACGCGCGCCGCTACAATCGCAACGGCAGACGCCACAAGAAGAGCATCAACGTCGGCTGCAGCGTCCAGGCGGAGGCGGGCGCCGACTTCCTCACCCTGGTGCGCAGCAAGGACGCGCAGCTCAGGGAGCTCGTCCTCACCGACTGGAGCTACAGCGGCAAGTGGGGCAACTGCGCCAAGCTCCTCTGCTCCCTCGCCAATCTACTCGCGTGAGTAGTCCTTTTCTTCCTGCGCGTGCCTTACTTGGCACAGAGATGCTTGGGAATTACGCGGGGATAGATTGATAGCAAAAATTGTTTAAACTTGAATAGATAAGAGTGTGCACGGATTTCTTTTTTACGTGGGATGATTTGGCCTGCAAAAAATGAATGAATAGGTTTAAGATATGCCTAAAGTTGGAATATGATATATAAGTGACTACTTTGTGTGCTGGGGCAAAGTGATCTTGTGTGCCAACTAAGGGTTGTTATATTTATGCTTATGGGATTCTTTGGCAATTTGCTAAATAACAAAGATTGGGGTGATTTTTTTTTTGTTAAGAAACTGTAAATTTATGAAATTTGAGACTATCAAGCCTTTTTAATAAACAATTCAAAATACAAACAACATTTTTACAAAGCAAAACATTCATTTCTTTTTTTCAAAGATCTAACACATTTTATATTCCAGCTTTTCTACGTTTTATTAGACTTTTGGTACATTAACGACATAATTTAATAAGTCATCAACAAAATTTTGATTTTTCAATTCTATACAACATTTGGAACTATTAGAACGCCAACCAACATTAATATTTGACGGTGAAATTGTTATAAAGATTCGTCAAATACAATATCAACAATTGATATTTTAGACTGAACCAATTCTTTTATTATCTCAAATTGTTTATTAAATTGTTTATTAAGAAACTGGATAATAGTTATAAATATTTACTATGAATTATCGCAAATGGCTATAAATTTCTAAAATTTCTTATCACTGAAAAAGTTTAACTTGATAAAGAAGTAAATACGTCTAGTTTTTATTGAATGATTGAAATTTCATTGAACTTAGTAAGAGATGACAAAATTTAACTTATACATTAGTCGGACTGAACCTATTAAGTACAGTTGGTTCTATAGTTTCTTTTCAAAAAATCGCTGTCACCCACAAACGAACTATTTTTTAACGACTACCCTAGGGCTCTCCCCTTATGTGAGTTTTACTAACAAATTAAACGATGATAAAGCCCATATTTCATTGACAAACAATCTGATAATAAAAAAGAAAACAATTGTAAAAATGATTTCAACGAGACATTTAGCTGCCAGCAGAATTTGGAAAGATTCAGCCTGTGGAATGCGGGTCTCGGTTTGTCGGACGTTCTGCGCTTGATCGCGATCGTCGCCAGGGTCTCGGGCGGTCGGCTTGCCACGCTGGACATAAGAGGAGCTTTTAGAGAGTGGCGAGCACCGCACAACAATCCAAGGTTACTCGATCATATCTTTTATTCTGTGATAACAGTTTTCACCTCGGTTTTCACAATGCTCGTGTAGTAAAGTAGCTTTGCTGTCACTTGTTAGAACTTGTTTATAGAGTGCAGGTGAATTATGCGTATTTCTTTGATTAATTATTTCAAATCTAGCTTCCAAGTCATTCACACCGATCGAATTATGTTTACGAATTTTCAAAGATTCGGTCATTGCAAAAGGTATTGAGTCAACAGTCGTAAATTGATGCGTGCTTTGAAGTAAGGAAGTTTCTTATTTAACAAGTTGCTAAGATAACCCGAAGTACCTTTAATCTAAAAATCAGAGAAATTAACAATTACATTGCACCAAAGAAAATAAACGTTTTCCTTATTAAGGGGACGCCGGATATCTCTGTCCTTGTCTAATTGAGTTTCCATTCATGATTGTAAGAGAAATCATTTTTTTGAAAAAATAATAGTCGTCCCCGCGTCGTTTTATAGCAATCTAAATATATGTCCAAGCTGGGTTCATATGATTGTTTTGTTTTCGAGAAAACTTTGACACACTATTAGGGCCAGCTACATAGAGATTAACCTTTACATACTAAATTGTCAAAGTTTTCTCGAAAGCAAAACAATCATATGAAACCAGCTTGGTCATATATTTAGATTACTATAAAACGAAGCGGGGTCAACTATTATTTTTTCAGAAAAATGATTTCTCTTAAAATCATGAATTAAAACTCAATTAGATAAGGACAGAGATAACCTTTAATTTTTTATTTGCTTATCCACTTCCACGGCAATAATTTTGCAATTTCTCCACACTGGTGACATTTACACGTACACAATAAGCCTACAGGTTCTAAAAATCAAATAAAAGGAAAAAGGGCATTGTTAACACTTTAAAAAAAAAGCTAAATTAAACCGCACCTACATCGCGACACGTGCTTCTTGCCACACTCACCGCGCGTCGTCGTCTCACCCGCAGATACCTGCGCCTGCTCGGCCGACTGCAGGCCCTTGCGCACCTGAGCCTCGACTACCCGGCGCTGTCGGACGGCGCGCTGGCTGCCCTGGCGGCGGGCGCCTCGCCCGCGCTGCGCCAGCTCGACGTCCTGCTGCGCGACACCGACTCCCGGCAGCATCGCCTGACCGACGCCGCCTGGCGCGAACTCGTCGAGGCCTGTCCGAAGCTCAGTGTTTCGTACATCATCAGTGGGTTGCTTGTGTTGCTTTGCGTGCTTTGCAGGGGGATGAAGGAAGGGTTGGGGAGGACGTTGGATAAGGGTTGGGATCTAAGGAGAGTTGAATGATTAGAGAGGAACGTTAGCTCGGACAAGAAAAGATTTAGATACTCTTTTTTGTATTGGTTTGTTTTATTTAAATTACTTGTTGATTAGTTTAATTTAATGTGGAAATTGGCGTGCTTCATAACGTAGAGTTCTGCACGACGAGTGTTGTTTGTCATTAAATAAAAGTAGTTTATCTAGAGAAATGGTGATATTCTCTTTGAAATGAAACTGTTGTGAGACTTAAAAGGGGTATTACTGTGTAAATACAGAATTTCTAAGTAATTTTTGAAAATTTTATTATACAAATATACTGAAAGAATATGAAAATATATTTGATACAAATTTCGGAAAAAAGTTTAAAATCATATGACCACTTTTGTATGATCACCATTATATGCAGTAAAGTCTTTTTTCTCCCCGAAAACGTTATGAGCAATTAAGAAAGATTTTTTCAGGCAAAAAGCAAAAAAGGCCGGTTAACAACAGCCACTATCCCTCTTATTAAAAAACGCAAAAATCGTACATGCGTTACAAAAATATATATATACAGCATACTGTTAACATCACAATTCTTTAGTCTTTACAAAAGACGGTTAGGAATTGCGATAGAATAAATCATCACAGCTTCTTTCGCTTTTCACCAATCCTTTGTTCATAACAACCTCTCGCTCTCTTGCACAGATTCTCTCTGCCCCGTTAACAAAAACCAACGCCGCGAATAATGATTTTCCGCTAACGCTACATGTACGTATTTTTTCCCCACGCAGTGAACATATCGGATCACGAGGACATGTGCTTTCTGCTGTTGCCGAGTGTGCCGCTCGTCAAGTTCCAGCTGTACAGCGGACAGGTCTGGGACCAGAACCGCACGCGCAACTTTCGCGGCACCGTCGGCCTCCTCATCGATCACTATACCAACACTCTTGGTACGCGCTTTTTTCTTTGCGAATTTTAATATTTTTTTCTCATTCAAGTGCACGAGGGAATGTTCGGCAATGATACGAGTACACTTCTTTTTAGCCGAAGTGTTGCTGCAGCTGAAGGATACACGTGAACTACTGGACGACCTGATAGTGACGATGGTGAAGCGCTGCAAGAAGCTGAGGAATCTTCAGTACGACGGGATCATGCGCGATCTGGACACGCTGCGCGATATTTGCCAGTTGCAGGCGGTTCACAAGACGTGTAAGAGAAAATCAACGATTGTAAAGCGCGAGAAGCATACATTTAGGAATTGAAATTCAACGCTATTTTAACAACTACTATATAGTTACTAAATTACAGTTACTAAATAGTACGTAGATCTCATTCGTTGAGGGGACTATAGGCAATCGAATCGCTCAATAACATGACTTCCTTGTGAGGTCGTTACAAAAAGATAAATGAACACAAAGGTTGATCCTTTTATCTAAAGTTTAGTACCAATTTGTAGAATATAAAAGAATTTTTTTATTATTATATTGTATCAAAATAGCTTTATATGATAACTAAGTACTCAAAAAAAAAATTTGTTCACTCGTATCAAGATTCAAACGAAACGGAAGTTCGAATCAACTAACAACAAAATTGATCCGGTTTAGAGCATACATATTTGTATATGAAACCAGTAAAATAAAGGACTGAAACATAATTTTAAAAGTACTATGCATATTATAAATTCAGGCAATTTTAATAATAATTAATAACGATTTTCAACTATTGAAAAAGTAGTTTTATTTATTTTTCTGTTATCCGAAACATTTAAAAGATGTTAAGTGTAAATTTATATATATGTTTGAAACAGGATAAATTTTGGTTCAATTTAATATGAACTTCCGTTCCGATTGAATCGAGAAAGGAGTGGCCACAAAATTTTCTTCTAGCACCAGATTTATAATCATTATTACTTGATGCTATATTGTTACAGCATAAAAATAAAAATAAATCTTTTGTGTACATGTCCGTACAAAAAAGTCATATTTTGAAAGATTTGACTGCTCAGTCCTTCTTAAGTAGATTCTTCCGAGTTTGGCAAGACATACACGTATAATAAATTTTCCGCGTATAATAAATATACGACAGTATACAATCGTTCTTCTCCACACAGGTTTTAAAACGATACACTTGACGTCCAAAAACGTGAACCTGCGCAATCAAGACCTGCTATGCGACATTGGTTACCAATTCGATCGCAAGCTAACTCAGCGTGGAATCGACTTCCGCATTGAGCATCCTGGCTAGAAGTACCCATACGAAGTGGCTAAAGATGCGATGATTTTATCTGACTTTGCTTCTTCCTATAATTAGTCCGAGGACTTGTTGCCACTTTGTATTTTGCGTGACATGCGATTACATTTTGTTTACCTTTCTACATTGCTTTGTATTCCATTTTTATTTTTAATAAAAACTTTATACTCTATATATGTAGAAAAAATGATATTCTTGACTAAATTCTATAACTAACACAAAAGGAATCAAAAGATTGATAAAAATAAGAAAAACTTAAAGATTTCCCGCTGGTTTGATTTATGCACACTTATAATATTGTAAATATACAAGCTGGCAAACATTATTTAAACAGTGTATCCAAAAAAAAACTTAAATATGCCGTAGTGAGTTTCGAATACTCAGGCAAGTTAGCTGGAGATGCATGCGATCCTCTTTCAACACTGCCTCCATACTTCTAAATAATGGCATATTTTTTTAGTTTTGTATACGTGGTAAATGCGTGTGGCGTGATGTGTGTGTGCGCGCGTGTGTGTGGCTGTTTGTGTGTTTGTGTGTGTGTGTGTGTGTGTTCTGTGCATATATACACGTGTATATTTGTGTGCGTGTGTATGTACGTGTATGCATGTACGTGTATGTGGATGTAAAAAATAATTTCAGTAAATATATTTCAAATATCATAGGTACTAATAAAAGAATTATTAATTATCTATATATCAACGCCTCATAATGAAGACTAACATAACAGATTTCAGCATTTCGAAAAAAAGACACTATTATTTTACTTTTATAAAAAAAAATAACGTTCTGGAAGATTCAAAACTATATCAACATGTTTATTCTATCGATATATTTCATTTTTGTATTTCTACTAACACAATATACTTATAAATCATTAAAAATGGACGGCCAAAATCCCAGTGACAAGCACAAAGAACTGAACTTGATAGCCGTCCGACTAATCAACAACCATAAAGAGCTTCAAGAATATATGAACACCGAATGCACCGGACGCGTGCAATCAGCTCTGTTTCCTCATCTACGCATCCTCGTGGGAAACAAACTGAAGATCAACGACACCGTCTTCGAGGCTCTGCAATCCAGTGACTTAACCATCGTCAATCAAGCCCTCAAAGCCAAATGGTTCTTCAACGTGAACAACAATCTCATTCTCGTCAACTATCTTCTGACAATCATCCTGCCGTTCATCTCATTGTGTACGCGTCGCGAGCTCATCAAGACACTCACACACACAAGAATTTACACAGTTGTACGATTGCTCGGAGACTAACACCGGCAATGCAGGTGTTAAGTTTGACAAGAACCGAGCAAAATCTTTTCTCAATACTACCACGGATGTACGATAGCCAAACCAAAAACTTATATTAATCTCTTGCCGCTCAAGATAGTCACGCGTACGCTTAACGAGAAGCAATACGCGAACATGTTTCGAAAACTCTTTGAAAAATATGAGAAGCATTTAAATGTGGAATTACTGATCGAGTCAACAGTATCGAAAAATTGCACCTGTAGTCTCTGTTTAGTGCCATGAGTTCTACAAATCCACCATTTGCCCCCGATAAGGTTGTATTTGTTTACCAAGCTTCGGAGTTGAATCCTATTAGACCACTGATCGTGATAACTTTTAAGAATCTGGCCCAACACCTACCGATCAACAGAATTCTGCTCACAGCTTCGAAACTCGCTCGCGGTAGCAATGATCCGATGGTGAATCGTCTGCAGACCCATGGGTGTCCAGTTAACGAGTCACCTGACAATCGAAGCAGTGGAAGAAATTTAAACGTGCCAACTTTTAAGATGCATGTAAAACTTTGTAATTATTAGTCATTTTGTATTTTTAATATAAATTTAATAATTAAGATTTTGTGTAAATAATTATATAATCAGCAGTATATTTACGTTTTTAATAGAAGCTATTAACAGTGGTATTTAAATGTGCGAATATTTTCGATAAATATATAAACGAAAAAATTTCGATTGTATTCTCGATGGAAATAGTGTATATTTTTGTAAAATAAATAACAGCGAATTTAGTACTGTTAATTAAAAAATAACGTTAATAAAAAATTGTTTTTCTCGCCGTTAAGCTCAGAGCTGTGCGTTTGTGAGAATCGAGTGGCCGTGACTCATTTCTGATTCATGGGTAAATCGAGACTTAAATTTTCCCGATTCAAATTAATGAGGATTTTGCATTGGATTCAATTTTCCCGATTCAAATCAATCAAGATTTTGAACCGGAATAAATGTTTTCGATTCAAATGAAGGGTTTATTTTACATAAATCAAGCTAACATTTGTGGGGCCTATTTTAAACAAAACACTATAATAGCCTGATTTATGTAAAACAGGTCCTTCATTTAAATCGAAAAAATTGAATTCGATTTATAATCTTGATTCAGAACCTTGATTAATTTGAAGTGAAAAATTTAATCTAATTCAAAATCTCAATTTGTTTGAATGAAAAAAATTGAACACGATTCAAAAAATCGATTCATTTGAATGGTAAAAATTTGAATCTCGATTCACGCATGAATCGGAAAATTGAATCGCGATTTATGTTTTCGATTCATTTGAAACGGGAGAAATGAATCGGATTTCATTTTTTCGATTCAATATTATTTATGGTCAATATAGTATTTCCGATGCATTGTAAATAAAAATAGGTTATTGATATAGAATTTAAATTCATTCAAAGTCAGAACTGAATCGAAAAAATTTTGCGGCCGATCTCGCACAGCTCTGGTTGAACTGTTGCAAAGTAATAGCTAAACAACAGTGTGAATGATTGAAACCAAAATAATATCTGTCGCGTGAAAGTACCGATTTGGTATGTTTTCACTTAAGAGTGAGTTTCCTTAAAGAAACTGAAAAGTTATGGTGATCACACAATTTTACCACATACTTATACAGACATACACACACATATACACACACACACTCACACACACGCACGTTCACGCATACATGCATACATACATACGCATACATACATACATATATACATATATACAGACATTTTGAAAATCCTTCGTACTCTGATTCAGTGACCTCAAAAACATCGAAATTCATCAAAATCTTGGTTTTCGAAAATTCATCGTTACAAAGCTCTTTGAGAAAGTAAAAATCATATATTTTTATATTTTTATAACAAAGGTCTAATTCATTACATAACCCCTGGTAGAAACGTTGACCAACTATACGCCATATAATGCCCAATTTTATGGTGTATGGTCAATTTATGTCCTATATTATGGTCAACAACCCAGCTTATGGCCGACGGTTTATGGCCAAAATATGGTGTAATTTATACAATTAATTATAAATAAAATTTAATTAAATAATTGAATACCATAATTGAATACTAATTAGATACTTAAAAAGGGACAATTAATTATTAAAAAATGTAATTAAATACAAGTTTAGTTTTTTAAGCAATAAAAAATTGTATAACTATCAGAATATCTATTTTCGTTTATATAATAGTTGAAGAATCGATAAGAAATGACTAATAATCATCTTTTTGTAGAAGTATTAAGATGTGAAAAATGTATTCACCTTATACAAGGGAGATTGTGATTTAGAATGAAATTCAAACTTCGCGCCAATTCAGGCTGATTAGTTAGGTTAGTTTAAGGTGTCGGCAAGGTGCTCTTTAAAATCCTATAGCACATATGACACATAACTGACATATTATTGCAGAAGGTAGTGTTAAAAAATTTAAGATTATTTATTTATTTACTAATTTATTTATTTAATTATAGCACTTAGGTAGAGACGGAAGAAGCCTTCTTTTTAAAATTTTGAGAAGGCCATCTACATGTTTGTGTGGTACATTATTAGACACAATCCATTCTTGCAAGTCTTGTATTTCTTTTTCTTCTAGATCAAGCTGCGTATTAGAATCTTGTTCACTGTCCCAATTATCACAAACTGATGAATATTCACTTAATTTATAACAAACACTATCATTATCACTATTGTTATCACTTGTACTTGAATCATTTTGTGCATTATTTTTTGAGATTTCACTGTCACTCACATAATATTCGTTTAAATTTTCTGTTGCTGAATCTATATTGTCTTCTTCCATAAAATCACTGTACTTTTCAACTAAATCATCAAGTTTTTGCTTTTTTTTCTTTCTTCATAATTTTTTTTCCTATTATTTTCCATCTTGCGAATAAACTTAATGATTGTAGCATGAAAAAAGAAATTAATATTGAAGGTAATGGTCACACAATCTATCTTATATACCACTAGAACTTATATGTTCTTGTGCCAGTAATTACTGAGTATTACTAAGTATACATGACTCATTCACCACAATCTTTTATATCTCCTACAGTATTTTAAACAATTTAACAGTTCATATTTAATCCATATTAAATTCAGAATTAATGTGAACTTGATTTTTTTCCAATATTGTAGTCTATTCGGAATACACAAAACTTTATTTTCTTATGATAATTAACACTTAATTCACAACATAAAATGCTCACAAGGCAAAACTCCGTTTTTATTTAAATGTCTCGGGTAACGGTCTGCTCTCTCACAGCTGTCCACACACTCTGTATGTATACATGTCTGTATATGTGTTGGAAGAGTAGGTTCCGACGGTGTGCGCGTGCGCACGCTGCACGCGCCACGCACTATACTATTATACGTGTAGTTTACGTGTAGAATCAAAGTTAAAACTTAGAATGCAAACATTACTGCAACTTCGCTTATGTACAGCTAAATTTGAATCTTAATGTGTATTCATATATATATATATATATCGCATTAGTTAACTAAATTTTATATTATAAATTCGATTAATCCCATAAAAAAGACTACGCGAATTTAAATTTGTATATATGTATTTGAGGTTATAAATGTATCTTTATCCATATTATGGTCAACTTATGGTGTAATCGGTGGCTACAAGTTGACCACGAAAGTTGGTCAATAGGTAGCGACCAGACCATAAATGATGGTCAATTTTCTACCAGGGACAGTTTTAAAAATATGTATTTTGTTGGAATTGTACTTACGATATTGTTATATAATAGAGACGTGGTGAAAATTTAAAATCTATCCGTTACAAATTTTCGGAGTTATACTGCACACCGTTTTAAAAAATGTTATTTCAACAAACAACATGCCATTTTCATATTCTTAATTTCGCGCCATTGTCTTCCGGAACGCGAACTAAACGGAGCATATTCAGTTCTTCAGCCATATTCTTTTTCTTATTCACGGAGCGTGTGAGATAATAATACGTCACGTGTTATTCGCCATTTATACGCGCAAATATTCAAAGAAAATAATACGTATTCATTTAGAAAATATACAAAATATATATACTCACTGAATTCTCGAACAGGCTTAAGCACAAATATTCAATTTTAGAAACGGCAAACGAAAGTAAGTCCAAAACAAAGAACCTCTGTTCGCACGACAACATGTGGCTGGATGCAGCCTCTAGACCACTATAGACTGCATATACAAAAAATGGAGAGGGGCTCAACAGGGCTACAATGAATTTGTAGACGACGAGTAAAATCAGTCAGAGTCCAAACGTACTAACGGACACACGGGTTTTTCTCGTGATATTCATTTTATTCATTCTTTTTGTTATTTTTCGTTTCAAACACTTTTAATACGGCCGTAGCCGGTCTCAAGTCCGGATTAGACGCAGAGAGAAATTGTCGTGCTCAATTAAAATATTCTTGTTTCAACCGCATTTATTACCTTTTGATTATATTTTATTTCATTTATTTATTTATTATTTATTTAAATAAACCGCTCTCGGGTCACGCGCTACCTAACCTAACCCGACCTGGCTCATCACAGGCGTTATATAATGTTTAAATTCTTATTCAGAAAATTATTTTTTCACAAATTATTTTCTCATGAAATACCGACATAAATTTCTTTTTCGCTTTTAAGTACCCTTAAATCAATTGAGAAATATTTGTAAAATGATGTATGTTCCCTATATACTAATCACCATGGTCTCCTTGTCTTGGACATGAGTACTCAATGAGTAATAATATAGTATTTTACGCGATGCTCTGGTCGAGAGTCATACAACACGCGTTTTCATCATCGTCGCTGTTACTGTTGTTGTTGCTGCTGCCTTTCTCTTGTTGGGAAAAAGGTATGATATTGTCTTATTAATAAAAGAAGCTGTATCGTCGTTCTCGTTGAACGGGTTTCGAACTTCCACATCAATAAAGTATAAAAATTAGATTTTTAAAAAATTTAGTTTATGAATTCAATTATGCATTTATTGTCATTAGTATTAATATAAATAAAATAAATAAAATAACAAAAATATAATATTTGTTTGATTAATATCATATGTATAAGTGTGTAAATTAATAGTTTGTGAGGAAAGAGGGTTATCCATTCCCCACTATCGGAGACTTGACAATGTCGATCTCAAGCAGACGACGTCGTTGTACAATTTCGTGGCGGCGTAACGTAATAATACGTCACGAGTTATTCGCCATTTTTTACGCGCAAATATTCAAATAAAATCATAATAATTTAAATACAAAATGCACGAAAATATATTATCACTCAATTCTTGAACAGACTCAGACACAAAATATTCAATTTTACAAACTGTGTCTGAAAGGTAAAGAAAACACGCTCACTAAAAAACGAAGCACCTCTGTTCTACGCAATATTGGGGGTCCGAGTTCAAGTGCATTTCCGGGAAGAAAAGTGTGTCGCTCG
Source organism: Gastracanthus pulcherrimus (assembly GCA_949152435.1). Lineage (NCBI taxonomy): Eukaryota > Metazoa > Arthropoda > Insecta > Hymenoptera > Pteromalidae > Gastracanthus > Gastracanthus pulcherrimus. The sequence goes on along the minus strand of OX424574.1, from coordinate 13,375,404 downwards.
CACGACAACAACATGTGGCTGAAAACAGACTGCAGATATGAAAGGGACCGTAGGAGGAGAGGGGCTCAACAGGGCTACAAAGAATTTTTAGACCTCGAGTAAAGTTAGTCAGAGTTTAGACATGCTAAAGGGCACACAAGTTTCCTCGCGATATTCATTACTCTTCGTTATTTCTCGTTTCAAACACTTTTGATTGCGGCCGTAGCCGGTCTCAAGCTCGTATTAGACGCAGAGAGAAAGTGTCGCTTTCAATTAAAATATCCTTATTTCAATCAGCATTTATTATATTTTATTTTATTTATGCATAACTAATTTATTTAAATAAACCGCTCTCGGTTCACGCACTACCTAACCTAAACCCAGCCTGGGTCATCACAGTTGTCAATCTGCGCCAGAGCGCCTTAGAGGAAACGACTCTATACTCTCTCGCTATTGTCACAATTGATAATTTCGATTTTTAATTCAAAAGATTTTTATTTATTAACGAAACTTAACTAGTTAAAAGATTGAAATTGGTGTATAGAAGACAAAATAATGCATTATTCTGCATTAGAATAGGCTGGGTCACCTTGACCATAGCGCCGCCTCATGGCGAGAAAACCTAACCACAGTGGTAAAAGAATCAAAGGCTTTTACATGGGCCAACACAGATTTTCTTTATATAATAAATAAACTAATAACTTTCAATCCTGTTTTATATACTGAAATTTTTCTACAGGATATTATTGATATGAAGAATATTTTTATGTAGTTTTAGATGGATAAATAAAGTACTTATTTCCAAAAGAATATACACCTGAAATACCTTAAGAGCGATATTCGCATGATTTAACATCCGACTATGAACCTTAAGGGAAAACTGAAATATTTTGCGAATTAAATTTTATCAAACATTAAACGAATTAATATAATGCGGTGATTTACTTCCATAAAAATTAAGTAAAGTATATATGATATACTCCATAACTCCATAACTCAGACATGTTATTGGTTTATAAATGACATTAGAATATTAATTTTTGTGATCTTGTTGATTCTTTGGACTTGATTATAAATGTTATATATAACAAAATATGTAAACGTAAACGTAACGTTAAAGTTCAATTTGCAAAATATTTCAGTTTATTCGGTGATATTCGCATATATGTAGCGAATTAAATTTTATTAAACATTAAACTTACTATTTCAAAAAATTCAGTACGTTTTGTTATATATAATATTTATAATTAAGTCCACAGAATCAACAAAATCACAAAAAAATAATATTCTAATGTCATTTATAAACCAATAACATGTCTTAGTTATGAAGTCATAATTAGTCCAAACAACTAACTATATTTTATTAGTATATCATATTTACTTTACTTAACCTTAATGGAAGTAAATCACTGCATTATATTAATTAATACTTTAATGTTTGATAGAATTTACGTCATGCGAATATCACCCTAAAGGTATTTCAGAAATGTATTCTTTTGGAAATAAGTACTTTATTTATCTATCTAAAAATAAATAAAAATATTCTCTATATCAATAATATCCTGTAGAAAATGTTCAGTGTGTAAAATAGGACTAATAATTATTATTCTATTTATTCTGTAAAGAAAATCTGTGTTTGCCCGTGTAAAAGCGTTCGATTCTTTCACCACTATGGTTCGGTTTTCTCGTCATGAGACGGCGCTAAGGTCAAGGTGCATCCAGCCTATAGATTTTATTTTTATTGTTTATAAAACAGATTAATTGTTTTTTAATTATTATTCATTAATTATTAAGAGAATTAAGTATAAATAAAATATTAAATGATAAAAAATAATTGAAGAATAACACTTAATTTAATGTCACTTTAATATCTTTTTGATAACTACTATGTATCTCAGACCTTCTACACGAATTACAATATCAAACATATGCAACTACAATTATTATTAACGTTTTTTTTAAATATACTTTAAATGTAATGTGTAATGTACTGAATTAATATCAAAATAAATATTGACATCATTAATATATATAATATTATATTAAATTATGAATTATTTGGAATATAAAGAAAATGATTTTGATGTTTTTATAGCTCCAAAATTTTACCATATATTACATAAAATTATTTTCTTCTCCTTGCTTACCACCAATTTAATCATTACGTCACAAAAATAACGTTGGTTTTATCATAGATAACATGCGCACATTTTCTTTCTCTCTTTTCCCCTTTTCACATGGAAATGTCCAAATTAACAAACCCGTTTAACTTTTCCACCCCTTTCTACTTTTTCTCCTTACGATCCCACATGCCCCTATCCCTTCCCCATCAATCATCTAAGCACTACGCCATAGTAAACTAACGCGTATTTCTGCGTAACGGTCACAATAATTATGTTATTATGCTTACTTATACTATGAAATTCGCAAAGTACAAATAACAGAAAAATCTGTTAAATTAATACAACTTCAGTTGTAAATGAATATTTTTCTCATGTTGTAGGTATTACAGACGATTTCGAATCAAATGGCAATGACTAGTGAGTGTACAAATAGGGCATGCGTACACAAGAATACCGGCTACGCGCGCCAATTGCAACTCAACCGAGGTATTAGAAAGGATTTGGATTTACATTTTGGCAATAGCACGACAGAGAAAGGACAATACCCCAGTACGCGAAAAATGAAGGAGCTATTAGCCAATTATGTGACCATGACTGAAAACGCGATAAAAGACGATGGCGATGAGAAAAATTTTGATTCCAACGTGTACATGATTTATATTTTGCAAATGTTACACGGTCTCTTGTTCCTGCTTTTAAATAACGTCGCCACCACGTGTGCCAACCTATTGAAGAAAAAGAGTTTTGTCAAATTAATGGACTACGATAAACCGCAGCCTGGCCATATCGACGATCATTCTCATTTACTGATTTTACTGGGTATGTGCAACGAGATAGAATATACCGTTCATTTTGGTAAAGTCAATATTCCATTTCATCAGTCGAATATTAATTATACGCGGAAAATACATAAAGCTGTTTTGAAAGAATGTTTGCAGTGCAGACAGTTGAATCCTGTATTCAAATTAATGTCCGTTATGTCTAATTATTTTACTGAATTTGATTTGACAAAATGGTACGAGCAGACTTTTAGACATCATCAATTGAGATTGAGAAAAACCACTCATACGATGGGCAATACGGTGTTGGATGCTAAATTGATAATAGCAAACGATAAGAGGAAAAACTTATTTGACAAATATGATCCTACATTAGTGGACGACAAGTCTGCTGTTGAAGCGGTAATACAAAAAACAGAAGTAGTACAAGAGCAATTAAATTTAAAGTATAAGAAAATTAAATTAAAATACGCCATCGAATCAGACGAGTCTTTCAGCAATTTTCTACTTGCATGTAATTTTGGTAAATTTTTCATGAACATGGATAATATATACTACGAATCTAAGAACGTGGTTGCAGAGCATTCAACTGTTTCGGGCCACGAAGTGCGGCATACGTACGAGCAGCATAGTGATAATGTTTTTGAATCGCGTTTAGAGATAGAAAATCCTCAAAATTTGAAAAATGTAAATAATTTTAATAATTTACTGAGAGACTGGTGTATTATTAATGCCAATAAAATAAATATATGAATAATTCATTTTATTTCTGTCATCTTGTTGTATTATAATAACAAAACACGACCGCCTTTGTGGCAATAAGCCTATTTGGCATAAACTTAACCCCTTTTTGGCAACGCCTTTTTGGCTACATCAACGCTTTAGTGCAATATCAAAAATCATGGACTAACAATCTGTGTGGTATATGTAGTGTGAGTGTGTGAGAAAACATCGCACGTCTAGCATTTATCTTCCTTTTCGAACGGCTTTGTGCCTTTATAACGATCATCTTTGCGTGCATGCGTGCGTGCTTCAAGACTTGAACTTGCACTGTTGTGCGCGTCGTTACTCATTCTTTTTTTTTTATTTATCATCTCATGAACATTTAGCGTTTATGTTTGTTTCATATTTAGTGTAGAATTATTTTATTTTCTTTTTCAATATTTAGTGTTTATTTTTATTTCATATTTTATGTAATTTTTAATTATTTTTTACAATAATTTTTTTTTTTTATGCCGATTAAGGCTTTTTCCCAAAGTGGTAGTATTATTATTGCAACCTGTGTTAATTTTAATTCAACTTAACAATGGTTTTAAAACGTCAGTATTAATAATCAAATAACTTTGCCTGTCGATGCCACCTAGAGCATGACAGTCAATTCACATTTATTCAGATACCACATGTTTATTTAGAAGGGCATGGACATATTTAAACTTGTTAAATTTAAATTTGCAATCCAGCAGGAGCATGCTTGCACCGTGGCACAAAATAGTCATATTTGGTTCCGCTTCATAAGCATAACAAAGCGCGTAATCCAGACATGTGTTACAAAGAATATGCTATAAATATACTATTTTACTATTTTTAGATTAAATATACTTACGATTGTATACTTACAGCAAATTCAGGTAACGAAAATTCGGAGCAGCACTTGCCAGTCATTATAGCAACATCTCTGTGTAATATTCTGTGGCCAGGTACTAGAACAAACGAACAAGCACGCTAGATGGCGACTTGACTAATAACTGGCCAGGCGGTCAGTTATCAAGCAAACACGATTTTCATGTACCAGTACATCGCCAAGTTAATATTTATTGAAAAAAAAAAAATATCTAATTTTGCTTTTCATATCTATTGTAAATGTTCTTAAGATTCTATAATCATATTTACTTAAGCAGAAATACCTATTATTAACATAATACCGTCTTAACAAGTATGTCACTTTTCTTAGCCTTAGCGTAAGAAATCTATTGAGATTCATGGTGCAGATAACTACGATATTTCAGACAATCTTTTAATGCCTAAAATACAAAACTACGTAGCGAAATTTTTTATACAACTAAAAGTTAAATAACAGTAATTAGTAGATATACATTACTAATTTTATCTGTAAAGCTTGTTAAAAAATAAAATAGCCTTTAGTGGCCAGGCACTCGTACATCTACCTTACCATATGCTTTTACTTTTTCATATTTATTTTCTTTTTGCTATAAAATTTAGCTATATCAGATTGTGCCAATGTTCTATATTAAGGCAGCTTTATTCACTTGCCTCTCATGTAGATCACACGAAAAATCTTTTCGATTATTTTCAAGTAAGAAATGCCAGAAATATTTTCATTGTACGCTGTAATAAGGTAATTTAAAGTTTCGATTCTTATATCTCTACTGTACCATTTGTAGCATCTACATTTAATCCTATCAAACATTAAATAATATTTTACAATTTTTTCTACTTTTTCAAATGTACCTTTATTCATGAGAAAATTATTGTAAATAATAATAAATAATTTCTTCGTAAAAAGAGCGCTTAAAAATCACCTCATTTACATGAGACTTCCTCCTTAAATACAAGAAAATCATGAAACTTTGATTAAACTGTCAACGACTTTTTATTAACAAAAATTAAAAAAAATCGTAAACCATAAACATTAAATCCAGTTATCCCAGGACAACAATTTTTAATTTACAATCATTTTTTTATATTAAAATCATAAGTTAAACACATGTTGCACGTAGTCTCTCTGCTTGGATAGTAATATAGGTCACCAAACGTAAACTCGATCAAAATAGAAATAATTTATTATAAATATTTATAATCTTTTTATTATTTATCTTGCATGTAATCCTGTTGTCAGTAAAACTCAGATGAAAAATGCGGGTTTTATGAATGGTCGGTAAGTAAGGAAATTGTAGTTACTTAAGTTTTTTGGGAATGATACCCTGCGGTAACTTTGCTTTAACCCATTTCTACCCAAGCGGCCATTTTATAGTCAATTAGTTTTTTGCCTAAAAAATTGTCGAAAAAAAAATAATAACCAATAGCACTTTTCTGAAGTAAAATTGTCCGCTCTTTCCGATTCTGTCAGAATTTTGAAATTTCCGTTGGAAAATGTCAAAATGGCGGCTTGAATTTGATGAAATATCAGACATACATTTTTTAACATTTTGATATGCTTGTTTAGAATAAAACGGGTTCAACGAAGATCTTGATATGGATTCATGTTGCAAATGATATTATTGTTCAAACATTTGATGTTTCCAAATTTTCCCGAAAAATTTTCCAAGATGGCGCCTGTGACATCATGAAATAATGGTATAAATTAGAAAATTTTTGAAAGAAATATGAAGTTTCCGATTATTTCATGATGTCACAGGCGCCATCTTGGAAAATTTTAAATGTCAAAATGTTAAAAAATGTATTTCTGATATTTCATCAAAATCAAACTGCCATTTTGAAATTTTCCAACGGAAATTTCAAAATTCTGACTTCAGAATCGGAAAGAGCGGAAAATTTTACTTCAGAAAAGTGCTATTGGTTATTATTATGTTTTTTTTCGACAATTTTTTAGGCAAAAAACCAATTGACTATAAAATGGCCGCTTGGGAAGAAATAAGTTAAATAAACTGACCTTTATAACTTTACTATTATCCCATAATTATAATGTTGCAAGTAAGTACCTTTAGTTGATTAGCAAAGAGGTGCATGATGTGCGTTTGAAATTTAAACATTTAATATTATTATTCTTAACATGTGCGTTAAAAGGGCCCTTCTCCATGCTGGCAAAGCGAATAGAAAACTGGACATTCTGAGCGTTTTTGCCATCATCTTTGAATGTTCATTCCCTCCCGCTCCTGAAAATCTCTAAAAATAATGCCAATATTTTAACACAAATTTTTGAAAACAATTCAAAATTTTAAAAAAATTTTGAAAAAAGTTCCAACTTTAAAAAAAAATTATAATGTTGAAAAAAAATCAAAATGTTGAAAAGAATTAAAAATTTAAAGAAAAATGCAAAATATTTAAAATTTAAAAATTTTTAAAATAATTCAAAATTTTCAAAAAAGTTAAAAATTTTTAGAAACAATTAAAATTTTTAAAAAAATTCAATATTTTTAAAAAAATGCTAAATTTTTAACAAAATTCAAAATTTTTAATAAAATTCAAAATTTTTAATAAAATTTAAAATCTTTAATAAAATTCAAAATTCTTAGAACACATTTTGAAGAAAATTTGAGATTTTAAGAAAGTATTTTTATGCATCCAATAAGGTATTATGGGGTCACGACAATTAAAAAATTATATTAGCTTAATCGTCAGATCGTATTCTGGAATACCCAAAGTAATGGACTAAAGTCTTCTTGATCTTCAGAAACGCGGTCTTATAAATCCGTAAATAGTTAAGAATGATGAGAGTCAGATTGGTGACCTTATAATTTAGGCTGTAAAGCTTATCGAGATAATATACTCATTATATTTTGAATTGCTGATAGCCGGATAATTCGCCTAAACTTATAAAAACCAAAGCGAACCAAAATCTTGTTATCAGCGACCCGGTTCATGAAAATATAAAGATAGACTGGTAATTTTGCTTTCTCAAAGATAAAGCATTGATTTGATAACAATATTTTGCCATTTTTTAATGTAGAGATTAAAAAGAGGAGATTAAGAAGGAGAGATCAAAAAATTGTCCGCTATATGAATCTGTCTGTGTATGTGTGTGTATGTGTGGGTGCGTGTATGCCTGCTTGCGTATGTGTGTGTATGTGTGTATGCTTGCGCATGTGTGCTTCATTCCGCGGTAAAAGCTGACCAAACTTTGCATGGATGTTTGTTATCAATATTGAAGACCGCCTAGAAAATTTTGTAAGTCTAATAATTTTGGGTTTTTGATAGTTTTTAAGTAAATAAATGTTCTTTTGAAAGCGAATTTTAGAATATTTCTCGTTCAATAAATGATATAATAATAGTATATTGCGTACCAAGGGTGAAAAGTAGCCTATTTTGCCCGCGTGTGGTTAGCAGCACGAGTGGAGGCGAGAAAGCACGAGTCGAAAGCGAGTGCATATTGTGAGCCGAATACGAGTATGCAATCACATAAGGACAAAAAGAAATTTTCACCCAAGGTACACACCGTACTTTTTGTAATATTTGTCTTGATTTCGATTTTTTTAATGCCTCTCCTTCTATGCGTGTGTAATTGTGGCTTTCTTCGAATCGGTGTAAACATTATATATTTATAAAATTGAAAATTTAAGTGACGCACGCACGCAAATCGATATAATTTGATTAGCACATTGATTTTTTGAGTAGCAGGCGAAAAGAAGGCTATTTTCTGCTGGGCGAAACAGTTTTGCCAAGAGCGGGCAAAAAGTCGCTCGCCGGTCGGAAATGATTTTACGATCAATTTTTTGATCAATAATAATGCTATGAAAATACTACTATTATTGATACATTTCTGAAGAATACTTTAACCGCCTGATTCAAAAACACGTGGTAAGTAGTTAAAAAGGCTTAAATTCAATAATGTAGATTAGCGAATTTTCAAGGGACTTTAAAGACTGCTTAGAGGAGTCTAATTCATGGAAAACTCACATATAATATCCATATTTAAGATATAAAAACTTGCACCAACTTAGATTGTGTCAACATATTTTTGCCGTCTATAAAATGGTCAATGATTTTTTAACAGAATTTGACTCAGGATTGAGCCTTTAACCCAAATATAAAGATAGCATTACGACTGTAATTTACTTACTCAAAATGATATAAAATTAAAATAATTCTTATCACTCATCTTGAAGAATAATCTCTATAAATAAATTAAACAAAGTTTTTTTTAGAAATTAGAATAAATCACGAAAAAGAATACATTTGCCACAAATTTTCCGCCCTTGTGTGTCTGCAGTACTCGTCTCCAGCTCGTGTCGTACAGTAAACTAACACGCGGACTGAAAAAGCATATTAACGCGCGTGCAGCCGGTGCAGCTACAACAGTGATTTGAATCAAATAAAGAAGGAAACAGCGATCCGCCCGCGCATGCGCGCAAAAACTACTAGCACGAGCATCAGTTACCGAGAGTCGGCGAGCCAGCGACCAAGTTGCGTTGGTCACGCCGCGAATCTGCCCCAGCAAGCGAGAAAGCACAAGGCACGCCTTTTACGCCAAGCTTGGCCAAAATATTAACTCTTAATTAAATAAGCGATACAAGAAACACCTCGTACTCGTATTTCGATTGTGGATCCATCAAAAGTTAGTCGTTCAGCGTGGTTTTCGCGAATCGGGATACCGGTCGCGTGTCGCATGTGTCTCGCTGGTGCACATGTATACATGCGTGTGTGCGTTGTGCTGATTCCGCAGCGACGGGCGCACGAACACATGGACATTACACGGTGCGCCGCGTGAGTGCATCGACGCAACAAGTAAAACAGAGAGAGACAAAGTTAATATTGCCGGTCCTCAGGCAGCGAGTAGCCGTTCTGTTGCCCGCGGGTATTGCATTGGGCTTCCATCAGGTATTTAATTTCTTACACATTTCTTATATATTTACATACTTTTGAGTGTACATTTTTCGTAGTTAGTTAATTGACATTTCTATTGCCGTTTTTCGACGCTTAAAATTGAATTTTGAAGACGAACTTGCTGTACGAAACATCTGGTGTTGTTCGTTTTGATACGACATGGATGTAGGAAATAGTCGTATACTTGCATTGAAAAGGATAGTTATAGTGTCACTAATTCGGGTCCTAAAATCTCCCTAACTTTTCTGAAACATGTTTTATTATAACAAAATAATTTTAAACCGCAAATTATCTAAAAAATAATATCAGTAAAAGTAAAATAAATGTTATAGTATTAAAATATTTATTTACTTTCTTTTGTCTATTATGCATCAAAATGATAGTGCTTAGCTGGACCAGATGATTTCAGTTTTTAAACGTACTTAAAAAAGAAAATTAAAAAAAATTCGTAACTATAAAAATAGGTATTTCGAAAGAAAAAAAAACTTCTTTTTTGTGTTAAATTGACGAATTGATGGACATTAAAAAAAATTTATTCATTTATTGATTTTATTTACTTAAACGGGCTAGTAGCCCTTTTAAAATTAAAATTTTTGTTTTTTATTTATTTATTTATTTATTTATTTTTATTTCGTTATTGTACAAATATGGCTGCCTTTATTTAGTTATAATTTATTTTTATATAAATGACTGTGGTTATATTAAAATATTTGGTGTTTTACACTTTATTAAAAAGTGACGAATTAAAATTAAATTTCCTCTATGAGGTTAATACATTTTTAATGGCTCTATTCGCAGTTTCTATAAATTAATTTTTTAAGAAAAAACTTTTTTTTTTTAAATATATAAAATATGTGTACATTAATACTTATTGCAAAACGTTATTTAAAACTTATTTAATTAAAGCAATTGTTTGTTTTTAACGTACCGTCTGCAATTTTTAGCAATAACTGTACTAAATTTTAATAAACAACGACCACTTTGATCAAATCATTTTCTAAAAAGATCTAACAAAATAGTATATTGTGCAACTAGTTCGAGAAGCAGGTAATTTACAATCAGTGGCAGAGGCTCCCCCTATAAAAAAAATAAACTTATAAATCATTAAAAATAAATATAAAAAATAAATTTTAAAAAATTATATAAAAATTTTAAATTAAAACAATAATTTCATTGTTTTATTCAATTTTTTCAAATTTTTTCCATTTCTTCAAATTTATTTCAAAATTTTTCAAATTTTCTAATAGTTTTCAATTTTGTCAAAAATTTAAAAAATGGTTATAATTATTCAATTTCTTTTTAAATATTTCGGAGTATTAAACTTTTTTTTAAATTAAAAAGAAACTACTGTAAAAAAAGTCGTAAAAAATAGTTTAAATTAAAAGATCCTAACTATCTCTAAAAATATTAATATATCTTTGCGCCATCTGAATAAGTATGCGTTTCTTGAATCCCGTGCGAGAATCCAATGCCTATTGCCTCTCACACGTTAAAATTGCTTCTCGCATGCTTCCCAAAGTGTGCGGAGAACGGCTGCTTCTCGCACGCTACCCTCGTACGAGAAGTTGGACATCTAGCACACTGTTTAACAAAATTATTTTAGCTCTAAAGTATCGAAAGAAAGAAATATTTTAATCGTTCTCTAACATTTTTGTTCACAGATAACCATCTATAACCAAACATCAAAAGCCAAAATGGACGTGTCGCCTTATCTGTTCGCAATTCAATCGTTGAAGGGTCAAAATCCCAGAGATAAGTACAAGGATCTGTGTGCTATAGCTGATCGAATAATTGCTAATGATAAGGAACTAGAGAAATTCTTAGGTACCGGCTGCAGCGAACATGTGAAACCCGCTCTGCTTCCGACTTTGCGGATACTCGTGGGCAAAAAGATAAAGTTAAAGAATGCTGTGGTAGAGGCTCTGAAATCCGACGACGTGTTGATCATCAAGCTAGCACTAAATGCTAAATGGTTCTTCAACGTCCACAATGATCTCATTCGAGTAGATTACATTGTGCAGAACGTGATGCCATACATTTCGCTGCACACTCGCATCAAGCTCATCAAAAGACTCGCTCGCTGCCTAAGGATTTACCCGCGAATGGCTGAAGAATTCTTCGGCAGTTTAGTCGATTTGTATGGTGCGGAGCAAGCTCTACCGCTCTTAGTCGTTTGCAGTGAGAAGTATATGTTCGACGCAGTTTTGCAGCACAGAATCGTTCTACCCTCCAAAATCCTTACCATCTTGTACTGGAGACGTCCGCAGTTAGTGATTCGCTATCTGCAGCTAGGTAACAAGAAAAATGAAGCGAACAAGGAGGACAGAAAACTTCACGAGATTTCGCTCTATGTTTACCTTAAATTCCTACCGACACTCATAAAGCATCATACTCGAGAATTTGCCGCGCTGTATGGATCTGTTACAGAGTATCAATTGACGACACCACTCCAAAGTACGTTGGCGAAAATATTCTTAAAGAACGCCACGGACGTGCTGATAAGTAAACCTAATACGTTTCTAGCTATGCTGCCACTAGAGCTGGTTACCAGGAAACTGAGCATACAGCAGTTTGTGGCAATGTACGAGAATCTCTTTCCCAAAAACGAATTCTACTTTTCTACGTATTTCATGATTGCATACCTCGAGTACTATTCGCGAGAAGATAAGCTGGACTTACTTCGAACCAAGTACCGAAAGTTTTACGGCAAAGACTTAATAGATAGGAAGGGTGTTTTGAAATCGTTCGCGTTCTGCAAGCTGTTGCCTGCACATCTGTTGGAGGAAATCGGTCGGAAGACTATAGCGAATCTTGTCAGAACAGCTGAATACCATAAGAATCTGTATCTATTACCACCAAAGGCATCTATTCCTCTGCTGAAGATGACGATCGACAATCGTTCTAACGGGTCAAGATTCCATTGGCTAGAGCAAATGATCACCTCGTGCTTGCTCTACGAGAGCAAAGGGCATCTACTGGAGGTATTGCGTTATTGTACTAATACGTATCGGAATGACGAGTACGTGAAGGTGTGTAGTCACGTGATAAACACTATAGCGACGGAATTCAAAGTCGAATTTCTAGACGAGGATCACTGGCAAGCCCTATGTGTCATGTTTCTGAAAGTTTATTTCAAGGGAGAATTGTTTTCCATTATGAAAAACGAACGAGTCTTGTTCTTGTTCGATGAAACATTACATTATTTCTTAAAGCAGTACAAGGGTGCAATGCATAGCAGTGACAATCAACATGAAATATTAATCCATATCATCCTCAAGGGCTGCCTCGAGCATAACATTAACTGGAACTTTGCTAGAGGTTCATCTTTTGTTGAGAGGGACCATTTGCAAAAATTCTTGGGGATGGTACAGAAAATAAATACCGATGGATACGCGATGGAGGGCAAGACGGAAAACAAGCTGAACTTAACGTTGAAACTGTTGCGAACAATTCTCAAGTGTAATTTTGGCTTATATAGAATATTTGCCATAAACAATTATCCTTGGCTGATGAATTTCGTGAGAGAGTTGTTGAAAATCGATTTATCGACACAAACGCGGAAAACCAGATCGCATTTACTGGATTTACGGATCATCGTGCGCAAGTATGATCCCAAGCTTTATCAAAGCTTCAGAGAGAATGACATAGACATGATAAACGATGTGGAATCCTATGAGGCCATGGCGTTTCTGAAACGCGATCCCAGTAAAGTTTTAGCTAAATGGCGAGATATCTGAATGTTTGCAGAAAGAAATTATTCTACAGCAGTAAATCTGTTAGAAATTTCGTAAGGGTAATCAAGTGGCATCAAGATATACCGATAAAATTCGTCAAGCAGTGCCTGCTAGAGATTTACGAGAAGGGCAGTAGTTCGATACTTGGTATTCTGTTGGAGGGTGATGCGTTCAGCAGAGTGATAGAACCTTACCTGTCGAAAGACAAGATGACATACTTGGTTTGCGGGAAAGCGAGAATAACAGATCATTTTACGTCATCTCTGTGTAAAGTCATAAACTTCGTCAACCCACCGGTGAACTTCGATGTTCTATATTTATTTTGTCAAGACGATTACGAGTTGCTGATTACGCAAACGCTGAAAAAAGTCGCGCAGTACATACCTGCCAATAGAGTTCTAACCTTCGCTCATATACTGGCGGACAAATCGATTCCGGCGAAGAAACTAGGAATACGACTGATTTTTCAGGTAGGCTCAAACGCTGAAATATTCGAATACCTGACGCTGGTGTGGGCTTCAGAGACTGATGTTTCGATTCGCAAATTCATTGCCAAGACAACGGTTGATGCGTTCAGACAATCACCGAGTGCAAGAACGTGGAAGTTTACCCTGGTGTGCATTAATAGTCTGACGATTGACGATCAGAACGTTTTGCAGGTTCTGCATGATGTTGAGCTTGTCGATGACACGAATTTCGTAGTCCAATATGTACAGGAACTTTGGACTAAAATAGACAAACTTACGTATGATGATTTGAACGAGAAGAAGTGGCATTTCATTCGGTCTTTCGTTTCAAATATAAAAATGTACACTTTGCGTAAGCTGCCAGAAGAATTGATAACGGATATTGTAAGAAGGGGATTTCTGAAATATCCTGTAACATTTACAGTCAAGACTTATCTACTTTACAACACTGAAAAGTTTGAAGAAAGGTTAAAGACATTTATGGAGATCTTACGAGACGAGATCAAGGGTTTGAATAAACCCGATTTGAATCATCCGAGATGCTACCCAAAAAATCCCCAAATCCTTACTTTTATTACGATAGTGTTGCAGCTATTGGTCCGCGAGAGGCATAAATTGAGCTTGCGAATAATAGACGAAGCTTTTAAGCTCTTCCCTACAAGTCTAAAACCTTGGCAGTCTCCACGCATCTACATAGCTCTAACCATATTCAAGACATTCTTCGAGCTTGAGAGCAAACCAATATCACCTCATGAATTCGGCGTGCGATGCGGCGCAAAACTCGCGGTCCTAGTCGCAGAGACGTGGAACATCATCGTGAGCATCCGCGGCGTAGCCAAAGCGTTGACGAGTATGATATTCTACAAGGACGACGAGAACAGATACGATTTCAAATTGAATCTTGTTGAGGGTCTGATAGACGCCGACGACTATTACGGTGCACTGGTCAGCATCAAAGTGCTATCGCCAGTCTATCAGATTCGACACTATGGCGAAAAATACGATGAGCTGATAAAGAGGTTGGCTTCGAGTCCGCACAAGGCGGTCCAGGCTGCGTTGAGTGAATTTTTGGACGAAATAACGGTGCGCTCCGTACAGTAATAGATAAGTTAGATAAGAGTGGGATTATGATTTATATTTTTACACAAAAAATAGCGGAATTAAAAAATGTATACTTCTATAAAGAAATTTGTTTTTATATTTTTTTATGCCATATTGCCACCTCCCGTCCCCGAGAAGTTTCGGACTACCGCGTTCCAATAGCAGTCGTAAGTTGCTTCCACGGTATATCCCCAAAAAATTCCTTGAAACTCCCCTTCCCATTAGTCCGGCATTCGACCAGACCCCCGTACTTGTGGCGTAGGGAAAACTCCCCCGATAAAACCTACGCCCGGGTCAGTGCGCAGTCTGAGTTCTTTTTCCGGCAGGAAACAGAGAGCAAACATCCTCAATCTGCTCCCACCGGGAATCGAACCCAGGCCGCTTGAGCAAGCACGTCTCCGCTAGTCAAGGCGTACGCCTTAACCAACTGAGCCACGCAGGTCCTTGAAATATATATAGTATATCATATTTAGATGTAATAAATATAATTGATTTTTATAAAAAAATTATCCCTGTCATTATTCTATGTTGTAATCAAATTTACATTGTTATAAATAGTGTGGCTAGTTATAGCGCAAAATTACCAAACATATATAATTAATAAAAATTAGTGTTGTGCTTTATTTATTGAAAATTAATATAATATATTATAAAATATATAATTTTATATACTATCATTTATTACTCTAACATTATTAAAAATGCTGCCAACTGCTTTGGCACTATGCTTTCTGAAAGAGAATTTAATTAAAATTATTATAAATAAGGAAGAGCTGTGCAGTACCGACCATCATAGTACATTGTGCAACTAGGGGAGAAAATGAGCTATTAAAATGAGCACTCGGGTGAGGTATTTTCAGCACTCATCTTTGTCTCGGGCGTCTTCGGCGCCCTCGACTTCGACTCGTGCTGAATACCTCACCCTCGCTAGAAATAGCTTTTCTTCCCGTGTTACACACCGCATTTTTTTCAAAAAAGGTATGATAGGGCCTTTTTTATGCATGAAGTTGGGTAGGTGATCAAGTATTTCGAGTGGTGCACAACGCAGTTGAAAATTGTTGTATTTTAAATTTTCACTTTTGATCGTACAGTTCAAATTTTTGCACCCTTTTTTATTTCGATTTAAATCGAAACTCGCGCATGCTTAGTTACGCACTTGTGACTAGCAGCAAACTTTACACTTACGCTCATGAACAAAGGTTAAACTTGAAAAAATGGGTACTGATTGTTTGAGAATTTCTCAATTTTTGAGAAGCAGGGAAAAATAACTATTTCTCCGAAAATAAATATTTTTTCATACTTTTTACAAACACGTTCGAAATGCGCGAATTTTAGGCATGCAAAAAAGCCTATTTCATGCCAAGCTTTTTTTTCTAAGCGAGGATGATGATTGAGCACGAGTTGAAGTCGAGGGCGTCGAAGGCGCCCGATACGTACGCGAGTGTTCAAAACATCATCCGAGTCTGAAAAAGCCCTTCCCACCTGTGTTACACACCGTATTTTTTTAACAAGGGCATGAAAGGCCCTTTGTATGCCTGAGAGTGGAAGAGGGAATTGTGCATTTTGAGTTTGCGCAACACACTTAGAAATGGAATAAAAATGAAATTTTGTGGACATTTCCAATGGCGCGCATAAAAGCGTGAAGTTGATCGCTAGTAGTGCATGCGCACTAGCAATAAACTTGAAGAGGCGCGAATTTTCAAATTGAACTTGCGTGTAAAGATTTTGAAAACAAGTAAGAAATTAATCCATTTCTCCCCGTAGCTTGGGTAACAATGAGCTAATTATTACCCTGTAACCGGGGTAACAATAAGCTCAAGGCTGAAATTAAGTAATTTTTACCCTGAGGGCAGAACTGAGCTCATTGTTACCCTGGTTACAGGTGATAAATGACTTTCCTCACCACTTTTTACAAATCCGCTCGAAATGTGTAATTTTCTCTCCCAGTTTCAGGCATGAAAAAGGACCCATTTCATACCTGTGTTCAGAGAAAGCTATTTCAGACACGGGTGAGCTATTTTCAGCACGAGTCGAAGTCCAGGATGCCGAAGGCTCGCTAGAAATAGCTCATTTTTTCCCCTAGTTGCACAATGTACTATTATTGTTGTACTATTATTGTTTCTTACTGTAAAAGAAGTTAGTTATATCATATTGTATACTCATCTGAAAAACAACGTTTAGTATGATGTAAAGAAATTTTATCTTGAAATAGCGAAAACTTTATTTCACCCTTTGTCTATCTCTGAGAAACTTCTCTCTAAGAATCGTTCAACTGATGACGAGCAACAATTTTCTGAAAAAGATCAATGCAGTAAATTAATGCACTTTATTAAAACATATAACCTAAAATCTATGGATCTAATAATACATTGTTCAACATGATCGTATTTAAAGTGAATATATTTTAATTGTTATTTTAATTATACATCTTGAGACTACTTTATTTATAATCATATTTTGACGCGTATTATATTACTAGAAGACAACGTTGATTATTAAAATTAATAAAGTAATATAAGTGTCCAGAAACAGAAAAGGCGGACAGCGCGATTTCGGCGAATAAGCATTGTTCAACACGCGATTGGATATTGTATGAAATTAAATTTTAACAATTAATATAGGTATGTGGAACATTTAACAGTGAACTTTTTGTATTGAAATTTCATTTCGAGATAGGTTTAAAATTAGTGTATTGGACAATACTTAATCATAGAAATCGCACTATATGCGTCAAACTCTCGTTAAATTTTTTTAAATAACTGGAGTCTTACTGTTAATATACACCTTTATTTTACTTCCAATTAAATTTAGCCACTTAGCCGTGGATGCAAACATTGAACTTTTCCGATACAGGTATGTGAGTTAGGATCACCAGCCGCTTAGATATAAATTATATAGATTATATTAGACTTAAACTCTTGATAATTTAAACAGTACTCACACCATACACGAGTCTCTCTCTAAGAAGCGCCAACATCATCAGATTTATATTAACTGATCTGGAAAATAAAAAAAAAATACCTAAAGGATTTGCTTGGAGAAAAAGGAGATTAGAAGGCTAGGTTGATGAAATCGTAATTTTCTTTTCAAAGAATTTAATGAAATATATATTGTGTAATTTATCTGAATCTCAAGTGCAGAAGGATCGACGATGATTTTGTTTATTTATTAACGGTAAATACAAATATTACTGCTATCTTGAAAAGAACTTTGTATTATTATGTGTCAATAAAAAAGTTCGAAACGACTTGAATATAGAAATACCTACTTGATGATTATCGACTCGTATCTATTGGCGCTTTTCCGACACAAGAGCGGGTCAGGTTTGGGAACTGATTTAGCGCTACTCCAGTTCCAAGCTCCGTGTTTCCGAGTCAAAACTAGTTTTCGATTGATGTTATGAAAAATCACAGAACGGTAAATGTGAATAGTAATAATTTGCTTATTGCAAACCCATTATAATTGTTATCGCCTGTCGTCACTTGATTATAATAAATCTATAAACTTAATTCATTTTCGAAATAATTGTCTTCTAATCTTTTTTTCTATTTAACCTCAAAAATCGGTTCGTGCTGTCGGTAAATTGGAAGCAGTAAACCCAGTTTACAGTGGAACTAGTTCCCAAATCTGACCCGCTTTTTGTCTCGGAGAAACGCTATATATTTTGTCCATAAACAAACCAATAGTTTCAAGTCTCTTGAGCAATAAAAATTTTTTATTGACACGAAGTAGGAAATTCTTTTGAGGACAGCAATAACATTTGTATTTATTACCATATAATAATAAACTCAATGTCTATTCTACTACACTCAAGACTTAAGATAAGTGATATAATTTATAAATTAAAAAAAAGATTACAGTATAAATATCTATAATTTAATGAACTTAAACTTCTAACCTCCTTTTAGCAAATCCTTTGTGTATTCGACAATCCTTCACGAGAGAATCATATATGATGTACGAGCTTTATTAATATTACAAATAGTCTGCCAAATAGATTGATGATCTTAGACACATATATGCATCTGGAAAATTGAATGGTGCATCGATGGCTTGACGGCTGAATTTAACAGAAAGTAAATGTAATATATAATTTTTCCACAAATTATTATAAGACTCCGACAATGATAGGGGCGCAAAGCACAGTATCTATAAATAACTATTGTATAATACACTAATTTTGATCTTCGAACTAAATAAAGTTTCAATACAAACAGTTCGGTGATAAATACTACAAACATATAATTTGTTAAAATGTATTTTTCATGATATTCAATGTCATGTTGTACTGTGCTGATTTGTAGAAATCGCTCAGTCTGCCCTTTTCGTGTCCAGATACCCATATTATTTATTTGATTTGTTATAATTATCGCATTCTTAAAATATACAGTAACAAAAACGCGTCGATGCATACTATACAAAAATTATCATCAAAATACAAATTCACTTATCTTTAATGCGACCGTTTTTAACTATGTACCATTAAATCTATATATTTTAGATTATTTATTTTAATAAAGTGCATTAATTTCCTGTTTTTACATTTTCCAGAATTCTAGGATCTGTAATAATTGATTTAACTGGCCCTACATTAGATACGCTTAATTGTTTCAGATGAGTAAAAGACTTTATAATATATATATAACTAATTTTTTTTAAAGAAACCTTAAAATATTTTTATAACCTTAAATTAAGAACCTACTGTTTTGTGAGTAGATACTTTGTGTGTACTTTTATATTTTACAGGCAAATTGGCATGAATAAAGTATATTCAGACGACTGCATTTTCTGTCCAAGATTTTTAGTATCGCGTGGCTGTGCAGCTCGTTGATGCTTCCAAAAGCTAGACAGAAAACTTGTGTCATCCACTAGCAGCTTCCTACTCTAGCCAGGACCATCATCATCCGGTAATATTTCGGCTTTCTCGAGCAGCTTCGCAGTATGAACATGAACTGATATACTGTGAAAGATGATTACTCCAAACTGTTTCAAGTAAAATTTTCTACGTTGCATATTTTAATGGCTTTTAATTAAGAGAAATTACTATTGAAAATTGGCTTTTAGCCATTTTTATTTTGTATCTTTGGTTTTATGAAAGGTCAAGCTTAACAGACGGGGGAATTTAAAATCATCTAAGAAACTTTTGTTACATGTTTTTCAGTAATTTAAAAAAAGTTCTTACAAGGATTTGGCATAGTAATGTAGATCTAATGATAACAAATACAAATGGCTACAAATGGTTTTTAATGTGCATAGGAACTTTATACGAGAATAAAAAAATTCACAGTGAATAATTGTGACGAAAAGATTAAGTCGCGATTTATTTGGCCTTTCATTCTGAGTATTGAGTCTGATTTAACAAATCCAAAACATAACGGATCTATTTAGCTCACACATGGGTTGAAACAATAAATTTGTTGATAAGTCGTGTAAAATGATCTTAAAATGTGCTGTCTTATGCTGAGACAAGTTGGTGGCATATAATAAATAATAAGAAAAGAATAATAATAAACAATATATTTTCTAATATTAGCACATTAAAAAAGAAGAGCATGTTTCTGGGTAGAAATGATATTTTACTTCCTCAACGAGGAAGCTTTGTGATGGTAAGATAAAAGTTTAGCTAAAAACATGTTAGAAACATGTTTTGAGACATTAGGAGTCAAAATACAGTATTTTAAGAAAATGTCTGTACGGCTGTATGTGTGTGTGTGTGTTATGATCAATTTGGTGTAAATGCATTAAAATGAGATAAAATTACCTATTTTTTACGACCGTAAATTTTAAATAGGCTCTTTCCCTTCGTTTGTTATATTCGAAAACGTAATTTTTAGTTTAAACGGTTATATTTCGGAAAGATATAGTAATTTAAAATTAATTTATAAGAACTAAGAATTTCATAATGAGCAGAATTAATTTAGTTTGAGGGAGCTAAGTGTCAATGAATTGGCAGCGGTTTCTTCGATATTATATGTCACCGATTCTATTTTTCTAAACTAATATAGTCAATCAAAATCTCGAAAACTTAAAGTTTCACATAAATTAGCAATTTTTAGCAATTATGATACTCCATTTTGGATCCGCCATTTCGAATTTCTTAATTTCGATATGAAAATCGAAATCAGCGACCCCAAAATCCTTAGAGTACCAATTAACAAAGAAATATGATGATTTTTATGCAAAAACGACTTTTGGACAAATGGTGATTTCGATGGTTTCGCGCGGAATACCTGAAAATTGTTTAAAAAAAAATTGACCGGGTTTTTACGAAAAGCACCTTATGGATTCGTGTTCTAAACACCTTAAATAGCATATTTCAGCAGAGAAACCGGAGGGACCTCTTGGTGCATACAAAAGTACCCGCTGCGTCCGGACTAATAACTTACGAACGCATTTATATATTTTATTGAAATTTTGTAGGTTTATCAGAAATAATTCAGTATATAACTGATTAAATTTCTGATCCAATAATGCACTACTTGAGTTTACCTTAAGAGCGTAGGGTTGTCCTTAACATTCTCTAAAACATTGTCGATTATTCCTACAATCACCTTTATCAATTAGTCGGGGCGTCAGGGAGAGTGAAACATGAGTTGGGGTCACAACGGGCAAAGGTCACCAATGAGTCTAATGGTAGCTTTTGACGTATAGAATACGCCCCTAAAGCCGTTGCAATGGATCTGGTACGGAAGTTTTGTTTTGACGCAAAAAGTGACCCAATTACCGCTATTTCTTTACTCTACTTAACATAACTTGCTAAGTATGGAAATGATCAGAAAAAAATCAGGTACTACATCATTTAGTCCACTACTACCACGCCAAGTTTCAAGTAAAAATATTAATTAGGTCGTCTGTAATCGACAATCAGATAAAATTTATCTCGGCTCCTATTGGTCGGATTTAACCATATTCCAATGCACTTACACTGAGAGAAAGGATTCTTTGCGGCAAAGAATATTTCTTAATTGTTAAGCTTTGTGGATTTGAATACGGTCAAATGAATATTTCTTAACGGTTAAATGCATCGTCTTAATAGTTAAGAACTGAATACTTGAGTAGCGTCAATGGCTGACCGCTTGACTTTAAGATTAACTGAAGTTTTCATATTTCTAAAATGTTTATATGACCGTTACATGTTTGTATAAGTTTTCGCCTGCCACGATTATGTCTACGTATAGGATCTTTTTATATTCTAATGCTTGAAAAGCATCGTTATATGCTAGAAAATCTTCAAATAACCTTTCGTACTCGATATGTTTATCTTACTCGTGCAGACTTTTCTCAAGTTCGAGCTCTTAACTATTAAGAATCCAACATTTGCGGCAAGTACGTGAGAATTTGATTTCGCAAGTGCACAATTCGTTTGCCACAAGGAATCCTTTCTCGCAGTGTAGTTGCAATACTTCGATATTGCAATCTTCGAAGATAACGCTTTTTAGTATCGGCTTTTTGCGCGTTTCGTTAAACAAATGGGGTAATTTTAAAACGATATTTTTTTACTTTTGCATGCATGAAGTACACGTTAATACCTTTAATTTGCCATCAGTTACATTAAAAAATTCCCAGAGGGACATACGTGACAGCGAATCCAAAATGTTGCATAAGAAACGTGGCATAGAGCACCATTTTGAAATTTAGAAACCGGACCCAGCTCATATTTTCAAGTACCCATAGAGGTATCTTAACTTGCACCATTGACAAAATTGAACAGTTCTTAATGTATTTTTTTAATACGCAAACTTTTTGATTTCTTCTATCTTAAACGTCCATTTTAAATAAAAAAAATTGGTTTTCTGACTTTCTAAACCTACTAATCCTATACAAAATTTACTTTTAAACAACTTTATTAGAGTTACTTTTTTCGATAAAATCCATATTTAGAGAGTTATGCTAAGTATGTTACGTTAAGTAAAGTAAAGAAAGCGCGGTAATTGGGTAACTTATTGTAACGGCTTTAGGGGCGTATTCTATGCGTCAAAAGCTATCATTAGATTCCTCGGTGACCTTTGCCTGTTGCAGTGACCCTACGATTTCCTTGACGCCCCGACTAAATGTAAAAATTCATTAAATTATTGTGCATTAAATCTCTTTAAGAAAGCATTGTACTAAAGCAGTTAGCAACGGTTTTTATGTTACGAAAACTCGTAATGTAATCAACATATAATCGAGCATATAATTTTCTATACTCTATGTTTCTATAGTCATTAACTATTTGGAGAGCTCAACCTCCATTCACTGCGATCAACATGGAGATGTATCCGACTGTTGATTTTAAAATCTGCAAATTGAAGAATGATTATAGTTGTTTTGAAACTATTATATATTTCGAATGAGAGTTTAATACGCGTACACTGCAATAAGTCTCCAACGACAGGGGAAAAATTTTCCCCGCTGTCAATTGTCGTGAAGTTTTGGATAAAAGCATTACTGGAATTATGTCTCGTGTACTTTGCTGAGGTACCGCATACCATCTACTGTTATAAATATTATATAATATTCCACGACTCTGAAAGAAATGGAAGAAATAATGGATAATATGAATAATATCGATTAAAAAAGAATAACAACATTATTACTGTGAGTTACCATCACATGCCAACGAAAAAATAACACTTACACGTAATGCTAAAGTCTCACTAGCAAAACAATCGACGAGGGTGTGCATCATCAAAGTAACTAAAGTTGCAACAAGCGTAAGTACTTGAAGGGACGATGGTTTATCTCCACCATTATTTCCAAATATCTGAAAGAATAAAATACAGTTCTTCATGATGTATAATTTTCATTGTGTTTTTTTCAATTTTTGTTAGTTATTAACTTACACCTAGAATTTGGAATCCTAGGCAGCAAACCATAACATACATGCAAAACATTTGTGCTACAATTACAGAACTAAAAGAATACTCCACAGCTGTAACCAACCTGAAAAGTATTTTTCTGATAATATAATAGGTAATGCAGGCCATCAAAAAAAAAATGTTTTGTCTCGGAAACTTGATCAGTACATCGTTATGTATTTTATATAAACCGCTGAATATGAATCTGAACTCAGAATTGCTTTCTTATATCTCATTCTCATTGCCTTTTCAAAAGCTCATAATAAAATAAATTTGTCTTATCTGATATTTAATCAGTGTATCGTTATATTTATTATGAGCTGCTGAATATGAATCTAACCTCAGAATGGATCCATCCCATCGGGTTTTATTTCTAAACTCGAAAAATCAATAAAAATGCAGTGATTCTATTAACTCAACATAAAGCGGTTTACTATACAAGTAGAAAAATGTTTATATAGTATTCGCTGTGAGCATTACATGACGCGCCATCTGACTTGGTATGTGGTTAACATTAATGTTGGACAATTCGGCATACATCATATGGGGAATTAGTTAAAAACTGAGATAACAATGGAAATAAATATTGTTTTCTAATTATTATCTACAGTATGCATCTGTATAGGTGCAGCATTAATTAAATGTATAATGAGACACAAGAAAATCGTTTTAAGTGGACTAAATTACTTTATTTTCAATGTCTTTTGATGTTAGATTATCTGTATGGACAATATATATAGTAATACATTTAAGGGCAAACAGTTTTGCCACTTTTCGCAACTATGGGCGCTGGGATCACTTCATTTACCCCTACAAGCAGACGCTCATAGCGAATAGGGTAGAACGGGGTTATACCGATCACTTAACCCCCCTGCGCAGAGAGCCGAGTATACTCGTCCAAACCGCACGTCATTTTTGTATCACAAATTTAAATTTTTACTTTGTTGGGACATCTACAACCTCTCAAATTGAAGCTAAATAGTATAGCTATTATTTAGAAAATGTTACGAATTTGCAGAAAATATTGTGACAGTATCGGAGAAGGGCACGTAATCCCCATTCTGGATCTCAATGCAAGGCAATTCTAATTCTTGCTCCCCTGTGCACATTGTACTCGATACTGCCTGTGCAACAGCTGTTAGACGCGCAATTCCCTCGGAAAGATTTTGTTTGGTGGTTTGCGTGTACACCTGCAGGTCCTCAGAATAAAGTAGATGCGATATGCCTTCGCGGCCTTTTAGCACCTCCTGCAGGTTATTAATATATAGACTAAACAATAGGGGCCCTAAGACGGACCCCTGCGGCACTCCCAGATTGGTGAAGATCCAGTCGGAGTCGCTGTATGACGGAGTTGTGACTGTCTGTCTCCTGCTGCTCAGATATGACTTTACCCACAGCACCACTCACCGGGAGAAGCCCATCCGAAGAAGTTTCTTAAGGTGGTCCTATAGTAAATTTTGTCAAATTTGCTAGTTACATGATAACATTTTTATAAATTGGTGGTTATATTTGTTACCTAAAAAGAAAGCTTTTTTGTAAACTTTCATAAATTTTTAGACAGTTTACTCATAGTTATGTAGGAAATACTAGCAATTTTCAATGAAAATTGATGTTTGTTCAAAACTGTCCTTGCGCATAGGAACGCAAGAATAGCATTTAAAAAATTATGTAACACAAAAAAAAATATCTAACACCTCCACCACACCGAACTGTGAACTCCAAATTAAAAACACAATTATAAAGAAAAATAAAATTATATTGAATTTTTATTGTAAAAATAACCTAAACAAACAACACTTTTAACTCTATTCATGGGTAGATCAACTTAAATCTCAACAATATTCGTGCTTAATGTACTGATGAAGGTACTGACACGACTTACGTCAAAATTATTAGCTTGAAAAGGACGACAAACAAGTCAGCGAAATATCGCCTAAAAAATTATGTGCACTCATTCTATCCATACCTTCATCGATATATTAATACAATAGTACATTATGCGACAGGGGAATAAAGTCGACTTTATTCCTGTGATACATATAGAACTTTATTACCGACTTAACTATGGCCACTTTATTGATTTGAAGAGTGGAATCCACGGAATCCAGTGAAAGAAATAGCTCAAAATTGAAAAAAAGGACAGAAAATATTTGCAAAAAATAACAAAAACATTCATTTGTGGGAAAAAATTTTTTTACTTTTTTCTCGCAGTTGCGGAAAAAAGTAGATTTGCGGGAATCACATGCTACTTTTGTCACGCTTTCAGGTCAATAAAGTGTCCATTACAGTTGAATTGGGAATAATCAATATGAGTGATAGAATCTCCAATATAAAACTTCGTGCTTCTTATTAATTCATTCCCCTGGTAGAAATCTTATCGTGGCGCCCACATTCGCTATAACGGCCTTTATAGGCAAACTAGATAGTACTAGAGTGTACAAAACTCGATAAATCCACACAGATCTACATAGTTTTCTCAATAATAATATGTACGTATAAAATCTGTGAGGTTATATGTCATTTATTGAACAGAACTTTTATTGTAAAAATTAATGTTAATAAAAGTTTAACATGCGAATTTTCAATTATAATACTAAGATCTATAGTTCTATTCATACTATTTACATATAAAAGTAGTCAGAAAGCATATCTAACTTAAGAAATGAAAATTTAGATACAATGTTCCTTGCATATGAAAAACAGTGATCACAAAATAATGTTATTGATTGATGTAGTTGTTTCTTGAAAAGTAATGTATAAATAATAATAATTGTACAAATATGTACTTTATGACATGCTTTATTTAAAAACTAGAATTTTAATTTCAGAACTACAAATAATTTTGTATCCATATGTGAGTTTTTATAATACATAAACTGCTCATCCGTGGCAACATTTTCAAAGACAAACACATTAGTCGAACACATGTAGACGATAATTTTCTTTATAAGTAACAAATTACTGTTTTAACTGGCCATAGATGACAAATGAAAGTGTTTGATTATAAATTAATTACAGTAGGAAATACAAAAATAGAACATATATATAATAACTCAAATACATTATTTATTTTTAAAAATAGAAAATTAATCAGTTGATAATAAATGTGTGTGAAAATAGTTTTCCTTACATAAACCATACAGATTTTGAAACCAAGCCTGTATTTAGGATGGAACATAATCAAATGTAAGGAAACTAATTTTACATAAACAAAATAAATATATGCACTAATACTTCATATAGTTCTTTGGATATTCAGATTATTTTCTTATTTTGATTGTTTAATATATGTGTGTAACATAATATTGTTATTGAGTTCTTAAATACGAAAACTCGATGTATCTAAAATTTGATAACCTTACACTTTAGAAGTTATTTACATTTACTTACATTGGTAATAGGTTAACAATAACAAGTAAATACCTTTAAATCAAAATAATACATAATAGATTATGCTTCTGTTTCTTAAAACATAACCTTTAAGTGGTTGTTATTGTCATAATTTTGCTTATCTAGTTTTATCTGGGCAAATAATATGGGAAACTAGAAGGGTCGACCGTTACACGCCTTTATAGTAACTCTCTAGTTTGCCTACATAGATCTACACAGCGCGAGATTATTCTACATAGATCTATAAAGTGGACGGTATAAATTTCTACCAGGGTCACGAAACCCACAAAAGATTCTATAACGTTTTTCATGTATTTCTCGAGTTAGGACACACTAGTAGCGACCTCTACTTTTATTTTTAAAGTGGTATTTATATCCAATGAACGATGCAATCTGTAAAATTTTGTTTCTACAAAATTAATAAATTCTCTGATATTTATAGTTAACAAAATTAAAGTATTTTTATCGATTTTTTGAGATTTGGAATAATTCCCAATGGGACAGAACAATTCTGATGTCAGATTTATACTCAGCGGATCACAGTCCATAGGAATATACTGATCAAGTGTCTGGGATAAGGCACATTTTTTATTATGGGCTTGTCAAAAAGTCTACAATTTATTTGCAAAGCCCACGAAAGATACCATTTTATGGCATTTTTTAAGCATTTATCCAAGTCTGGATATTGTAGCAACCATTGCTGACATGTAACTTGTATTCATTGTAACATGTTTAATACTAAGTATTTAAAATTGAAAAAATTATTTACATGTTTTCAAACTCTATAAAATATTGAAATTTGTACAGTTTTAGATTATTTATACTTTTAATTGCTAGTATTAGCGATTTATTAGGTTATTTTAATAGGTATCTTCAACTTTTTTCTGCATAACTAACTATACGAATATATACATACAAAAATATTTGAAAACCATATAAACGCGTTTCATCAATATTCAATAATTGACCAAGAAAATAGCGAATAAATCATCGCTTTGACGGAACAACATGCCATCTCCTGCGTATAAGCATAGGAGATAGCATGTTGTTCCGCCAAAGCGAGGAAATGAAATCGATTTCTACTAGGTAATATTAAGGTATTTTAATCGATTGTTTGAGTTACAAAAAGTATGTAGTGAAGCGATTCTGAAGTCAGACTCATATTCAGAAACTCAAAATAGATAGAGATGTACCTATCAAGTCTGAGGGACAAAGCAATTTATTTCTGTATTATTACTTTTTTGCAGGGGTGATTAATATACTGAAAAGTGAATGATATAGTAAATATACATTAGTGATTTCTACAATGAGAAATATTATGTTTCTCGTTGTCGAGTTTAGCGGAAACTACCGGACTCGCAGACTTAAGTCGTTCGTAAATGATGCAACATATAATATATACGTATTTTCATTTTTTTAGCGGCATTTTAAAAGTGATTCTATTTTTATTGGAGTTATTTTAAAGCTCATAAGTAAGGCTATAAAGATAACAGTGACAAAAAGATGAGCTGCTGTACAGGAATGTACACATTTGTGTCTTTAATCAGTATAAGTATATACGTCATCTAAATAACAAGGATAAATTATTTTGGTTCTTTTCTACCAAAATAATTTATCATAGATCAGACTCATAATGATTGGATTATTTTTATTTTCTTAAATCAATTAGTCTACGTGAAGACACTTATCCATTCCGCCAGTAGTTCTTAAAATAATATATATAAAAAGAAACAGGAAAAAAAAGCTTTAGAATGTTTTCATATTCTTTGAGTGTATAATAATAAATTGCAACAGGCTTTACGTCCATATCTCATTGATTTTAGTTAAACAAATTTGTTCCATACACTTACGTTTTTCCTACCGCCAACTAAACAACGAGCCTCTCAAACAACCACAAAATACCGTATACATCCTTGCCTCATCAGGTGCACGTGCCTGTTGACGAAACCTCCCAGCCTCTTGTTGAACTCTCTGCTCCTGCCGCTCCTCAGACTCGTGTCGTTCTCACTGATAAAGTGCTCCATATCCACGCCCAGGATCTCAAACTGTGCGCTCGTGTGAAAGACCAACGCGCCGAAGTAATTGTCCGGTATCGAGATCGACATGCCGATGAAGAAGCCGGCGATCAGCTGGGCCGCGTACGTCAGCTCGTAGCTCGGGCTCCTCGAGTAATCGTAGGGGAAGTAGGACTGCACGAGGGGGTAGCGCCCGCCGTAGTCGGTGATGTTGGAGATGGTGCGCACGCTGAAGCCGAAGAGCGGCGCCATCGCGAAGCCCGTGTAACTGCCGAATATAACCGCGTAGCCGCTGATGGTGAAGAGGCGGGCGCGCGCGGCCTCGCGGCGCATGGCCTCCTGCTCCCAGGAGCGCTTGTTGGGCCGCAACCAGTCGCGACTGACGGACTGGACGACCGGTCGCAATACTTGCTTGAACAGGGACAAGAGTTGCGGGAAATTTTTCGTTTAAACGCTTTTTTGAGTTGCGACGGGCTGAAAGGTGTTCAAACGTTTAGCCATTCATTGTGCACGCACAACACACACGCGCGCGCACACACACACACACACGCACACGCATATCCACACGCAGACGTACCCACACACACACACACACACACACACACGCACGCACGCACCCACACACACACACACACACACGTACATACACACGCACGCACGTAAGCATGGATGCACGCACAGACACACACACATACATATATACATACATACATTATACATACATACATTATACATACATACATTATACATACATACATTATACATACATACATTATACATACATACATTATACATACATACATTATACATACATACATTATACATACATACATTATACATACATACATTATACATACATACATTATACATACATACATTATACATACATACATTATACATACATACATTATACATACATACATTATACATACATACATTATACATACATACATTATACATACATACATTATACATACATACATTATACATACATACATTATACATACATACATTATACATACATACATTATACATACATACATTATACATACATACATTATACATACATACATTATACATACATACATTATACATACATACATTATACATACATACATTATACATACATACATACATTATACATACATACATTATACATACATACATTATACATACATACATTATACATACATACATTATACATACATACATTATACATACATACATTATACATACATACATTATACATACATACATTATACATACATACATTATACATACATACATTATACATACATACATTATACATACATACATTATACATACATACATTATACATACATACATTATACATACATACATTATACATACATACATTATACATACATACATTATACATACATACATTATACATACATACATTATACATACATACATTATACATACATACATTATACATACATACATTATACATACATACATTATACATACATACATTATACATACATACATTATACATACATACATTATACATACATACATTATACATACATACATTATACATACATACATTATACATACATACATTATACATACATACATTATACATACATACATTATACATACATACATTATACATACATACATTATACATACATACATTATACATACATACATTATACATATACACGCACGTCGTAACGTTGTTTTATATATAGTCAGTTAGAACATGTCCTAACTGACTGACTGACTGTCTGACTCATCAACGCACAGCCAAACAATTAAACCTAGCGACTTGAAATTTGGATGGCATATTGTTTTTATATTGTAGGCGACGAATAAGAAAAGATTTTACGTATTTCTAACTCTAAGGGGGTAAGTTTAACAATTTCAATTTTTTGGAGGTTCAAAGCTGTAAAATGGGTTTTCACGGAATCATTTAAAAATCTTCTAGGCCCGATTTCTAGAAAGTAACTTCTGGGTTTTTCCGTAATCGAGCGCTAAGTGGGAAAATTTTCCAAAATTTTGAATCCTAAATTGGTCAAAAATGCCAATATGGGATTTTATGGGATTAGAATTTTTGTTCAAAATCTCCAAGGCCCGAAGAGATATCGGCTTTTTTATCGTTATATAGGTTTTGTAATACTTGTCTTGTACAATGTACTACTGGCAAGACTCACACCCCTCACAGACGAAATCCTCGGGGTTTATCAGTGTGGATTTCGTCCGTGAAACAGATCGACTAGTGACTAGATGTGCACAGTTAGGCAACTTTTAGAAAAGAAATGGGAATATGGTGAAACGGTGCACCAACTATTTATTGATTTTAGAAAAGCATACGACTCGATTATAAGGGCTAAACTGTACCACGTTTTAGTACTACGAGGGATACCAAAAGAGCTAAAACTTAATTAAAAATATGTCTCAATAATAGTAGAGGATATAGTTCGCGCAGAAAACAACCTATCAGAGCCAATCAAAATCCCCAAAGGATTAAAACTAGGGGATGCGCTATCAACCCTTCTATTCAACTTAGTATTAGATTACGTTGTCAGGGCCGTACAAGAAAGCGGGGAAGGAGTATACACTGAACGGTTTTTTAACGCAATTGTTAGCTTACGCAGACGATATACATGTAATAGGGCAGAACAGGGAAGTCATAATAAAGACCGTTGAAATACTAATAAAAACGGAAAAATAAGTAGGGCTAGATTGGTAAAATCTCGAAGATTAGGGTAGGCTGGGCATGTAACCAGGATGGGAAATCAAAGGACAGTACTTAGAGTAGTAGTAGAAAACCCAGAGGGTACAAGGCCTGCGGGTAGACCGAGGCGAAGGTGTGAGGATAACATTAAAGTAGATCTATGAGAAATAGGATGCAATGAGGGGGACTGGATGCACCTTGCAATGAATAGGGAGACATGACGTGATTGTGTGAACAAGGCTATGGACTACATAGTCCCATTAACTATTAACGATAGCTACGGTGTTGATGCGAACAGGATCACAGCAGATATAGGAGTATAATATCTGCGGTCATTTAAGCACTATCACTGCTGGACATTAATGCTTGACCACTGTAATAATAATATTAATAATAACAAAAGTTATAATAATCATAATCATAACAATCATAATAATCATAATAATAATAATAATAATAATAATAATAATAATAATAATAATAATAATAATAATAATAATAATAATAATAATAATCATCATAATAATAATAATTTAAACTTTCCCTAAAGCTAAGAGGGTTGAACTTTTCTTTTATTTTATTGACGATTCCGAAAATTATGATCGTATCCTTATCTTCAGGTATGAAATTGATAGTCATGAGTGTTAAATGTCACCTTGCTTGTTGCGCCAAATGAAGAAAAGCTTCATACAGGACGTGAAAGCGGGGCAAGTCGTCATGAGATTATCGATGACAAGCGGCAGCTCGTTGATGACGAGGATGAGTGCGTAAACCTCTGGTAAAAAGAGACAGAAGAACATGACCAGTATCATGAACGGCACGCGAAGGAGCACGGTGAGACGTCTCAGGCCGTAGACGACCTCATCGTCCGGCCAGATACCCATTAGTTGAAGACTGAGGCGATTCAGGCCTAACGCCCATTTGAAGTCTGGGAATTCGCATAAATTCTCAAAGCTCATGTACAAAAAAGATTAACTATAAATAACTGGGATAAGAATAGTTATTTACTCTGAAGGCATTCTTCGTAGGCGTCAAGCATCTTGAAAGTGTTACTCGCTAATCGATCTTCATACGTAAGTGCAACTTCGAATGTTTACTTGATCGACATTATAAAAATAATGCTGTAGGTTTATTTAATGATAAATTGGAATGAAATATAAAGATATTCACTACAGCCAACATTTTCATCAGCATTGTTAATGAATTTTAATTAAGCAAGCAAGATTCGCTAGTCATGTAGTATGTATCGAAAACTTTCGTTATGTTATGACGGAGGCATGAGTTTATCGAAACCCGCGGCATCAAAGAGCGTGAAGTAATTGATGATCTTAATTGAAATGGCATAGTGCGTTTCTTACACATAAGAATTGTACACGTAATTATTGTGCATAATTTAGCATTGGCCAAATATATCTATATATAATTTGACCAATGCTAAATTGTGTACAGTAATTACGTGTATAATTCTTATGTGTAAGAAATGCTTTATGCCATTGAAATTTGCATGACTGAAGTTAGAATCGCGAAAGGATTAATATATTTCGATGGGATAGGATTCGGTGTATTTGAACAGGGGGAAGGGGTAGCTCGGACGAAGAAAAATATAAACATACGATACTGAAGTTAAAATGAGCTTGCAGGCGAGGTACAAATGCGTGTAGGTTCGCGTAGTATTTGCGCTTTCAGAAGACAGCGGATGATTCTTAGAAAAATGTAGTGCACCGTAGCTCTTATTAAGATTATATCTTTAAGATTAATAATACATCTTTTTCGTAAAGGCCGCGGCGTGCTGACGACAATAATAAACTTATAACTTTTAATCAATCAATATCTTAATATCGAATATATCATAAATATATCTACATCAATATAGCATTACTACCATTTTGGCGTATTCGTAGTTTTGCCCTTCATATTGTTCCTGAAGAGACATCACAGTAATACTGACTCAGAAGGAGCTGCCTGCGGAAAGTTGTGGTGGGGTAAGGGTAGGTATCGGGACATATAAGCTCATTACTTCAATTTGTTTGTGAATAATTTATGCGACGATTGTCTGGCAAGTGGAGTTGAAGCGCAGAATAAAATATTCACGGAAAGATAATTTTCTTCCACCGAAACGATCTATACGTCTATAGCCGCTGCGTGTGAATATGCGGGTATTATGAAGTAGGGTGCGAGCTTCGTATAATGTAAGAGGTGTTATCTTATAGGTGCTACGAATAAGGCACGATATTCTGTTTCTGATATGGGAAACGCGATACAGTGTAAAAAACGAATAGAAAATATCTGAGAGCCTCTAAAAGAAACCTAGTAGAAATTCCTTTGTGCGACATTCTCTAAAATCTACGAGTCTACGTATTACAAATTTAATATTGTGAGTCGCAGTGGGTTGTCTGCATCGCCGCGTCGCTAATCCGAAGATTAGCGGGATGTCTGTCAAGGGGGCTGGATTTTGAAAATTGCGAATCTTGAGTTTAAGTATAAGTAATCGTAATTCATTCTTTTAGTTATACCACGTTAGAGTAACATCGTCCAAAGTTCGCTGATGATCTTTCTCTGTTTTACCGTTGGGATAAACTGCTGGTTTGAGACCGGGTCATCCATCTGAAGTTTCAACGGATCGTAAAACTCGTCGTCATTTAGTGTTACTTGCGCCATAAGTACTGGACATCAGCTGAAGGGCAATCTGAACTCTGCATTTTATATCGACCCATAAGTTACATTTAACTCTACGCATTCATTTTGTTCCAAGTGACTTCACAATATTTGTATTATCTAGCATTGTGACAGCACCAACCTGGGACGTTTGAGTCTGTATAATCATGCGAGATTTTTAGCGAGGCTACCGATCACTTGAAAAATTGCTACTAACTACTTTAGCAGAACACTTGTTTAAAGAGAATTTTTTATATTTTGTAAACTTATATTTTACAAAGACCAACGGTTCCTATTATTGAATAATGTACGTTATTATTCTTATTATAATATTATGTTATTATTATTATTATTATCAATGATACTATTTAAAATAATAGATTTAATATGTTATGTTATCAAGTAAAATAATTTCTATGCTACTAATACTATTGCATTAATGGTGTACATAATAGCCAAGTACTCAAATACTTTCATTGAAGTACTTCTCCTTGTACTCAAAACAAGAAGGAACAAGTACTTTTTGTCTATCTGGTAAAAATTCGTACCAGTGTGCAAGCGTGTTCGACAACATCGCTCGGTATAACATATTTTATTTATGTATTAATTAAATATAAGATGATGCAATTATAAAATGCACATGTACAATTCTAACGCTTCCAGGCATAATCGAATAAGTCAATTTTCCAAAAATTGAGTATTGAACGATTTTGTTATCCTTATATATTATATTTTCAGATAAAAATACAAGAAATCGAAAAGTGTAAATAAGCGACCATATCTTATACTATTTATGATTTTCTTTAAAATCAATTTTTATAAATTATTGATATACAATTTATTTAGAAAATTAGTTAGATTAAAAAAGATTATAAATCAATTTAACGAGAAAGTGCTTTGCTTACTTATTAGTACATGTTAAAGTAGTCGAATAACTGTTGAAAGAAAAGTTTCTTTTATAATGTCACCTAGAATCGTGCATGCTGTATAGTTTCTCGAATAAATATGTTACTGACAATAGTGGTTTATTGTGATGAAAGGATGAAAATTTTGAGGATTTACGAGGTCGAAATTAAAGATTTGACCAAGTGTTTATATTAGTCAATAAATTTTCAGAATGATTGCGTTTAAATATAAAAAGTTTGTACTCAAATAAATTTTTTTTCCAGTGATAAAGTCCACCAAGCACAGCATTTTTCAATTAATTAAATGTTTGAACAGTGAAACCAAAACTCTAAATCAAACTACCCTGAGAACAGTAATTTTCAATATCAAAATATATTTACCTACTAAATCACAGCCATTTCTTTTCTGTGCGTAATCTATTAAAATTATTTAAATATTTAAATTAAATTTAATCAGATGTTAATACATAGATTCACTGAATTCCTAATCATCTAAAATTTAGTGAATGATTTATCATTATAGATTTCCGAGATATAACCGTTTAAACTAAATATGATTTTTTTCGTGTATAACAAAAGAATGGAAAGCACCTATCCACTTTTTTCGTGTATAACAAAAGAAGGGAAAGCACATATCCACTTTTTTCGTGTATAACAAAAGAAGGGAAAGCACCTATCCACTTTTCTCGTGTATAACAAAAGAAGGGACAGCACCTATCCAAAATTTGCGGTTGTAAAAGATAGTTAATCTTATGCTCTTTTTAATGCATTTATAATAAATTGATAATAATATCGCATCCACTCCTGGCCTTGGGTATCGCGAGAGCACCCGATAGAAGTTAACCTGAGGCGCCAGTTCTGTCACCGGTGCAGGTATGATCCGGAAATTTTACTTACTGCTTATACTGAC
The DNA here is from genome assembly GCA_949152435.1 of Gastracanthus pulcherrimus. Lineage (NCBI taxonomy): Eukaryota > Metazoa > Arthropoda > Insecta > Hymenoptera > Pteromalidae > Gastracanthus > Gastracanthus pulcherrimus. The sequence continues at coordinate 13,339,283 of OX424574.1, read as the reverse complement.
AGATCAGCTGAGCTCAACAACAGCTGATCGCAGCTGTATCATAGACTATAGGTATACTACACAGCGCCATACTATATGTCATACTATATTTAATATTTATCTAACTATAACAATATTTCCTCTCTCTAACAGGAGCTATTAATAAAACTAAATCTCTCGGTGGCTGCAACACTTGCACGGATTCTTTCCTTGTCACTCCCCGAGCCGATACCGGACGATAGAGTTGTGGGACTCGCTGCCTACACATATTTTGGAGTCTGAACAGGACCGCGGACTTTAAGGGAAAGTGGACCGGTATATGTCATTTTTCAACTCGATGTATTGTTTCAATAATGATGTATTTATCAATTCTTCACTAAACTTTTTCTCAATTTTCAATATGAGATTGCTTATTTTACCATAAAATAAAATGTATGTTACAAGATACAGTCATTTTGAACTGTTTTGCGTACTTACTACTTCACGTAATAATTAAGAATTAATATTAAATATTATTTTGTGAAGAGGAAACACCGAAAAAAAATTGTAGGTTAGGAAATGACTTATTTAGTTTTATTTAAAAAGTACATTTTTTATGTTAAAATATTTATCACAAACATTATTCTTTATTTTGAAAGTTTAATCTAATAGAATTGACAAGTTTTTACGTTGTTAACGTCAATATTAAACATTTTTATAATCCGCGACATGGTCCTATACCGACGTAAAATATAAATTTTGATTTTAATTTTGAATTTACACCAAATAATCGTTATATCGTTTTATGACTTTGCATGGACGTTTGGATTTAAAATTCAAAATATTTACTTAATTATTCAAAAAATGAAAACGCGTAGTGTCGGTAATTGAGCGTTAACCAAAGAACAAAATGCGCCAAGGTTTTATGATAAAAAAATAATTTGAAATGAGGGTAAGATGGGCATGAAATATTCATTTTTAAAAATAGTTAACATTAATTTTTTTTAATTAAACTTATAGAAATGATAGGTAACTGAATAGCAAACAGTTTTGCAACATTCAATTAAAAAATAGAATTAAAAAGACTCTTTATTCTTATACATTTTGTTACTATATATATTTATTATTCAGAACGATTCTTTATTATAACACCTATTAATATTAATATCTCAAAATTATGTAGCAATATTAATAAATTATTATAGGTTTAAAACTATAATTTAATACATATTCTTATTATTATCATTTTCTTGTATCATTTTAATTAAACAAATTAAAATTCGTAATTTGTTTTCTCGTGCGAACCTACGTCGCATCTCCCCCGAGAGCAAGCAAGCTTTTCTAGTATGCAAGCGTTTCTCCAGCTCGCAAGCGTCTCCCCAACTTGCAATCGTTTCCCCAGCTCGCAAGCGTTTCCTAGCTATGGCGCGCGACGGCCATGATGTACGGGAAGCCACGACAGTTTGTGCAAGTATTTTCATAAAACCAAACAAAAAACGTAAAATTTTTCATGAAATACGAAGTTTCTATATCAATTTTATCATTGTATCACAGTTTCTCAATATTTTGGAAATAGTTTTTAAAGTGTATAAGGACTTTGAACTTCATATGAGCCATTTCATGTAAATGATTAAGTTCAAAAATTTGAAAATGTTATTCTCTTGTTCTGGAGGCGTCAGGCGCGATATACATTTTGTTAATGTTTGAATCTGTCATACTAGATACTTATAACGGTTATCGAGACGATAATGTTGTTCTTATAATATTTAAATTTGTCATACTCAACTTAACTAGTTTAAAACGTACGTGTCCTTTAGAAGAGTTCTGCGTATTAACAACATCTTAGGATAACTCTTAAAACAAATTTGTTTTGATAAAGTAGACTTTAAAGAATAACTAAAAGTTTTTAGAACTTTTAAAAGTCATAAACAACGTTTATAAACAAAATAAGTGTTCGAATCGCAGTACTCGCAATTTGAAGATTTTCATATGCGAAATACACAGAAAAATTCGTTTTTTGTCCCAAAACAAAACAGAAGAACATAAAAAAGTACGCGGAATAAAGCTTTAATTTAAGCCTTATTTCATATAAAACATGAATGATATCCAAAGCTATAACCAATCATAGATAGTGCTGAAATGTTTTTATACGTAATAAAAATTAAAGCTATTATAGTATAAAATATAGAAATGGCCTGGACTCTTAGGTGTACCCTAACATTTTTGTTACTGTTTTGGGACAGAAATACGAATTTTTATATGGAATTGCTGATAATATATGCGTTTATATAAATTTTCCAATTTAATTAAATCCATAATAAAAAGTACGCTATAAAATTTCATATAATAATTATCAGAACGAACGAGGGACAAAACTATTTCTTTTTCATGTGTTTTGTAGGTTAAAAATAATACAATAAATTCAATTAAAACACATTTTATTATAAAGAGCATGAAATTACGTATCCGTCCCAACCGAAATTTCTGATAAGCTTATTTTTATCTTTTGTTATACACGAAAGCATAATTTTTTAAGAACCACTTATACCTCGGTTACGTGGGTATAATGAAAATTCATTGTACAAATTTTGAGTGATCCGTAAAGTTACAATGTAATAATCAATTAATTTTTTAAAAAATAATAAAAGAATTTTTTCAAAAAATCGATTGGATCTCCAAGAAAAATAATAAAAAATATTTTAACGTAAAGTGCTTTGCTCTTTTGTAACACATGTCAAAAGATGTCGAATAAACGTCGAAAAAATAAATTCTGTTTATTGATTGATGTATTGATTGATAGCATACAAATTTTCAGATAGATTGCTTTTAAACATAAAATGTTTTCTGGACGCATAAAAAAATATCTTTTATTTGGGTGTAACCCAGGCCTGCCCCCTTAACGCTCCTGTTGGTTGCAGCCCTTTCCTCGGGTTGCTCGGGTTACCTCGGCCAGACCTGTAACGCCCTCGCGGTAATCGCCAACTTTCCACCCTTGATATACAATATACTATTTCATTGTCACAAAGCTTTCTCTTTGACAAAGCAAAATATTAAAGTAATACTCTGAAATAAATGAAATCGCTGCCAATTCATTGGCACTTAGCTTCCTCAAACTAAATTAATTGCTCCAATATGAAATTCGTCGTTCTTATAAATTAATTTTAAATTGCTATATCTTTCCGAAATATAACCGTTTAAACTAAAAATTACATTTTCATGTATAACAAATGTAGGAAAAGAGCCTATCTAAAATTTTCGTTTGTAAAATATAGGTAATTTTATGCTCTTTCAATGCATTTACATCAAATTGATCATAATATTTGTATGACATGTCAAAAAACCCGAAAATCTAAAACTCAAAAAACGAAAAATCGTAAAATCTTTATAAAATAAAAACAAGTTAATGAATCTTAAAATTTCTTTTAAATTTTGAATCTTCATTGAAAAACGAAATAAATGAGCCCAGTTTGGTAAACAACAACCGCGCCGTTATTCACAATATAAACAATCAAAAAAAATTTTCATAGCCTCAATATCTCTGGAAATAATAGATCTCATGATCTGAAAAAACATACAGTTTGTGAGATCTTTATTTCCTGAGATATTGAATCATAATGCAAATTCATTGTAAAAATTTGGAGTGATCCGTAAAGTCACCATGTAATAATCAATCAATATTTTAAAAAGTATTAAAAATTTTTTTTAAACAAATCAATTGGATCTCCAAAAAAATAATATAATAAACTTTAACGAAAAAGTGTTCCGCTCTTTGTGTACCACATGTCAAAAGGAGTCGAATAACCGTTGAAAAAAAAATTACGTTCATCATGTCACATAGAATCGTGTGAGGAACAAAGTTCCCTTAATAAATATGGTATTGAAAATAATGATGATGTGAAGTGTAGGATGAATATCTTGAGGTTTTACAAGGATAAAATTTAAGATATTATTGTGTATTAATAGAATAAATATTCAGAAAGATTGCTTTTAAACATAAAAAGTTTTCTGCATTCGTAAAGAAAGTCTTTTTTTGACTTTAATTTTAAATTCATCCATTCAAATATCGCGGTTAAATATACAGTCGACTTTTGTTTGGAAATCGTAAAGGGGCCTTTTTATGCTGCGAATAATTCACCGCGACTGTATTGCTGGTTGCTGCACAATATATACACACTTACACTTTTATAATAAAAACATAAGTAACTTACTTATATTATTTCTTACAGAACATTCGTTCGTTTTTTAAAATTATCTTGAATACGTTTTAGACATAAATTGTACAAAGAAAATTAATGTTATTGCTGTTTGCAACGTGGTAATTACCATACATACACCCAAAAATTGCTCACTTGTACCTAAAGCAAATTACGAAAGTACCTAATAACCGAACGCTAAAATATTTCAGTCGAGCAATCGAGGAAAATTCACCGGGCGCGAATCCAGCACACCTCTCTATACCACGCTCAAAACAACGCTGACATTCAAACCCCGCGAAAACATCGCTGCTGCGCGTGCGCGTGCAAAATTTCGAGATCCCCGCATATAATATCTATACAGTCGGCCAGCGGCTCGTGGCACTATAGCATAGTGTCAGCGGAACGCACGACACAGTCCATCAGTAGCGCCGCGAGAGCCGGCGAGCCGGCAACAAGGTTGCGTTGAGTCACGTCGCTGCGGCGCCGCCAAAGCACCGAGAGATCAGCCGAAGCACAGAGCCCATCGGTGTGCGTTGTCATTTTTTATTTTTCCTTCCTCGCCCACGCACGCAGCTGCTCGCCAAAGTAAGCACCAAGAAACTCGATACAAAAGAATACACGATACGAAATTCGCGTTTTCCGCTCGACGGTTGCGCATGCAATAGTAATTATACACGCGAGGCAGGAGCGAATATCGCGGATCGGAGCATATAACGGTATTTTATTGCACGTATCGCGTGTGACTCACTCTCCTGTGTGTATATATGTGTAGGTATTATACTGCGGGCGCACGAACACATGGGCGTTGATCGTGTGCGTCACCATCGCAAGTGAGAGAGAGAGAGAGAGAGAAAGAGAGATACAGATACCATTGGCCGGAGTATAGTATGTGTGTATAATATAGTACATGGCAACAGGCGAGATACAACACCTATAATAATACCGGAGGATTGTTTTCGTGCTCCGACTGGGATTTCCACGAGGTACGTAATTTCTATATTTATATGATAGTAGCTAGACACTTTTGAGCGGGTATTCTTTTTTACGTGGGTGGAGATTTCTGCCTGTTTTTCGCCGATTTCTCGTATATGAAGAATTTTTAGTTTTTGGGAGGAGCTTTATTTTTCGCTCGATGTCGGTTGTAAACAAGCGCGCTATAATTAGAAACAAAGGGAAAGCGCATAGTCGCGCGCTTGCACTATAATTCAAGCTACGAGTCGAAGAAAGTGCACCGGTCGAGCGATTGATTTTTGTTTCGATGCGTGTATCGGTGAAAAATTCCATTGTTGCGCCAAGACGCGTAACTTTTGCGATTGGCGGCGCCTCGTAATAATTGCAGGCGATATATAGGTGCCGTTTGAAGTTGTTGTTTTTTCTTTTCTTTTCGTACGAGGAAAACAAGTTTTGAAAACGATTGTTTCGAAAATACTTGATTTCAGCGGGTCGAAAAACAAGATTAAATAACGGTACGCGTAAACAGAATTAGCCTGGCGACACCGGCGTTTTTTAAAAATATAATGACTCGCGACACTGAAATAAAATACCGAATTATCAGGCTGATAATACATGCCATTATCTTTCTTATTTTTTACCTTAACAGAGTGTTTTTATAACTTAACAAGTAATTCATATGTTTGAAACTTATAATGTTGAAAAATTATACGTTTTTACTGTGAGGTAATTTGACATAAAGTATTGTTTTTTGGGTACTAAATTTAACTATCGAATATTATGAAATGTTAAAAATGTTTTCTCGCCAAATACTATCGACTAAGATAACTAAATATCGAAAATGCCTGTATCTTCACAATATTTTAATGCCAACATAATTTTTTTTATTTTTTGAGTTATCGGTGCACAGTGATAAACTGCAGGCTAAACATAACATTGTATGCATCGCAGTATGTCATATTCGTAGTGAAAACAATAATTGTCTTATTGTTTATTAATGCTATCTTCTTTGACGCGAAGATTGCAACTTCACGTTTATTATCATTATACAATTTGATAACCGTATGTTATAAATACTACATTTAATTATTGGTTGTTATATTAAAATGTTGTAAGATTAGAATATTTATAATAATACTTTACTAGTATTTCTTGAATATGTTTTATTGTAATACTATAATGTAAGTAGAAGTATTAAAATCTATGTTTTAAACCTTATGTTAAAATATTTACAAACGATTCTTCTGTCATATATGAATAGAATAGGTAGTATGCATAAAAACATACATTAATTTCGTCACGTAGACGATCGAAAAATAATAGATACATATTTTTTCTTTATACAATTACATGATTATTGACAAATATATAGCAGATTGAAATATCGCGCGATGCCACAAACTCCCGTTACAGTAATAACTATATAGTTGGCGTTTGTGACGTCACGCGACATTTCAACCTGCTATATCTTTATTAATAATTATTTAATCGAAGAAAGAAAAAAATAGATTAGATATTTTTCGATATTCTATCAGGCGGACGAAATGGATATTTTCATGCAAGTCTCCTTATTGGTTGAAATTGTAACCTGAGGTTACTTATAATATTCAAGTCGGCCTACCTAAGCGTTTTTTCAAAATAGTTTATTTAAGAAGGTTAGATACATAGATCTCCCATGCGGGGCGAGGAAAGGAGAGTCCCCCCGCACCGCATACCGACTCCCCTCTTACCGCGCAGCCTACAAGCTAGTGTTTTTATTTACGTTTTCGCTAAGTCCTCGGAATCGGTCTTCTCATTCGTTCTAAAATTTCGCATCACCTTTATAATACTTTCCCAATATTTTGCATAGTTATTCATTTCATTCTTATCATTTTTAAACAATCCTACTCTTAGTTTATTGCCAGTTTACAAGCCGTTCTCATAAGAGCCAAACTGTATGTATAAAAGTCAAACTTTCAAGTCAATTATCTTTGAAACGATAATGGCTAATGCTTTCTGAAACATTTGATCATTTTGACTTCACTATCGAGCCTCCTTAAATGCTAATATTTTAAAGAAAAGTCAAGTCGGTAAACTAGATTTATAAAAAAAAATACTTGCAACTTTTGGAAAAAGGTATACTGACCAGTCGAAATTTATAATTACGTTAGATTTCTAAGACAAAATTCTAATGAATTTTGGATAAGAGATGTGTTGGCCAGTCGACGTATATTGCGTGATCTCTAGTTAAAATTTCTACCAGTTCCATTCATAATTGCCGGGGAAAAATGTGTTCAAAAGGTACCCTTTGTCGTCTTCTCAATTGGTAGTTTTCATCAAACAAAACCATTGCATATTTTTATATGTTATATTTATTAGTTTATTATTAAAAATTTCAAATTATAGATTAAATCTATTCATACTCATAATATATTAGAAATTGTGAGAAAATGTTAATTTAACAAATTTAGTGATGTGATGAATTTACTTAATCTTTTGAGTTCGAATACTACTCGAATATGACTAGAATTTCACAAGAACAGTAGGCACCATAGAGTTAAAATAAATTGTCTAACTAATCGTTGTTATAACGGACCTAAGTTTTCCTTATCTGATTCTCAATATACTTATTTTTATTTTAACAAAAACAATTTCAATGAAAGTATCCATAATGTCCAAGAATTGATTTTTTTAAACAGAAATATCAATAGATATAAAATATTTAAATATAGAACCTATTCATTTTGCCTTTTCTATTAAATATAAGTTTTGTTTGTTTTCAAATAAAGTCTACAAATTAGCAATAAGTGTACTGAATTTTAGTAAAAAATGTTTTCTTTTATTCCATCTGGTTATGTCCTAGCCTTTTTTGGATTAAGACCTGGATGTACCCATAGTAAATAATATTCTATATATTTTGTTTAAGAAAGCAAGCTAATAGTTACATATCGCTATTTATTTATATAACTTTATTCTATATATATATATATATATATATATATATATATATATATATATATATATATATATATATATATATATATATATATATAACTTATATATATTATAAATAATAATGATCATTATTTCATAATATTTAAAAAGTCTTTGAACTTTATGGTCTAGATCGAGATTTCAACATAAATATAAAAATAGTATATATATATTTTTATGACTTCCATATTTGAGTAAAGTGAAACTTACTAGAGTCAAACAAGATGGAGTTAACTGAAATATATTTTAATGTTAAAAAATATCTCGTGATATTTGCCATGAAAATTCCTTTATTCAATTCAATATATAAATTTACTTTTTATCAATTAAAAGTCGGCTTACTAGGAGAAGCCACATCCTCCGGTTCACGGTTTCTGATGAAACTTTTTTTTTTTATAATTAAAAATTATAAATGGTCTGTAAAAAACATGAATATTCGTAGAAATTTAATTTTTTTAAATTCGTTGATTTTTCATGCGTTTTTAGTCACTATCTTCAATTGTTTATAACTTTGTATCAGATTAATATTTTTATACGAAACAGAGCTTAAATTGAAGCTCTTTCCGCCTATATTTTTATCATCATTTTTATTTATTGACATTGCGGGCTTTGAGCCCTTGCACAAAAAAATTACATTGCCTATTTGGTAGTACGAGTAATAATAGGGTGGATGTCCGTACTACTGACACCCCACCCAACTACTGACACCAAAATATATTTTATTATAAATAAAATATAAACTATATCAAATAATATCTGAAAAAAATATATAAGCAATCTGTAACTGTTATTAGTATAATGAACAAACAAACGTGACATCTTTTAATTTCAGAAACTTTTAAAAAATAATAAAAAAATTTGAAGTTACGGAAACGTTTAAAATTATGTCTGTGTTCAGAGTGAACATGAAAATATTGCGAAATATAGAAGATTATTATTTCTATATTAGAGCGATATATGCAATAAAAAATAGTTTAATATGCGTTTCAGACATTTTCGTATTACTGACATTTCAGTAGTTCGGCAAGAAAATGGCGCATTTGCCCAACTACTGACACTGCCGCGCGAGTTAGTGAGTACAATCAAACCTTCTTGGCTTCAGCGGTGACGTTCATTTTGCACGATGTTTAACGCTTCCTGGGGAAAGATTTCAAATATTTGTGACAATACATTTAAACTAATCATTTAGATACCTATACGTAAAAGCTTAAGTCCAAAGTATACTTTAAGAATGTTATTTAATTAATAGATATAAAATCAAATATTATTGTTTGGGTATGAAAGTAAATGGATGTCAATAGTCGGGGTGTCAGTAGTTGGGTCCGGCATATTTTCAGGATGTCAGTAATAGCTCATGAGAATATTATTATTAATTTCATGAATTTATAATTAAAAATAATCTTTATTGAAATTGCAACCTCGTTTTTATTATCTACATGCAATATATAATGATAAAGAAATAGAAAAATATATATTTTGTTTAGCAAATAGTACAAAACTATGCAATAATCCAACAATCGATCCTTTGGGGTGTCAGTAGTCGGGACATCCACCCTACATGAGATAGTTTCAGCACGGAATGAATGTAGGCTAACAAGGATTATGTCATACCTTTGGGAAACGAATTTTAACAAGGCTTTGGGAGACGTTTTCTGGTACATATAAATTAAACCTAGGACCTGTGGTTTATGCCAATGGGCCCATATTCGAGATATGAGCTATTTTACTTTGAATAATTATTTTAATGAAAAAAAGTATCTCTTCTTTGTTAATAACTATGCATGTATTAGCACTAGAAAATATTACCTTAATGATAATAGAAGTAGACGAAAAGAGCTTTATTTTAAGTTTTGTTTTATTTCAAAATATTAACCTGGTGTAAAGTTGTTAACAATTAAAAATAACGAAGAAAAATGTATGAAAAATCAACGAATTTCAAAAAGTTAAATTTCCTCAAATACCCATCATTTTCCGTCATTATTTATTTGACGCTGTAGATAAATGGTTGATCATGCTATTTTTATCGATATTTATGTTTAAATTCATTTTTCTCAAAACTTAATTTTCATAAATTACTTTGTAAGCCTGCGCAACAGTTATTCGTGAATCACGCTGAAATATTTTGTATTTTCTTTTTAACATATTTTGAACAAATTTAAAGAGAGTTTTTTTTTATTATTACCTAAAATATCATTCTTAAAAATATAAGTTAATATTAAAATACTGCTTATATCGCAAAGAATAAATTGTTCATATAGAATATAACCTCAGAATAGTTAAAAATATTATTTGAAAATATTGCTTTCTAAATGTTTTAATTTTAGCATGAAATGTTCATAAAAAAATGTATTCCAATCCATCGTAACAATAGAATTTTCTTTATTTCTCAATCAATTTTAATATTTTGGCTTATTTTATCCTTTAAGGGGTCACTCTACGAACTCAGCAATAATTTTCAATAATTTTTTTTTATCATAGAAAAATTTATGTAAAAAAAATTTAAACTGTTTACACATAAAAGAAGAGGGGTCACACTTATAAAATATATTTTTTATTTTAGTTTTGTATGTAAAATCTGGCTGGTCCGGCTGCCTGAAGTTGACCCTACTACAATCTGGTTGACGTGATATCTCCACTTTGAAGATCCTGAAAGCAAAAAAGTGGACGAGTTATTAAAAAATAAGCTTTTTGCTATAGCCGGTAGCTCAATAAACAAAATTGGATGAAAAATAACAATTTGGGAATTGCAATAAAAGGTCGAAAATTTCAAATGTCCGCCATTTTGTTATTTTTCATCCAATTTTGTTTATTGAGCTACCGGCTATAGCAAAAAGCTTATTTTTTAATAACCCGTCCACTTTTTTGCTTTTAGGATCTTCAAAGTGGAGATATCACGTCAACCAGATTGTAGTAGGATCAACTTCAGGTAGCCGGACCAGCCACATTTTACATACAAAACAAAAATAAAGAGTATGTAAAATCTGGTTGGTCCAGATAAGTATATACCTATATATATATATACTTATATTTCAACAAAATCAAAACTCGATTGTCTTTCATTGAATAGTAATAGACCAATGTACGAAGTTTCACCTCAAAAACAAAGGTACCTTAAAAAATTATTGGAATAAAATTTTATTCCAATAATTTTTTACGGTGACTTTGTGTTTGAGGTCTGAAAGTTCGTACATAGGTCAATTACTACTCAATGAAGGGCAATTCAGCTTTGATCTGTCGAAATATAAGTATTTTTATAATTTAATTAAAAATAATTATTCACTTCTCGGACGGTAAAGTCTTTTTTATTCTTAAGGAGAAAAAACTAATTGTTTATAAGTTTTAACATAAAAAAACGTTTATATATATATATATATAGGTCAATTACTACTCAATGAAGGGCAATTCAGTTTTGATCTGTCGAAATATAAGTATTTTTATAATTTAATTATAAATAATTATTCACTTCTCGGACGGTAAAGTCTTTTTTATTCTTAAGGAGAAAAGACTAATTGTTAATAAGTTTTAACATAAAAAAACGTTTATATATATATATATATATATATATATATATATATATATATATATATATATATTATATTTATAATTAAATTATAAAAATACTTATATTTCGACAGATCAAAACTGAATTGCCCGTCATTGAGTAGTAATTGACCTATATACGAACTTTCAGACCACAAACACAAAGCCACCGTAAAAAATTATTGGAATAAAAATTTGTCAAAATTTCATTCCAATAATTTTTTAAGGTACCGTTGTTTTTGAGATGAAACTTCGTACATTGGTCTATTACTACTCAATGAAAGACAATCGAGTTTTGGTTTTGTTGAAATATAAGTATTTACATAATTATAATAGTATATTGTGTATCATGGGTGAAAAGTAGCCTTTCTTTGCCCATGTGCGGTTTGCAGTACGAGTCGAGGCGAGCAAGCACGAGCCGAAGGCGAGTACATTTTCCGAGCTAAAGACGAGGGTCGATTCTCATGAAAGAACCACCTTAATAGACCAAACGTTTTTTATTAAACGCCATTAGTCTGTACTTTTTTTATTCTAAATACTTGGTAATATGTGTAATTCAACCATTGTGAAGCCTCAAAATCTTAATCCTTTTCGTCACAATCTATTATCTTTGTCAATACTTATTTAATGGAGAAACTTTGCTGTGTGCATAATTGTAGGTGACATAATCGTCGAAAATTTTTATCGTTGGTTATTCGACTCTATTTTACATGTTCTTAAACTTAAACAAAGCATTCTTTTGTTAACATATTTCTTATTATTATTTTTGAGAAAATAAACCAATTATTTGAAATTTTGTATTTATTTATTTATTTAACAAGCAGTGCTGCCCTTTTTACTTTGATGTCATAACTCTTCTTCTGAGTACTTACATTGTCTTATTCTTTGAATAGTCATGAAATGTTCACTAGGCGAATTTGCTTCATAACTTTCAAATTATTACGATTTTTACACCTTTTAGTAAATTTATTTATTTCTTGTATTACATTTACAATTTAAAAGTTGCACAGTATGTTTAGTAATTTTTACTATTTTTAGGGTTTTACACCCTCTTGTTCTCGTAAAACTTAAAAGATACTTTGCGTGTGTTAATTTTATAAATTGTAAAAGAATTCATCTATTTAATTTCTTTTCTTAACTACAGAGGTTTTATTGACTCTCACCGAAGTGAAGTATTCCTGGGTTGAAAAAAAGTCCTTTTAAGTGTACCAAATGATGAGAATACTTTTATCATACATTGAAAACTTTCATCATTCATTGAAATCTTTAATCACAGGTAAACCAGCTGTAAACATCGTGTTAACAAAGCGAGAATGGATGTATCCGAAGTGTCGCCTTATCTGTTTGCAATACAATCGCCGAACGGCCAAAATCCCGGCGATAAGTACAAGGAGCTGCATGCGATCGCTGGTCGGATAATTGTCAACGATGAGGAACGAGAAAAATTCACGAGCACCGGTTTCAGCGAACGTGTGAAGCCCGATTTCCTTCCGAATATGCAGATCCTCATAGGCAACAAGCTGAAACACAATAATACCGTGGTAGAGGCTCTGAAGTCCGACGACGTAACCGTCGTCGAGCAAGCCCTTAAAGCACAATGGTTCTTCAAAACAGACAATGACCTCATTCGAGTAGATTATTTCGTGCAGAATGTCGTGCCATTTATTTCGCTGCGCACGCGTCTAATTAACCAGCTGCGCAAGGCCGAGGAATTTTTCCATACTTTTGCCGATCTGTACGGTCTGGAGCAGGCACTACCGTTCATAGTCGCCTGCGACGAAGAGTTCATCTTTGATGTAGTCCTCAAACGTAGAATTGTCCTACCTATTAGAATTCTTAGCGTGCTGTATCGCAGAAACCTACTGATGGTGATTCGTTACCTGCAGCTCGGCAACGTGAACAATAAAACGAACAAAATGGACAGAACGTTGGATTTCTACCAACGCTCATCAAGCATTATACCAAAGAATTTGTCGAGCTTTACGGCTACTTTACAAAGTCGAGTAGTAACGTAGAGGTCAAACAACTTGGTTGCTTGCGAGCCAAATTTTTCTTAAAGAATGTTACGGACGTGTTGGTGAGCAGACCGAAATCGTTTCTCGAACTGCTGCCGTTAAAGCTGGTCACCAAAAAACTGAGCATGCAGCAGTTTGAAACCATGTATGAAAATCTCTTCCCCAAGAACGAGTCACACTTTGTTCCATCGACCATGGTCGCATGTCTTAAGTATTATCCGAGAGAGAAGAAACTAGACTTGCTTCGTGACAAGTACCACACCCTGTACAACAAGGACTTGGTTGACAGGAAAGGCATTTTGAAGTCGACAGCGTTCTGTGAATTGTTACCCATCGATCTTAGGGAGGAAATCGGTAGGAAGACATTGACGAGTCTCATTGGAAGGCCCGAATACCATGACAATCTATATCTCTTACCGCCAAGGGAATCCATTCCCATGCTGAAAAGACTTGGCATCCCTCAAACGAGTGAAGAGTCCGCTGGCTCAAGCAAATGATATTTTCATGCTCGATCTACGAGAGTAAAGACTACCTACTGGACGTGTTATTCTACTTTGAAGAGCGCCAGGAGAACGAGAGCGTTGAAGTACTGAGCGACCTATTGAATACTTTAGCAACAACATTCAACGTCGAATTGCTGGACAACGAACACTGGCAAGTGCTCAAACACGTGATACTGAGAGCGTACAATAAGGATAGTCTACTTTCTGTAAGAAATGACGGATGTTTGTCTATGCTCATAAAGCCTTGCGTTACTTCCTGAAGCAGCCCGACGCACAAAGCGTGGACGAGAAAGACCGAACGTTTTGCGAAAAGTTACTCAGTATGATCGTCGGGGGCTGGTTCGACCCCAAACTTGAGTGGACATTCGTCACAGGATGGTCAAAATTCTTAAAGGACTGCTTCAGCATGTTCTTGACGATGATACTACTGAGATATCCTGAGGAACACGCAGTCTGGAACATACCAAGAATCAAGCTGAAAGTGAGTTTCGAACTTTTGCAATTGATGCACGAATTCAGTAGTAGCAAACTCAGTGGCATGAAAAAGATGAAGAAGGATAGAAAAAATAAAGATTTCGAAAGAATCGATACAAACCTAGAAAAATATATGCTGAAAGAGTATCCTTGGTTGATGGATTTATTAAGGGAATTATTCCAGATCGACCTGACAACACAAGAGAAACAAGTTAGGCCGCATCTACAAAATTTACGAAAATTAGTACGCAACCACGATCTCAAACTCTATCAAAGCTTCATAAATGGTGATCCAAGAATAATGAACAGTGTGGTCACCAACGACGCTGTTGCACTACTTAAACACAATCCAGATCAAATTCTACGTGAATGGAAATTATATCTAGATGCCTGCAGAAATACATTGCTAGTCAGCAATAAATATGTTACAGATTTCGTAGCAATCACTAAGTGGCATCAGGACATGCCTATCAAGTTTGTCGAGCAGTGCATTCTTGAAATCCAAAAGAAAGGCAGCACTCTTGTTCTGGGAATTCTGTTGGAGGGTGATGTGTTCGACAGAGTCATGCAACCTTACTTGCCGAAATACAAGACGATAAACTCGGTCTCCTGGACCACGAAGACAGCATATCAGAAAACGTCATCTCTGATCACAGCTATGAACTTTGTCAATCCACCGATAAGCTTTGACGTTTTATATTTATATTGCCGAGGTGACTATGTGCCACTAATAGCGCAAACGTTGAAAAATGTGATGCAGCGAGTGCCCGCAAATAAAGTCATAAGCTTCGCCGATCGACTAGTGGACAAACCGATTCCCGTAAAGAAACTGGGCATCAGACTGGTCTTCCAAGTGGCCACTAAGGCTCAGTTGTGCGAGTTCCTAACATGGATTTGGGCCTCCGAGATTAACGCTTCGATTCACGAGTTCGTGGCCAAGATGATGGTCAACGTATTTAGGCAGTCGCCTAGCAAGGAATCATGGGAGCTGATGAAGGTGTGCATCAACGGCCTGACGAGTGATGATCAGAATGTTTTACTGCTAATTTTGCAAGATGCCGATTTCGTTAACAAGAATTTCGTAGTCCAGTACATGCAATAACTTTGGACGAGAATAGACACAATTACAGTAGATGATGTGGACAAGAAAAAGAGGTGGCGATTAATTTGTCTTTCGTTGCGGGTATAAATGAGAATATACTGCACCTGATGCCGGAAACTTTGATAACAGATATTATTAAAGAGGGATTTATGAAATATCCTGTGAATTTTACAGTTGGACTTTATCTGCTCTCCGATGCCAACAAATTTGAAGGGAGACTGTGGACGTTCATGGAACTCTTACGAAATAAAATGAAGCACATGAACTTACCTGGTACGAGAAATCCGAGAAACTATCCGAAAAATCTTCTGATCCATACATTTATCAAAGATATGCTGCAACTTTTGATTCGCGAGAGACATGCCTCGAGCTCGCGAATAATAGACGAGGTTTTGAATCTCTTCCCGACGGTTTTGAATACCTGGCAGGCTCCAAGGATCTACATATCTCTCACCATATTTAAAACGTTCTTCGAGCTCGAGTCTCATCCGACATCACCTAGGGAATTCGGAGCGAAATGTGGCGCAAAACTCGAACGTCTATTCACCGAGACATGCACTGAAGTTGTGAGCGTAACTACCATTGCCAAAGAATTAAGAGAGCTTACGGCGACTATAGTCTACAAGGATGACGGCAAGTTCGGTTTTAACCTAAAACTGGTTGAGAGTCTTATCAACGCCGATGACTACCGTGGCGCGTTGGTCAGCATTCACATGTATGTTGTCGCCCCTCCAGATACAATTCTACGGCGAAAAGTACGACGAACTGATGCAGAGGTTGTTCGCGAGTCCGCACCAAGCGGTTCAAGCTGCGCTGAGCGAACACGTGAACGAAATACAATAGCAGTCCATGAAGTATTAGATAATGGATGAGAGTAGAACGTGAATCGATGTGGTATTATTTTACTTATATCAATGTAGTTTGAGGACCATAAGTTTTTTTTATGACTTTTTATAGAATTGTTATCTTGTAATTCTTATTTTTAACGTTCAAATTACTCCTTGCATCATAGTTTTTGATGAATTCATTTGAAACTTGAAACGTACATTCTTAACGATATTTCGATGAAGAATTAGAAATTTTTTTTTCTTTATTACGACGACTGTTTTTTGTTATTTCAACCAAGTTATTTGGTACACTTTAAAGAATTTTTTAAAAATCTTTTTCACATAGGTACATTTACAATATTACAAGTGGGTTACAAAAAGACTAATCACTAATTCTTTTTATTGTAACTTTATAAACAGTTTAGAATTTTTTAATTTGTTAATTCGAAAGGGTTGATGCAAGGAGCATTTGCTAGAATGCTTGTAGTTGATAAATATAATTACACTATCCTGCCTAACTTTAAACAAACTGCCTCAAAGTAATTAAAATTTCGTAAGAAAATATATGTTGTTATCGTATAAAGTTATGAAAAGAAGTAGAGCAACCAGCAACAAAATGAAAAACAGTTAAAAAATGAATATAATTTAATTTTAAAGTATATGTACAAGATCAGCATATGCCTACGTAAATTTTGAATTGAACAAATACTTTCACTTTTGTAAATGAATTTCAAAGAAATAACCATTTTATAGTGAATGTATTATTTTTTAATAAAGTATAAGTCATTTATACATCAATTTTGTAATTATGAATATGTGCTTTACATCAAAAGATGCAGGGTATATATACATGTATCCGTGACTGTCAATGTGTGCCCATGTAAATGTTTAATAAAACTATTTTTTTTTACTTTATAAATAAATATCTACAAACTTTTGTTTTAGTGTTTTATTGTTTAACTAAGCAGGAAATATTAAGACTAAAAGGTTTAATAAGGTAAAAAAAGGTTTAAAAGGTTTTTTGAAAGTGTGCTGAAGATACACAAAACATATGCAGACATTCTAAAAGTACACATAATTTCCATTCGATCTATTCAAAAAGTTGCAATCTTAGCTAAGCTAACATAATATTTTTTAAACTTTGTAGTGGTATTGATATCTTTAACGATTTTTCTGAAGCAATTTTTCTTATAGACATGCGCTTTTGTACAATGAATCCACTTTATCCAATAAGTTGTAGTTTTCACGAATCGAAATAGTACATTATGTAACAAGGGAATAAAGTCGAAGATTATTATTATTATTATTATTATTATTATTATTATTATTATTATTATGACCTTGTGTGTTTGCATGACCTCACTCGGTCAAAAAAGACCCACTTTTTCGCCCTTGGTACACAACAGACTATTTGATAAACTAAAGTATTTTAATTTTCTTGTTGTCGTATTATTACGTGTAGAAAAAACTTTATTCAAAATTGAATAAAAACTAAAACTGCTACAACATTTTAGGCCAAAGCTACTATTCTTTCTTATAAAATATAACGAATGACGCTCATGCTCGCACTGCTTTATTTACTTACTTACTAACATACTTATTTTAAGAAATAATCAAGAAAATATGTTCTTTAACCCTCTAATGTCCAAGATTCTTACTTAATTAAACAGATATGGAGTATCATTTGATTTCTTCCTCTGACTGCATCAAATAGTTTAATAATTTTTAGAGGTGTATTTCGTAGAAACCGATTGTAAGTCATCCTTATATAAATTTTAATAACTTACCGAGTAATAAGTTAGTTTGATTCGAATGAACTCCAACAAAAAAATGTTTCTTAATATTCTTGAAATTATTACGGAAAATCTACAGCGCCATACACATTGCTTTCTTCCATATATATTGCTTTGTTGTTACGGCATCTCCATTTTGAATTTTATAGTAGACAATTACATTTTTTTGTATTTAACTATTTAAAACCTATTGTGGTAAAAATTTTTCAATGTTCACTTTCAGACAAAACTTACTTACTAAAATAAAAACATTTCAGTAATTAATAACCCATATTTCCCTCTACAGTCCTTAGTAGGTTCTATAGGTCTCTTACATAACTCGGTGTCTCTTTATGTTTTTCTGTATAGGTAATCTCAATCTCTTGGATACCAATCCCGAAAATGATAAAATTCTTTATAATTAGCGATTTTCTGTAAAATCACTGTTTTAAAACCATAGATTTAACGCTTTTTGCTTCGAAATATGTATTTTATTTGAATGAAAATAACTTGGATGTGATATAAAATACATTATTAATAGTAAAAGAACGTAACCACGGGATTTTATCAAATCGCTGATATAAAAAATCTGTCCGTTTTCTAGCATGGTATTCAAAAAATTCGGATTCTCTATTAAAAAATCTTAAAACCGAAACAGCGATTGGACAAGATGAACTATGAATATCAGTATCTATGATTTCTATAGATGAACTTATTTTCACCTACAATAATATAATCAAATGAGTTCACAATATATCTAATGATAGTTTATAGCTTTCTTTTTCATTTTCGTTGATCTCTGGAAAAAAGTCCTAACTTGAGTTGAGTCCTTTTCCACAGAGTCTCTCAATTATCTTTATATTGTTACTCCTTATTCTGACACACTGCTAATAATTTTTATTTGTTGCAGGTAAACCAGTCGATCATCGCCAGACTTAACTAAAAACACTCACGAAATGGATGTTTCACCGTATCTGTTCGGGATACAGTCGTTGAACGGCTACAATCCAGGTGATAAATTTAAGGGATTGCATTCCATAGCCGCTGAAATCATAAAAAATGACAAGGAAAAGGCGGAGTTCGTCAAATCCGGCGTTACCGATCGAGTTCAGCCGGTTATGCTTCCACACCTGCAAATTCTCGTCGGTAACAAGCTGAAGCTTAAAGATGCTGTGATCGAAGCTTTGAAATCTGACGACGTGCTCATCATCAAGCAAGCTTTGAGTGCCAAATGGTTCTTCAAAGCCAATAACGATCTCATTCGCGTAGATTACTTTGTGCAAGATGTTGTACCTTTTATTTCGCTGCGCACCCGTCTTGAACTCGTTAAAACCTTGGCCCACTGTCTCACCAGCGATCCAAAGAAGGCTGACGACTTTTTCGACAATTTCGCCGATTTATATGGTTTGGAGCAGGCTCTGCCACTCATAGTTGCCTGCAGCGAGAAGTACATTTTTGATGCAGTTCTGCAACGCAGGATCGTCCTACCCTCCAGGATTCTCAGCGTTCTGTATCGCAGATATCCGCAGCTGGTGATTCGCTACTTACAACTCGGTAACGAGAAAAACGAGGCTAACAAAGAGGAACGAAAGATTCATAAAATCTTCCTCACTAACTACATCGGTTTTCTGCCGATACTCGTCAAGCACCACACGCAGGAATTCGTCGAACTTTACGAGTCTTTGCCCAGGTATCATGATAGCATCAAATTGGGCAGCACACGAGCCGAATTCTTTCTGAAAAATGGCATGGACTTGCTGATCAAGAAACCGCGTCTACTACTCGAGTTGCTACCACTCAAACTAGTCAGCAACAAGCTAAGTATGCAGCAATTCGAAACCATGTTCGAGAATCTCTTTCCCAAAGATGCCAACGAGTTTCAAGTACACAGCATGATCAACAATCTGCAGTACTATCCACAAGAGAAGAAATTGGGCCTGCTCATGGAGAAGTACAAGCTTTTGTATGGTAAAAATTTACTCGACAACAAGGAAATCTTAATGTATACGGAATTCTTCGAACTGTTGACTGTGAGCATGAAGGAAGAGTACGGCAGAAAACTGGCTGAGCCTCATCTAGGTAAGCCAGAGTATTTAGATTACGTCGATCGTTTGCCTCCTAAGGAATCTATACCCCTGCTAAAAGAACGCATCGCGAAGGTGTCGACCACGCAGAGAACTCGATGGATCCAGCAGATGATCTCCTCGTGCGCATTCTACAACAGCAAAGAGGACCTGCTGGAGGTTCTGTGCTACTACAATACTCGGCACAAGAACGAGCGGGCCGAATTTTTGTTCGAGGTTCTGCAGACCCTCATCAATCGATTTGAGATCAAATCGCTCGACAAGACGCACTGGCGGGTGCTGAAGGACATATTGCAGAGAGCCTACGTCAAGGGCGATCTCTTCAGTTCCGGACAGTACCTCTACACTCCGCTCTTCAAGGGCGCTTTACATTACTTTTTAAAGCAGTGTAAGGCTGACTCGGTGGAGGATGATACAAAGCAATTTCTGGACAAGCTAGTAAGCATAATAATCGAGTGCTATCTGGAGCACAACATGAATGTGCGGTTCATGGATGATTGCGCCCCAGAGCTCGAGAGAGATTGCCTGCAGAAGTTTCTGCTTGCGATACCACTTAAATTCCTGGAAACGCACAACGTCTGGAGTAAGTCTGGAAACAAACTGAAACTCGTGTCGTATCTGCTTGAATCAATACACAAGTTCAACGTTAGGAATTTCTACGCCGAATCAAAGAAGAAGTATAACGTAGGTTCCACTGCTACCACCGACTCCGAGGGCAACGAAGTTAAGCAGACCAAGATCAAAATCCGGGATTATCCTTGGCTAACGAAATTAGCAATGGATCTGCTGAAAAACAGCCTAGCCTGTAAAGACGCGAGAGACAAGGGAGCGTACAAAAAGTACAAGAGAACGCTTCGACAGCACGATTCCGAGCTCTACCAGAGCTTCATCGACGACATACCGGATCTGATTAATGACGTAGAGACTTTCGACGCTTTGCATCTTCTGAAGTATAATCGTAGCAAAGTTCTCGCAAAGTGGAAACTGTATCTGAATGAATGCAGAGAAAAATTACGATTTAACTGTAAATCCGTGAAGCATTTCGTGGCGGCAACCAAGTGGCACCAGGACATACCAATCAAGTTCGTCGACCAATGCCTGCGCGAGATCGAGGAGAAGGGCAGTACTCTGGTACTGGGAATTTTGTTAGAGGGTGAGGCGTTCGGTAAAGTCGTGGAGCCTTACTTGCCAAAGGACAAAAAGATCGACCTAGAGGACGATGACGCGAAGAAAGCGTACGAGATCACCTCCTCGCTGCCCAAAGCCATGAACTTCACCAATCCACCCGTAAGCTTCGACGTTATAGCTTCGTTCTGCCAAGGCGATTACGTGTCGTTGGCTGCGCATACAGTGACGAACGTAGCGCAGCGCGTTCCGATAAGCAGAGTCCTGACCTTCGCCAATCAACTCGTGGACAAACCGATTTCTGTGAAGAAACTAGGCATCAGGCTGATCTTCCAAGTGTCCTCGAAGACCGAATCGCGTGAATTTCTCACGCGCATGTGGCACTCCGAGACGAACGCTTCTATACGTGAGGTTGTGGCCAAGATGATACTCGACGTGTTCAAGCAGACACCTAGTACGGAAACGTGGGAGCTGGTCAAAATCTGTATCGATGGACTGACGAAAGACGACCTGACGGTCTTCGAAGCTTTGTGCGACATCCGTGCCGTCGACAAAAACTTCACAGCTCTCTATATTAATGAGTTCTTGAAGAAGGTAGATAGTTTTGAAAATGAAGACTTGGACAAGGAAACAAAGTTGAAGTTCGTCTCTTCGCTGGTGCAGAAGATCGACGAGACCGCTATGCATCTTTTACCGGAAGATTTGATAACTGATATTCTAAAAAGGCATTTTTTCAACTATTCGATGCAATTCAAAATAAACATCTATCTGTTCTCTGATGTGAACAAATTTGAGGAAAGATTGAAGACGTTTATGGAGATCGTACGTGAAAAGTTCAAGGAATTCGACAATCCCCGTGCGGAACATCCCAGAGTCTATCCGGCGAATTACCTACTCCGCAACTTCTTTAAGGAGATGATATTGAAGGTATTGAAAAAAGAGAAAAGTGAGAGGAGTGTCATGAGCACACGATTGATAAACACGGCTCTGAATTTGTTCTCTACGGTGCTGAAACCGTATCAAGAGCCGTTGACCTTCATATCCCTGAGCGTGGTCAAAGATTTCATAGACACGTCAACGCCCAAGGAATTCGGTGCACGATGCAGCGGTAACGTTTCCCATCTAGTCAAGTCATTCGGTAGCGAGATAATTCTGAGTAACATCGCCACATTCATCGGCGAATCGCTGAGGTGCATGTACGACCAGAAGATCAATGAAGAAGACTTGAAGCTGCAGGTGATCGAGGGTCTGATGGAAGGCGACGCGCGGTTTGGGTCTCTGATCGGTATCAAACTTCTAAGTAGCTACGAGATCAGGTTCTACGATAGCAGATACGACGAGTTCGTCAAAACTTGGAGAGGCATGGATGATCCAGCGGTGCGCGCTGCACTCAGTGAATTCGTGAACGCAGTGCATGAATCGTACTTTTAAAAGCGGCACTATGTTTGTTATATTACTATACCTCGAACGGGTGATTGATGTATGAGAAACCACGGTTTTTTGAAAAGCAAAGATATTAAAAATAATGTATATTTCTATATAAAAATTACTTTTTTATTATTAAGTTTCTTTTATACTATTAGCAATAAATCTTGTTAAAAATATATATTCTTTTATTTGTTATTGCTGTTTCATTTGAAAAAAATCTACATTTTTATAGATCTTTTGTCATTTTTTTCTTTCAATATTGTTGCAAAAGCTTTATGGAATATCGCACTACCAGATCAAGACTATCACAAAACATTTCTTTCACTTGATTTTTATGTTTACAATAGCTTATACGAAAATTAAAGCCTTTCATACACTTTAAAAATTGAGTAGAATATGGTAAGAAATTATAATACAATAATAAAATTAATAGTAGATAAATTTTATTTCATGAAATTTTTACGTTACTTTCTGGGTTTGACAGAAATGTAGAGTTTTTAATTATCATAATATTGTTGTGGAGGTGCCACATTTGCTTTACAAAATTTATTATTATTAATAAATAACATTAATTGATATATCGAAACAATATTACATAAGTTAAGAACTAATTTGATGTATAAAAGAAAATTGTTTGTTTAAAGAGATATGAGCCTTCATTTTTAAGTGCATCAAAAATAAAGTAACATAAAATGAATAAACATAAAAATGTGTTGAAGAATCTTATAGAACTTTTATATAATATTGATTAATCATGTAAATCTTTGATGAGAAACTATTTTTAGGGGAAAAAGAATTCAGTTGTATATACATACCTATCTCTATTTGCTTCTTTTTTCTTACTTAAATTATTTAAAACGTGATCTCTAATTAATTTTTCAAACCGAAACATTACATGATATCCATAATGATAATTAAAAAATTTACGGAAAGGTTGCAGGACTAAAGATACAATATTCATTAAGTTTTTATTAATTGAATTTTGAGTTGTGTCTCAAAGACACCAATTTAGTTGTAACGGGTAATAATAGAAAACCCGTTGAATTGAAAACATTACAGTTTATAACAATTAAGTTTTAGTTTTTAAAATCTGTCCAAAAAAATATCATAATTCTATTTAAAATTTATTTTTTTTTAATTTATTCTACATTTTTGGAAAAAAATTTTTTTTATCGATTATTTATTCTAATAAAAAATACATATTAAGTTAAAACTTTTTGGAATGTATATTTTTGTTCTTCAATTACAGGAATATATTTAAAACATTTTTTTTTCATTTTAAGAAGTTTTTCTGCAGTTTCTTGATCTGTGGATGGCTGGCGCAACTGATATCGGCCCTCTCAAACGTTAGAAACTAAACAAAAATAGATTTAGAATATGTATGACATACTTATGGCTATTATATGAACTTGAATGAAAAACTTTCAGCAAAAATTAAAAAAATGGTAGACTGCATATTTTAGTTTTAAAAAAATAAGAGTTTTATTGATTTCATAAAGTGAGCAAAGTCAATCAATTTATTTAATTCTAGTTTATTTATACAATAGCCATTCATTTATCAGATATTTTATCAAAACTTATAATCTTTGCGATTTCTTGACTTGTTTGCTCTATATAATCGGACATAGTAAATAAATTTTTTTACAAAACGATGTTTTGCCGAATGTTGTTATCGAAGTTGTTAACCTAATACTTTTTTAATGAATTGCCACGCAGAAAAAAATGCTTCAGAACTTTTTTAGTGCATATGTAAGAAGAAATTGAAAAAAAAACTAATTTAAAATTTCGGCTTTGAAAAAACTCTTTCTAAATATATTTACATTTATGAGGCAGCAATTCAGTCTGATAATTTAGCCGAGCAATTTTTTACTCAACGATTGCGCCGCGCATAAAAAACTGCTGATTTGCAACGAGCGCGTTTAAAGTGTCGTTGTTTTGCATTTTTTACCCAAATATCACTGCCAATGATCTTCCGCCGTCAATAAACTTCAGAGCTTCTTGAACATCGTCGTCGAGGGAAGGTATATGCGATAAAGTACTCAAAATATCTGCAGCTTCGCGTGCACAGGCCGTGTAAATGGCCTCCACGCGAGTCAGGCGCTGATGCTGATGGGAATGCCTGAGGCTGTTAAGACTAGATATAACATCGACCATTGCTCTAAAATTTGTACAGGATATTCTCGAATAAAGAAAAAGAAAAAATCATTTTTTTGAAACCGTGAAAAAAGAATGTACTTTTAAACTTTAAATGTCTCTTGAATGGTATTCTTTAGGAAAGACCAATATAACTAGCGGCGCCGAAACAAAAATGCTTTTATTTACAATTGGGATTTTGCATAAAAAAAGAGTTCCGTAATGTAAAATATAGTGAAATAAAAGACACGTATTTTTTCTTTTTTTAAATAGATAAAAATTAAAAGAGTTACAGCTGTTTGAAGACTTGTGACATCATACATCATCGCAGTATATCTCTATAATTATCTAAAATCTGTAAACTTTAATTGACTGTAACTCTTTTAATTTTCATCTACTTAATAATAGAAAAAATACATGTCCTTTATTTTTTTTATATTCTACCATTACGGACCTAATAGATTTTGTCATGCAGTCTTTATTCTTAATAGTATTCATAAATCTCAAACAATTATATTATTGTTCATATGCATTGATTATCAATATTTACGAACTGTTTTCTTTTTATATTAATAAACCGCTGCTAACTGCTTTAGAAAAATGCTATCTCAAAGAGAAGTCCTGAAGAATTGAGTCAGAGAGGCTTATAATGGAAATTTGAACTGAAAAAAGTAATGATGTTCTTAAATTCACTAAGTATCAGCGTTCAAATATTGCGAATCTAAAGAAATCTTTAAACTCCAATTAATTTTTAACATGTCTGCAAGTGAAAAATTCATTATTGTTGTTAAACAAAATTTTTTTAACCCTTTAAAAGACGTAGGTCGAACGGACATCGTGAAGTGGATATTAATATCATTTTAGCACGTGTAATCATGTGTATGCATTACTTATAATATGAGAAAGATGATTGTTAATAATATCATAATGTTTTAACTAAAGTATTAAATCATACGTTTACGTACAAATAATTAGACGATGGTTTTATGACAATATGAGGATAATTGGATACGTAAATGAAAAGGTCAATACAGAAAAATTTTAATGCTTTTAACTACTAAATGAGGCGTAAAAATGCTAAAAATTTAAAACATTTTCTCACTTGATTTTTTATCTGATGTATTTTTAATAAATTAACGTATAATTCTTTTACGTACTTAAAATCATATATATAAACGAAGTGTGTCATATTGATACTACCCGATTATTACAGCATTGATATAGCATACCCCAAATCTACGAAAGTTACAAATTATTTCAATTAGAAATCCTATGATTTTTAATGTGAAAACATTATTACTCAATTACTTGTTTTCCTCTAATTCTTTATTTTAGATAACACACTTTTTTAAAGGATTTCATTTGATTATTTGTTTTACTGTTTTATTAAGATAGTCCTATAACTCGAAAATTATATGCTATAATTCAATCAAATTTTCACTAAATATTACATATACAACAGTATTGGTATATATAATAAAGTAAAATGAAAATAATAAATTTTTTTTATTAAATAATAAAATTTTTATTTGTTCAACGATAACTCAAGTAATTCTATGTCTCATTACCCCTTGCTGATACGATATAGCGTTACGCGCGCAAACCTAGGCATGCTTTGACATGTATTACAAATAGACCGGAGCACTTTTTTGTTAAAATTTTTTTTATTATTCTTTTACGTAGGTTCAATTAAATTTTTATAAAATATTAAAAAATAACTTTCAAAAAATCGATTAGATCTCGATAGAAATAATAAAAAAAATTAAAGAAAAATTTCGTTTATCATATCACCTAGAATCGTGTGAGGAACAAAGTTCCTTTAATAAATATGGTATTGAAAATAATGATTTATTTTGACGTGTAGAATCAAAATTTTGAGGTTTTACAACGGTAATATTTAAGATATATTGTGAATTGATAGCATAAAAATTAAAAAATTGATTGCTTTTAAACAAAAAAGGATTCATTTTAACTGTTTTATATGGGATTTCAAAGCCAGGGTGAGCTTTCGAAACTTCGATATGGCAAAACCCAGGTGGCTGGTAATACTTAAAGAGTTTAAATTATGTTCTGAACATATTTATATCCTTTACGTGATTTAGTATTAAAACAGACTTATTAAAAAGTTATTTAATTCAACGTAAGATAAGTATAACAAACAGATTTAAAGGTGGTTCTTGTGGCTATGCAAGTACTTCAGAGAATTATGTAAAAAATATATTTTGTTCTTTAGTCATTAAAGAATGTATCCAAATTTTTCTGTATCCAGAATGCTGAGTTAATTTTAGTGAAAAATTACTTGATAATTGTCATTTTAACATATAGTCTTATAGTAATCGCACAATTTTAAGCAGTAATATTAATATTTTTCATTTAAAACACTTCAGAACATAATGAAAAATAAGGATATTATAATAGTATAAAGGATGTGTAAAAATTGACAGATTTTACTCCATTTTAAGAAAGCAACTTTATCGTAATTTCTCACTAAATTTATCTAGTAATATTACATTTCGTAAATTACATGACATGTACATTATGCAATCTACAGATAAACACTAATAAGTATAATAAATAAGAATTTTTT
The DNA here is from genome assembly GCA_949152435.1 of Gastracanthus pulcherrimus. Classification (NCBI taxonomy): domain Eukaryota; kingdom Metazoa; phylum Arthropoda; class Insecta; order Hymenoptera; family Pteromalidae; genus Gastracanthus; species Gastracanthus pulcherrimus. Next base: position 13,311,615 of record OX424574.1, on the reverse strand, counting down.
AAAAAATAGATAAAATTTTTTTTAATTTTTCCTTTCTTTTTCGGTTACCATGTCCTTTTTAAAGGACACTAACTTTTTTATCTACAATACCTATTTTAAATTTAATTTTTTAACTTTTAACTATGATACTTGTGTAATATAACGTAAGAATTAAAACTTTGGTTTTGTTAAAAAACAATTCTGTATAAAAAGTTATAGCTTTAAAATGGAAGAAATATTTGGAATATGTTGAGTCTATGATCGAAAAAAATTATTGTTTTATAAATTTATTTTTTTTATTGACTTAATTTTTGTATACATTCATAAAAATATATTATCAGGTTCAATATATATGCTGGTATCTAAATATATGAATAAGAAGTTAAAAAAATGAAATATTGCCTCGAAATAGCGAAATTATTCTTTTTCTTTAAGTCCAGAAAACTCGCACCCATTAAATGATACCAGACCAAACCTTGCATGAAAATTGTAGTTCAAATATCTACTTCAAACTTACTGATAAACCATACTTTATTCCGCGTATGAAGAAGTCTTGACCGATAGGGTTGGGAATAATGTATGTGATTGTGAAAATGTATATCCACTGTTGAATTTTTATTGACTTTATTTTATGACATGTCAACAATTGGTTTTCTATTCAATTTCAATTCAATTTAAACTACAACTTCTTGGAGCATGACCGTCTAACCTTTATGCGACTCACAAGAGGATTAAATTTTCTTTATAGCACACTAACCTCAAAATGCCAACTTTATTGTCGATTTTGAGGTTGTTGTGCTATAAAATATCGTATGAGACTGTTGTGGGAGGTGTTTTTCTACCTTGCTCGATTTTCTCACTCGCTTCGCTCGTGCGAAAACCCTCGTGCAAGGTAGAAAACCATCTCCCACAACAGTGTCATAATATACTATTAATTCAATCAAGGTAATAGAGCATTTCATATTTATGTATCAACGATTACCTGTTGCACAAAAGCGTATATTTTGAAAAATTAAAGTAATTATATAAATGGAACTGTTCTCATTACTTATTGATTTTATCGACACTAACCTCTGTCGGTGAAGCGTCATGCATTTCATTATTAAAAAACTGAAAAAAAATCTTGATTGCATTATCTGATTTTAAATGAACCAAGCGTTTTAAGACATGTTTTCTTTTCTTTCAGTTTACTAGCTTAGGATAGACTTAAACTAAAAATAATATACAAATTTTATTTTTTAAGATATATGAGATTATGTATTTGTTGAAATTTATTTTAATTGATTATATCTTGATATTGAGTCATTCATAGATATTAAAAGCTTATTTTTTTTCATTATCGATGTAGTGTCTAAATCAAAAAGAATTTTGAAGATCTGTCAATACATTTTTGATCTATAGCAATGATTTTTCTGAATCGCGATATTCTTTTAATAGATAATTTAATTTATGAACATAAGCTTGTAATTTTGTGAACCTACAATGTACAATAATTAATTCACTATAAATGTTTTTGAAAAACCTTTAGAAAAATTTTTAGACAGCTATAGGCGGTTCTAGTATAAAATAGCTTATATATTCAAAATTAAGTACAAAAAACTTTTTAAAAAACTGGTGATGATTAGTCATGTTAAGAACAATATTTATTAGATTATTCGGGTTCTTAGTTTCAATTTCATTAACGTTACAGACAAAAATTCTAGAATAAAATAATTTTTTTTGTCACATATGCACGAAAACGTGTTTTATCATGTCTGTATAGCGGGACTAAAATGGTCGTTTCCCGACCGGCGGGCGATAATAAAATTAGCGAGAAACAATTTATTTTACGCCCGATTATAGCTTGATTTGTGTAAAATAGGCTTTAAAAATGTTTAGATACCCCTAAACATGGAGTACCATCCGGATGATACCACATGTTTAGGGGCTCTGGACATTATGATGTCTGATTTTAGTCTAACAGGCGTATGTTTGTACCGTGTCGAAACAACGGCCAAAAGCTTCGCTTCATAGTTATATAACAAAATGCGTTATCCAGACATGTCAGACAAAAAATACGGTATGCACCATGCGGGAGAGGCCTTTGGTATCCCTCGTGTGTTTGCAATACTCATCTCCAGCTTGCAATACACACTCGTCTTCGGCTCGTGCTCGCTAGCCTTCGACTCGTATTGCAAACCTCACACGCGGGCGAAAAAAGCCTACTTCTCTCCCGTGATATACAATATACTATTTTTTTGACATTCCACGAATTATTATTTTTAAGATTCTAATTTAAGAAGTTAATACATAATTAACTTATCGTAAATATTCAGACCAATCTCGTATTAATTTTTTAATATGTATTAATAAAATATACTTAATTATTATTACATTTTGCTAACGTTTGAAGGGCTTATAAATAAGATACGAAAAACTTAAACGGTTTTTAATTTTTTTTAATAAGATCTACATGTCTAAAATATGTAAATGATGCTGATATCTTTTTGCAAATGGAAGACAATAATTTTTTATATACTGGGACATACATGTCTCAAAATTTTACAAATTAATATCTTATAAATAACACATTATATAACCAAATCTATAAAACATTTAAACCTCATTTTTATAATAATTTTTTACATAAACATCTTCATATTCAGCCGTATGGTTTTTGAAATATACCTACAATGTAAAAGAATTATGTTTTCGGCCCCAATGGTAACATGTAAATTTTACTTATTTTGATATTTTTAACGAATAGTTCATAATAAATGATAATTTTAATCTTTGAGCCGTAAAGACGAACTACTGAAATCGGTCATTTTTCACTAGAGCCAACTGAGAATAGAAGATTACATTATAATTTATATAAGCGAAATCTAGTATCAGTGAAAAATAGTCGATTTCTCTAACTCATCTTTCTGATTTGAATGCGAGTCAAACGTGAGAATAATGCTTGCTGTAGGCCCTACCCATAAAGCTTCACATCTCATAATCAATACTTTGAAATGACCTTTTACTACTAACTACTAATGTTAGATATGATTACTATATTGTATATCATTTAATGACCTAAAATTACGTTTTGACCTAAGGCAAGAAGACAAAACTATAATTACTTTTACCCTTAGAATATGTCGGATCGTTCGACCGTATAATGGGATGGGCATTTTTAAAGGTGGATAGTTTTCCACCTTTAAAAATCACTTTTGACACAAATAATCATCGACTTGATAAGCTCGTGAAGGTTTTTCCTATAAGACGATTCATTCTCCTGATTTGTGTAAAAAACTGATCAACTTACGTATTATATAACTGATTTCACAAAAATTTTAATAATCCTTTTTTATATACTAAGACAAACCAATATATACAAATATATACATATATTTACATAATAAAATCATATCAAGGTGCGCCAAGCGCCTGGTAAAAACATTTGAATCATTTACATCTAAAATCAATTTTGTACTGTTATTCTTGATTTGGTTCTAAATAACTCTATATAATTTAATTTGTTACAGACGAACCAGATAACCATTGCCAGACCTGAAGTATAAATACACAAACATGGATGTATCACCGTATATTTCTGCAATACAGTCATTGGATGGCCAAAATCCCGGTGACAAATACAAAGGACTGCATACCATAGTCGCACAGATCATCGAGAATGATCAGGAAAAAACTGAATTTATTAAAACCGGCATTACTGATCGCATTCAGCCGGCTCTGCTTCCTCACCTGCGCATCCTCGTCGGCAACAAGTTAAAGCTTAATGACGCCGTGGTTGAGGCTCTGAAATCTGACGATGTGACCATCATCAAGCAAGCATTGAGTGCCAAATGGTTTTTTAACGTTAATAACGATCTTATTCGAGTGGATTATTTTATGAAAAATGTCATACCTTTTATTTCGCTGCGCACGCGCCTTGAACTCATCAAGACCTTAGCTCACTGTTTAAGCCGTGAGCCCAAGAAAGCTGATGACTTTTTCGGAAACTTCGTCGATTTGTACGGTTTAGAGCAGGCTCTGCCGCTCATAGCCTCCTGCAGCGAAAAATACATCTTCGATGCAGTCCTGCAGCGCAGAATCGTCCTGCCCTCTAGAATCCTCGGCGCCCTGTATCGTAAATATCCGCTACTGGTGATTCGGTATCTGCAACTCGGCAACGAAGAAAACGAGGCGAATAAGGAAGAGAGAAAGATTCACAAAATTAACCTCGAGAATTACATTAATTTTCTACCAATTCTTGTCAAGCATCATACGCAGGAGTTCATCGAACTGTACGAATCACTGCCCAACTACCACAACAACCTCAGTTTGGGAAGCACGCGAGCTGAGTTTTTCCTGAAAAATGCCACCGACGTTCTGATAAAGAAACCGCGTCAGCTGCTAGATCTGCTGCCACTCAAGCTGGTCAGCAACAAACTTAGCACTCAGCAGTTCGAGACCATGTTCGAGAATTACTTTCCCAAGCAGGTAAACGACTTCTACATTTACGATATGATTAAAAATTTGAAGTACTATTCGCAAGAAAATAAGTTTGACCTGCTTATGGAAAAGTACAAGCTGATATATGGTAAAAATCTACTCGACAACAAAAATGTCCTTGATTGCACAGAGTTCTTTAAACTTTTACCCCTGGAACTGAAAAAAGAGTACGGCAAGAAACTGGCCGAACCTTATGTTGGTAAACCGGAGTACTATGATCACGTTGAATATTCGCCTCCACAGGATTGCATACCTATGCTGAAGGAGCGTATCGTGAAGATCTCATCCGTGCAAAGGACTCGATGGATCCAGAATATGATCACCTCGTGCGCAATTTACGATAGTAAAGAGAATCTGTTGGATGTACTACGTTACTACTATACTCGACACAAGAACGAGCGAGCAGATGTATTACACGAGGTTCTGCAGACTCTCATCGGACAATTCGACATTAAATTACTCGACAAGACACATTGGCAGATCCTGAAGGATATCTTGCAGAGAGCATACGTCAAGGGCGATCTCTTTAATATTGGAGAATACCTCTACACTCCGCTCTTCAAGGGTGCTCTGCAATACTTTCTGAAGCAGTGCAAGGAAGACACAGTAGATAATGAGACAATGCAATTTCTGGACAAACTAGTAGGTATAATTATTGAGTGCTATCTCGAGCATAAAATGAAATTGGAGTTCCTGGATGATTGTGCGCTAGAGTTGGAGGGGATCTGTTTAGAGAAGTTTCTGCAGGCGATACCACTTAAGTATCCGGAATCGCACGACGTTTGGAGCAAATTGGGAAACAAATTGATACTTGTGTCATATCTTGTTAAATCAATACATAAGTTCAATGTCAGGAATTTCTCTGTTGAATCAAAGAAGAAGAAGAAGTATAACACTGGCTCCATTGACTCCGACTCAGAGAGCAAAGCAGTCAAACAGTCCAAGTATAAGCTCCGTGATTACCCATGGCTGATGAAATTTGCGGCAGATTTGTTGAAGGACAGCCAAACCTGCAAAGACTGTCGAGAGAAGAAAATGCATCTGGAGCACAGAAGAACTTTGCGACATCACGATCCCAAGCTCTACCAGAGCTTCATAGACAATAGTCCTGATATAATAAATGACGTAGAGTCATATGACGCTCTGTATATTCTGAAACACGATGGGAGCAAAGTTCTCGCTAAATGGAAAATGTATCTGAATGCTTGCAGAGAAAAACTTAAATTTAACTGTAAATCTGTCAAGCAGTTCGTGGTAGCTACTAAATGGCATCAGGATATACCCGTCAAGTTCATCGATCAGTGCCTACTCGAGATAGACGAGAAGGGCAGTACTTTGGTACTGGGAATTTTGTTAGAGGGCGAAGTATTCGGCAGAGTCATAGAACCTTACCTGCCAAAAAACAAGAAAATCGATCTAGAGGACGAGAATGCGAAGAAAACGTATGAGATCACCTCCTCGCTACCAAAGGCCATGAACTTCACTAATCCACCAGTCAGTTTTGATGTTATAGTTTCGTTTTGTCAAGGCGATTACGTGTCGCTGGCTTCGCATACACTGACTAACGTAGCACAGCGCGTACCGATAAGCAGAGTCATGGCCTTCGCAAATCAACTGGTGGACAAACCGATTTCTGTGAAGAAACTAGGCATTAGACTGGTCTTTCAGGTGGCCTCGAAGACCGAGTCACGAGAATTCCTCACGCGAATGTGGAGCTCCGAGACGAATACCTCGATACGCGAGATCATAGCCAATATGATATTCAATGTATTCAAGCAGACACCAAGCGCGAAAACGTGGGAGCTGATCAAGATTTGCATTAACGGGTTGACGAGCAACGACCAGACGGTCTTTGAGATTCTAAGCGACGTCACATCCGTCGACAAGAATTTTGTAACTCTGTATATTCAGGAGTTCTTGAAGAAAGTAGATGGATTTGGGAAGGACGACCTAGATGAGCAAACAAAGTCAAAGTTTATCTGTTCGATGGTGACGAAGATTGATGAGAATATTATGCATTTGTTACCAGAGAATTTGGCAACTGATATTGTGAAGAGGCAATTTTTTGACTATTCAACGCGTTTCAGAATGGACGTCTATCTGTTTTCCGATCCGAGCAAATTCGAGGAACGATTGAAAACATTCATGGAGATCGTACGTGAGAAGTTCAAGGAATTCAACAAGCCCCATCCGGAACGTCCTAGATACTATCCAGCGAATTATCAACTGCGATGCTTCTTTAGAGAGATAATACGGAAGGTAGTTCAAATGGATAAGAGCGAGATGAACGCGCAATTAATAAACTCATCTCTGAACCTGCTATCTATGACGCTGAAACTGTATCAGGAGCCGCTTATCTTCATATGGCTGGAAGTGATCAGGGATTACTTGAATTCGTCAACGCCCAAGGAATTCGGCACAGTTTGCGTTGTCAACGTGGCGCGCCTTGTTAAAGAATTTGGAAGTGAGATGATTCTGATCGATATCATCACGTTGATCGATGAATTACTAAGGGACGTGTACATGTTCAAGAAAATGAATCATCAAGAATTAAAGCTGTCAGTAATCGAGGGGCTCATGGAAAAGGATGCGCATCTCGGAGCTCTTATTGGCATTAAACTGCTGTGTCGCTACGAGATCGGCAGTTACGACAGCAGATACGACTCTTTTATCAAGACTTGGAGAGGCATGGAAGAACCAGTGGTGCAAGCTGCGCTTAGTGAATTAGTGAACGAAGTTCATGATTCTTACTTGTAAAAGCAACAGTACAATTTTCATATTGATAACGTATAATTAACCAAGTTTCTTGTAGAACATCAATGTTAAAAATAATGTATATGCTATCTATTATGAATCAGAATGCTTTTTACTATCAAGCTCTTTTATAATATTAACAATAAACCTGTGAAAATATATGTAAGATACCTAAGGTATACTATGTAAGGTATTTTTGCTTCCTCAAAGAGGAAGCTTTGATGATATTAAATTTTTTTTTAATAAACAGGTTAGAAACCTGTTTTGTAACATTTTTAATCAAAAGAAACTAATTTTAGAAAATGTCCGCATGAATGTGTGTGTGCGTGTGTGTGTATATATATGTGCGCGTGTGTGTATGTGTGTATGTGTGTATGTGTGTGTGACTGTGTGTGTATAGATTTGGAAGACTATTACTCTGAATATACACGGTCAAAATTACTTTTTTATTTTTCGATATATTTGTTTTTTTTAGCCGTTTTTCGATTTGTGAGTTTTAGTTTTTCGGGTTTTTAGGTATATTTGAAATAATATTATTAATTCATTTTAAATGCATTTAAAATAGCATAAAATTACCTATGTTTTCCAACCCGTAATTTTAAATAAGGTATTTTCCTTTCTTCTGTTATACACGGAAACGTCGATTTTGGCTACGGTAATATCTGCAAATATAAGATTTTTAAAATTTTTTTAACAAATTTGAGGAGATTAGGAATACCGAGAAGAATATTCTGTAAAATATTTTCAAGTCTTTATCTTTTATTTTTTCCAAAAAAAAAAATGATTTTGTGAAAAATTGATTTTCTATGACGCATGTTAACTTGAGTAAAACGGCCCCATTCCTTCTAAAACTTTTCAAAAAGGTAGCTTTTTACTATTTTTTGAGTTCTTTCTTTAGCCAGATTATAACGACCTTTATATTTCGAGTTATATGAGGTTATGTTTTTTCTTCGAATATTTTTTATTTAGATTCTTTTTAGATTTGGAATTAAAAATAAATTTTGAGACTCATCGACCCATTTTTCTCGACCCATTCTGAAATGAATAAGGTAAATTATGTTGGTATTTTATAAATAATATGATAGCTTCAGTATAAATTTCCACGAAGACTAGCACATTTCGCAATTTTACCACGAAGACTTGCACTTTTCGTATAGAATATGTAAATTAAAGTTGTATACTGATAAACTCTCGGCGAATCGGATCGATTATTTTTTATCGGGTTCGGATCGGGAACTAGACCGTTTTGGTACTCAAAAAATTATCGGTTTACCCAAGAGAATCAGGTTATCTGAATAAATAAAAGTAACCTGAAAAAATCAGGCGGCAGAAAATCGTCAAATATGCTAGTCTTCGGTGCAAATTTTCAAATCTTCTAGTCTTCGTGGGAGATTTCCAAATGTCCTACTCATCGTGGAAAATGATGCAAACGTGCAGGTCTTCGTAAAGGCCATCGATATGATGGAAAATGTTTAGAATAAATTGAGCTGAAAAGGGTAACTTTCTATTGTCTCTTGGCTGAACTCTTTGTCCAGACTATATGGTCTTTAATCTTTCATATTTAAGGTTATATATATTTTTAATTTTGATTGCTTAGATCTAGAAAATGTCGCGATCATTTTTTTTAATTGTATTTCATAATTAGTCATTATTGACTGTGAATAGGTGTGGATGATTTACTAGGATATGGGAATGGTTTACTAGGTTTTTTCTATTTCGCGATATTTTTAAATCGATAATACAATTTATGATCACAAGCATTTATCAACATAAGCTTAAGAGTCTAAATGCCTCAAAGGTGATATGGAAAACTGTAATTAAAGTAAAATAAATATTGAATTTAAGTTGAAAAAATATTGTAGAATTACATTTTGAAAGATCGATAAATGATACATAAGCACACCATTTTTTAGCCATTAATTACAAAGTGATATAACAAAATTAATTTTATACCACGCTAACCTAAAAATCGCAACTTTGACATAATTTTTAGGATCTTGTGGTATAAAATATTGTTCGACACTGGTAGGTAAGTTGATTATTAAGGCATGTGACTTTTCTCTCTCGCTTCGCTTGGGCGAAAAACGTCCCATGCGCTAGAAAGCCAACGTACCACCCAATGTCCAAAAGTACTATTTTAGAACAAAAAATTTCATATTGTTACAATTAATTTAGTTTGAGGAAGCTAAATGCCAATTAATTGGCAGCGGTATTTTGGTATGTTAGAAATAATATCATTGATTCAGTAAAACTGCATTTAAAAGAGTAGAAAATTACCTATTTTTCACCACCCGAAATTTTGGATAAGATGTTTCCTTTTTATTGTTACGTATACACGGAAACGTCATTATTTTTGTTTAAATGTTGATTTTTTCGAATCAAATATTGGAAAATTTTTGAAAAAAATGTATGTGATTAGACAAATACAAGTAGACTTTTCGTTTACTTGACATTCTTACGTCTATGAAAAATTTGTTATTTAGGGTCACGTTCGGAAAAATTGGTTTACCGTTGGTTGTACGCGAGTTAGTGCGTGAGTAAGTGAACATGTACGGGAGTTAATGCGTGAATAATTGAGTGATTGAGTGCGTGCGTGAACAAGTGAGTGAAAACGTGAGCGAGCGAGTGATGGCATGAGCATTTTTCACAGTTATTTCAAATTTTCTCACATTTTTTTCGTTGCATTTTCTCATATAATGGAAATTACAACTGTGAGAAATTGTGATAAAATGTGAGAAACTGTGAAAAACTGTGAAAAACTATGTAGAAACTGTGACAAAATTTATGAAATATTCTATAATATTTTTTAAAGTCCTGTTCCAAATGTAAGCCTAATTTCCCAGTTTTTCACGAAATTTCATTGTCACAGTTTTTCACAGTTTTTCGCAGCTTATAAATTCCACTAGGGAACCCAGAAAATAGATATTAAGAATTTTATATTTACAGTTTTAACTCGTAGCCTTATGGGAACTCACGTTTCCGACAGTTGCAATCATAAAATTCATGAAAACTGCTGTTCTGATTTCGACGAAACTTTGAGAAATATATATTTAACCCTTTACTACTAAAGTGAAATTTAGTAATGTAAGCCGCAACGTGGCGTCTGTGAGACCTCGTGGCGAAATTTCGCTTATATCAATTTATATACGTAATATTTACTTGATAAAAAGATTATTAGTAAGAGAAACCAATAATTAAAAGGTAAAAGCAATAATAATTTTATATACTAGACATGACAGGCGCGCCACGTTCGCAGGTGCGCTACAATTTTGCATGCGCAATCCCTACGACATATGAATTACAGGAAATAGATATTAATATATTTTTGTATACAATATTTTTATACGCATTTCTTATAATATAAAGTAGATGATTGCTAATCATGGTATGTAGTTTTAACTCCAGAAAAAAGTCGATTTTTCGATTCTCTCACTCGGGCAGTAAACTCACCCACGGGAAAAATATTCGACTTTTCCCTTGTTACATAATGTACTAATAAAACAAAAACAAGTCAATGAATCTTTAAATATCTTTTAAATAATAAATCTTCATTTAAAAACGAAAAAAATTAGCTCTGAATGGTAAATTATGACCGCGTCGTTCTCGAGATATAAATGATAAAAAAAATTGAAAAAAAACATAACCTCAATATCTCATAAAATAAATTATCTCATGATCTGAAAAAACATACAGGTCATCAGACAGCAAAAAGCTACCTTCCTGTGAAATTTCAGATAAAATGCTTCCGATTCACTTCAGTTATCGTCGGAGAAAAGAAAGCGATTTTTTAACAAAATTATATTTTTCTCGTCAAAATAAAAATATGAAGCCTTAAAAATTTTACAGAATATTCTTCTATATACACCTAATCATTTCAATTTTTTTTAAAAAATTCGGGTCGGTAAAGATAGTTAATTTTACGCTCTTTCAAATTCATCTTTGCTGGATCGATGACGTTATTTCTAACGTATTAAAAAACCAGAAAAACTAAGACTCAAAAATCGTAAAACCGCTAAAAAATACAAAAAAGGATCGAAAAAAATTTCGAGAGTTTAACACCGAGTTTATGCAGAGTAATTCTGGTAAACATACATACATACGTACGCACACACACACATACATTCATACAGACATTTCCTAAACATAGTGTATTTTGATTTCTTAAGTCTCAAAACATGTTTCTAACATGTTTTTAGCAAAACTTTTTTTTTACCATCACAAAGTCTCCTCCTCGAGGAAGCAATACCTTATAATTTAACTAATTAAAATTTAAAAATTAATCCGAATCATCATCTTGAGCAGTAAATTGATTTTCTATTGTTACTTTTATCGTTATATGGCTAATTAAATCCGTTGGGTGCACTACTTAACCATAGCCAAGCATATAGAAAAATTACAATGCCGGAAAGACAATCCGGGAATAAAATGAGAAGAGAATAGATTTAAACTGTATGAGAATATAGTCCTTAGAAAGATATTCGGGAGTAAAATAGATGAGATTACTACAGAGTGAAGAATTTTACATAATTTAGTTACTTGAAGGGAAACCGACAGATGCAAGGTTCCTAGGTAGACGGAGAACTACTTACTGTAAGTGAAATCCATTTATTGTTCTACATTTTACTATGCATGATAATAAATCAGGGAATTGAATTTTTTAAAAATTTTAACATATAGACCATCACAAAAATTAAACAATAATTTTTAGGTTATATTTTGATGACATGTTCAAATTTACCAAAATAAAATAGTTAATGTATGATGATTATTGAATAAACCATCCTCACCTAAAAATATGTAACCAATTTATTTAGGCAACGCGCTTTTTGGAGCTCTGCTCGGCATCAAACTGATGAGTTGCAACGAAAATGGTGTCCATGTAGATACTTATGATAATAGGTTTGACGATTTCATCAAGGCTTGGAGAGACATGAATGACCCAGCGGTGCAAGCTGCTCTTAGTGTATTATTAAGTGTGAAGCTACGTTTGTGAAATTATTCTATTTCGAACATAAATGATTGACCGTATGATTCACCAGATTTCTTATAGAATACGATATTAAAAATAATGTACATTCATATATATATATATATATATATATATATAAGAAGCATTTTTTATTATTAAATTTCTTCTAGACTGCTATAGCACACACCTTTTTAAAAATGCTTCTTATGGAAACTATACAGGCTTATTTCACCAATAAATACAGTACGAATCAAGAGTGATTATATATATATATATATATATATATATATATATATATATATATATATATATATATATATATATATATATATATATATATAAGAAGCATTTTTTATTATTAAATTTCTTCTAGACTGCTATAGCACACACCTTTTTAAAAATGCTTCTTATGGAAACTATACAGGCTTATTTCACCAATAAATACAGTACGAATCAAGAGTGAAAATAAAGAGCGAACAATTGAATTGTTATCAATTTTGTAAATTATCAAATCACCTAATTTAATAAAACAAATTCAAGTGTTCTGATCTTCATTTTACATAAATAAAGCGATACTGAAAAACAAATTAATTTTGAGGCGCAGTATTTCAGAAAAACGAAATTTTCTAATATATTTATCGTCGAATAGAGTAGGTTAAATTGTTGGATGTTTTATTTTTTTTTAATCCAAAACTTTTGCATATCTTTTATTATTTTTTTTATTTAATTGTTGTTTCAAAGATTATTTATAAATACAAATATAAGGCTGACATTATTTAGCACTTTTAACTTGGATACATAATGGCACAGTTTAGGCACAGCTGTACGCAATATTGGCACATATTATACTAGTAGGTATGATAGGAACAAGCAGAGTACAATTAAATGTTAAATACGACACTAGGAGAGAACAATACTTCAAAATATATTCTATTATTATAAGTTGAGTGCGTGTAGACTACAGCGCCCTCAAGTAGGAAAATAACAAATCATTAGAGTGAAAGATAAACAAGAAATAAGCTTATTTCTTTTTTGTTACTCTTTTCTAATAAATTGTTGCTTACTATAAATGAAATTTCAGAAATAAGTTATTTTTTTGTATTTATTTTTAAAGGACCATACTCAACCATACCACAGTTGTTAATTTTTTCGTATTTTCACCCAAATAATTTGTGTTTACACCATCTAGGAGCATTGAAGTGTACGTGCATTCTATTGTCACTGTTACTACATAAATTGAAATGTGTAGGAGCAAATTACATTGCGACACACTATAATAAAAATAAATATACATGGAATATTAATTTTTAGCTACATTTTAAAAAGACAATAGAAACAGTGAAGTGTAAAAAAAACAGTAAATAATTCTCTCCTTGTAGACAATAGATATTATACTATACTGTTCTTACACATTAAATTTGGCATCATAATTATCTAGCATGGACGAATATCTGATATACAATGTATAGATGCATGTAGATTTTGTATATATAGATATTTTTGCAATAAATTTATTGATTATCATTTTTCTGCATATTATGCAAAAAAGGCAATACATTATTTTTATTTACTAAGGCATATTAAGATTTATAATGCACTTATTATAGGCTTTTTAAATAATCAAGGCATTCTATTTCTATAAACTATTATAACATTAAAATATAAAATAATTCTTATAACACTAATTTGGCAGACTCTTTCTTAAATGTTCAACATTCTGATATTATTAAGTTTATAACATTTGTATCCAGTATAGAATTATAAGTTATTTCAAAATGTGATGTATATGACTGATATTATGAAATTTAATTTGATTACAATTTTATTGTTCTTCAGTGTTGTACTGTTGACTTGTATAGATTGCTTGATATTTTTGATAATTAAAACCATACATTTATCTAATAAGTTTATGTTATTCTAAGCTAAAATTACATGTTTATCAAAAACAAAGTATGAATTCTATTTATGCTCAAGCAATACAGTGCAATAATTCGCTATAAATTTCCAACTTAGTAGTTTCAAGTTTAAACAATAAGAACTTACTGCACCAGAATTTATATCTCACAATGTTAAATAGTAGATTAATTGACTAAATACTGACAGACTATATTACTTCGTCTTTGGATATTTATCTTGATATTGACTTGAATGATTATTATACTGATATATTTAGTACTTACATTTGTATTTAATCTTATTTTTTTCTAAAAGATTATTATCTTTTTGAACATCAAAACTTGATATTTATTTCTTCATAAAAGAGACAAGAAATTTTAATTAATTGGAAACAATCATTAATTATAATTTACTATCAACTTAGCACTATTATTAAGGCATTTATTATTATTTTAAAAAAGGAACACTTGGCATTAACTGATCTATTACCTGATATTCAAAAATAAAAAAATTTTAATAAGTAAAATACGTAATTATTTGAGAGTCAAATGGATAAGAATTTAGGATCACACCCAGTCATAAAAAAATTGAGCATTAAAGAACAAAGTACCTAATATAAAGAAAAGGAAACTTAACAATGAAAATTACTGTCATGGATAATACATATCATAACTTTACGGACTATAAAAACGAAGCTGAGCAAACAATCGTGTAAAGCATTGCGCACAATAACAGTATAATGCTCACTACTTGTAAGAATATAAACTTTTACACGCTAAACAACTTACATTATAAAATACAATTCAGACAATTTTCAGTAATCAATACTTTATGCATATATGAGAGTAATTAAAATACTTAAAAATGAGAGATATGCTTGGGAAGTTGGTTTCAATCAATATAAAGGCTCTCGCGCCCATTTAGCACTTAGAACCTTAAACTTCATTATTGCCCAAGTTTTCTGCGAAATTGACTTTCACTGAACTATTCATATATGATACGTTACTCTTTAGTAACCTCTCCTAACGCAATTCATATTTGATATATTTGGCTCAAAAAGAAATTTGGCACAGATATGACTGATCATAAAATTCTAACTCGCCTCCTTCATTCTCGAAATATCGAACGCACACCGGAGAAAAACTCAGGTGATAATCAAGTGAATGATAATAACCTAATGTCATGATATGAGGTCACCTTATTTAAATCAGCTCCTGATTCATTATTTAAAAATATTGTTATCAAATGTTTTTTTAGCAAAAATGTTAAATGCGTTAAAATTATAAAAATGAAACTGAGAGTATTATCTGGATAAAACTACCCATATGTTCTTAAGTCTATAACGTATTTCCTACTATAATACTTCAAACTTCTGATTTTTTAGAGAGCTGACTGAAAAACGAACTTCTTTATGAACTAAAATGATTTTACTTGAATTTTATTATTGCATTATAATAGTCTTTAAAGTATTTTTACTGAGTTTCAAGATATGAGCATAATTATTATTTTTTTATCCGTTATTTTTTTGTTCTGTAAAGTAGAATATGAGCAATAATTAAAAATTTTTTTAATATATCGCTTTTTAAATTTTGGATTTCGAAGACTGTAATTGGGTATTTTTGTTTAGTTTAGTATCATATTTCCATCAATGTAGCAAACATAAGCATACTTTTTATCGATAAAATAAAATAACGGCATATTTTTTATATTAAAAACACCCATTAAATGATGCTGATGTGGCTTTGAATCAAGCGATAACAAAATTTTGCAAAATTATTACTATGGAATGTGCTGTAATATTTTTGTGACCACATAGAAAATATACTATATAGGCTACATGTATCAGCATAAGTCACTAAAATAAACAAATAGTGTTGATTATAATTCAGACAAATTTGGAGGATACATTTTTCATATAATTTCATATAACTTGATTATTAAATTAACTAAAATTAATTTTATTATATTTAAGTTCTGGTGTTGGTGTACTTTGCCAGGAATATTAATGACTGCCTTTAGAAATCCAAAAGTTATAGAGTGAAACTAGTTTTTAAGGCTCCTGAGATATTTTCATAATGACATGTCAAAACATCAACTAATAACTGACTTTCCCCTGACCCTTGATTTAATTTTCTTTTACTAAAAATACTGAAGAAATAATATTATAATTGACGCACTACATACATACCGAAATAATAACGGACACGATAATATGAAGCGTTTAGAACCAAAACGAAATAAGTTCATTTTTTAAATTAATAAATCATTGATAAAGTCTTTTTTTATATAAACGGTATTTATTTATCTCATTTAACCCGTTGACTGCATTTGGGCAATATATTTTTTTATTATAAAAGGAAAAATTCTGGAAAAAAATTGGGTACTACCTCAGTAATGTAAGAAATATTTTTCCACCAGAAATAACATAACAACCGACTTCTTGTAACTGAAAAAAAGAAGAAAATATGCAACATTTTTGCAACGTTTAAATTTGTGTTTTTTACCTATTTTATAGATAAAAATGACATTTACATAGAAAAAAATGATTTTCCATGATTAGAAAAATTTATCAGTCAACGGGTAAAACATGCAAATTATAGTCTCTAATATTGCTAATGTTGAAACGTCTATGATTACTTCCCAAAGTTTTAAAATGAAATTATTCGGTTATGCTTCCAAGTAACGTAATATTTATGATATGAAATAACGTGATATTAAAAAGTCATAAAAAGTCTGGATTCAATACTTAATGCGAATTTGTCTTAACTTAAGATGATGTAAAATACCGACCTAATTTCTGCCTTACCGACTTTTCACTTTCATCATTTTTTCTATATATAAATAAATATTTCGATAAAATGCCCTCCAATGCCATACACTGAAACAAGAAAATCGCTCTCCTATCATTATAACCCTGAATATATTTTCGTTCGTTACCTTGACAATCAGTATAGCTCCTAGAGCAATACCGATTGCTGAGACAGCTTTACGTTTACAGCTTTTGCGTTCAAATGTTTTTAAAGTATTTAAAAATAAATATGCGATTAATTCCTGCAATTCTCGTTAATAATATTAAATCAAACACAAAGTAAAAGTTGTTATTTTTAATAATTGTTTTGGTTACTCGATAAATCCATAACCGAATACCCCTTGGCAACTCGGTGTTTATCAGAACTGCTTTGAAATATGATTGTAGCCACACGATTTTTCTGTCCTTACATTAACTGCAACATTGTAACCTAAATTAATTTATTTGCAAAAAAAAATCCTTTCGAAAAATTGCTAGCTACAATATATCAGCTACAATATTATTCTATTCAACGAAGCATAACCTATACAAACAGTTAAGAATTTTTACTTTCTAACTGTATATTTAAATATAAAAGTGTACTTCATTATTCTATATTTATGATCTTTTTAAGATAATTTATTAAAAAATTATTTAAGAATGATGTAAAAACTTAATTTTATAATTTTCTTTTGATATTTTCATTTTGTATTTTCATATATTAAAAGATTCTTTGAATATAAAACCGATTATAATCATATAGATGTATTAAATATTGTAATTAAAATAAAAATTATATTGCGATCCTCTCTCTTTTTCCATCCTATATATTGCTCTTTAAACTATAACAGTATAGCTGTGGTAGCAATACTGAGTCGTTACTATGACATCCAAACTTAGTATTGGTTGCTCGGCGAGAATCTAGCCAACTGAGCGATTCTCTTCTTTCAGTGTACATATTCACATTTGGAATCTTCCGTCAAATTTTCAAGAGGTTTCATTATTAACTGCATAAGAAAACTGGTTTGCGGAATGTTAAACTATTAAACTATACAATTGTACACTTTTTTACCCAATTGTTCCTCTTACAGTTAATACTAAAACGTCTTAAATATTAAATTAAAAGTCCTTGATATGAATGCAAAACTCCTACAATGGTCTTTCTTCGCAGCCAGAAATAATTTGTTGCAACAGCTAAAAATTTTGCTGGCAACGACGAAAGAGGTTGCTGGATATAACACAGCAGCGTCATTTGTCAACCGCAGCAACAATTATTGCCAAAGCAGC
Source organism: Gastracanthus pulcherrimus (assembly GCA_949152435.1). NCBI lineage: Eukaryota > Metazoa > Arthropoda > Insecta > Hymenoptera > Pteromalidae > Gastracanthus > Gastracanthus pulcherrimus. The sequence goes on along the minus strand of OX424574.1, from coordinate 13,293,463 downwards.
TGACACTCTTCTTACTCTAGCTAAAATCTCATCTGCACCAGCTAGAACAATCCAGCCCAAAATTTCTTGCTGCCCCAACAATACCATTTGTACGTGAGTCCTAAAAGTAAATTTACTACAAAGCCAAGACTAACTTGAGACGTAAACGTCGGTACTACCCCCAGGCCGTGCAACAAGTCATCGGCAGCGCTCAGATCAGGCAATATACCCCCCTCAATCCTCGCTGTAGTCGTCCAAGAAATCCACGATCTTATTGAGACACGAGGTGCGATGTCCCTTGAGCAGGGTCTTGGAGACCCAGCCCTTGCCGCACACGTCGCAGACGTAGGGCCTCTCGCCCGTGTGATACCTCTTGTGCACGACGAGGGTGGACCTCTGGGTGAAGGCCTTGTCGCAGCGATCGCAGGCCCAGCGGCGCTCCCCGGTGTGGCTGACCCGGTGGCTGCTGAGCAGGGTCTCGCAGGAGAAGCGCCTGCCGCAGTCCTGACAGGCGTAGGGCTTCTCGCCGGTGTGGAGGCGCGTGTGGATCTGCAGGCCCTTGAGGGTCTTGAGCTCCTTGCCGCAGTGGGCGCAGAGGTAGGTGCGCGCGGTTGGGGGCCGAGGCGGCAGGAGGCGACCGGTGCGCGGACGACCCCGACGGGGCTTGTCGACTGCGGGAGAGTGGCCGTTGGAGGGGGGAGAGGAGGAGGAGGAGAAGGAGGAGAGGCGAGCGATGCGAGGACGACCGCGACGGGGTTTCACGACGACGACGGGGGAGAGGCTGAGGGAGGGGGCCGAGGAGGAGGAGAGACTGCCGGTGCCCGGGGTGCTCGTCGAGTCGAAGTCGTCCAGGTAGGAGGAGGTGGTGGTGCTGCTGGTGCTGGTGCTTGGCTGGAAGAAGAGGAATTATTACAAATTAAGTGACGAACGTCAATTCATGATTGATTATTCAAATGATGCAACTAGAAAAGTTGCGTTCTGATTAAAGAAGTCGATAGTATATACTGGTTTGATACGAGAGAACTAAGAGAACTAAGAGAAATTCAAACACGAGAATAAGAAAATAAGAAAATTTCGAGATATATGAATACCGCTTTATCGTTGTTTTTATGTTATACCTATTTTACTAACAATAAATAGTATATTGGGGAACAAGAGATGAAATGGGTTATTTCTAGCGAGAGTGTTGTGGATTACTCGAGTTTGAAAATGCCCTCCCCCCCCCCCCCTCGTGTTACGCACTGTATTTTCTTTTCACCAGCAGGACATGATCGAGCTTTTTTATGCATATGGGTCGGTTGGAAAATTGTGCATTTTGATTTGCGCAGCACACTAAAGACGGTAGGAATGCCTGTTTTTCGCCAGTTTCATCAGGAACGCTCAAAAAGCATAATTTTCTATCCCGTTTATAGGCATGGAAAAGGACCTATTTAATGCCTGCGTTGAAACAAAAAGATGATGAAGAATCTTAATAATGTATAATGTACGATATAGTATTTATTTTTATTATTATTTTATTATAATGAATATATACGCTTTCATGTAAAAGAAATATTTTTGCATATTTTAATTTTATGCAATCTCCGAAAGAAAAGCATCATTTTTAGGTACCAGTAAATGAAAAATACTTTTCAAAGCCTCAATAAAATCCGTTTCCCGAAGGTTGTGAGCACTCCTTCTTAGTTCTTTAAAACAGTTTAAAGAAAACTTTTTTTTATTTCATAAAAAAGTATCCTTTTCTCGAAAGCTCTGTATAGGGATACCGTGTTAAAAATTTAAACTTTAGAGCTACATATCTCAATTTTTAATGTGGCAAGGCATATTAAAAAGTTAACCACGCATAAACTCAAAAAAATAAACAAAAAATTATCGCAAAAATTCATTAAAAACAACTATAACTAATCCCTGAATTGTTTCCCAGAATTTTTCTCCAACGTTCTAATACTTCTGTTCGAGTAAAATAAAGATTTTGAAAATGATTCCCGGCATCATTTTCCATCTCCCCTTATCGGTAAAGACAAAACATTGGTAATATCTTTAAATAGTATAAGATCTCACTTCTTTTTGACAATTTTATTTCTTAAGATAAGTTATCCCTAAAAATCAAAAATCTCGAGAAACTTCTGAAATTTTGAGCAAAATTAAGTTTTATCTGAAAGAATATCCCTGCAAAATTTCAGATCGCTGTACGCGTTCCGGGTCTTATTTCAATAGAATATGGCGAATTCAACGAAAAATCCATGAATATGAGTTTATTTCAGCTCTAAGGATTGAGCAAGTCTCGAGAAATATCTGAAAATCTGGAAAAAATGAGATGAAACCCTAATAAAGCATATATTTTCATTTCTAGAAGCTGGTCCATACAGCAATGAAATAATATTAAATTATATTATATTATTATTAAACAAAAAATCATAAATCTCACTTTTGATCATAACTACATGAGTCAAACATTCATGTTTCTTTTTTAATTTATATATTTTTCGTTTTAATTGAATTAAAACAACATGAAAATAATTCTTTTGTGCTATTTTTATCTTACGTACAAATAAATTCATGTATATTGAAATTTTTATTCTTCATCTTTGTTTTGACTCATATAGTTGTAGGAAGCTACCTTAATCTGAGATAAAATATTTACTCATAAAAGGATTCACAGCAATAAACTATTGAAGAATTTTTGAAAATTATCAGTCAACAGAATACGCCTCGGCGTTAAAATATCTTCTGATGATAAAGGATAAAAGATGACGATCGTTCTCTATTGATACTTATTGTGACAGGTTAGCAAAATTAATTCTTTCGGACCGTCATAACCAAATTTTTCGTTCAGAATCAACAAACACAATCATAATACTTATATTTGATAAACTTAAAATTTTACGCACATCTTAAGTAAATTGAAAAGTACATACATAATTGCGTTCGAAATTATTTTAAAATGCCGGGTCCAAATTTATTAGAATGGTGCAGCACATCATTCTCATCGGTAAGTTTTACACGATTTAACAACTTCATATAAATCTTTTTTTTTTTATCTTTTTTTTTATTGAATAAATAATTAATTCAAAATTATAAATAATATTATATTAAAAATAATAATTAAAATTTTATTGAACAATAATTTTCATGAGAAGTTTAATTTTTTATACAACGACATTTTAATTCACCTATCTTTAGAATTAAATTCAACCATTGATGTGTCAAATATCCTAATACAATATCATATTACTGCCTCACTGAGAAAAGTTTTAGTATCGGTTACTAAAAATGCATTAGAGTTTCGTTATCCCATTTTAAACTTGCTGTAATAAATAATTGTTTCTACTAAACACATTTGTTTAGTACAACAATACACCATTAAACTTAAGTATAAAATTAGCACCCCAAATATGGAGTTCTACTAGCGTATTTAGTAATATCCATCCCCTCTCTTCCATTCCAGATCCACAAATCTGTTCACCAAATAATCTACTCCTACACGAAAAGCGACGTCGACACCTCTCCCTACCTATCAGCGATCCAATCGCTGAAGGGCTCCACCCCGGCCTCGAAGCACCTCGACCTCAATGCCATCGTCAGCACCCTCGTCGACAACGCCAAAGCGCGGGGCGAGTTCGCGGCGGCCAACGATTTCCGCGAGGTGTCGCCCGCCATGACTGCCCTGATACGCGTAGCGGTGGGCGCGGAACTGAAGCTCGACGACATGATCGTCGAGGGCCTGAAGTCGGACGATCGCGAAGTGTCTAAGCGAGCCTTGAGGGCGAATTGGTTCTTCGCCGGGTCGGGACAGAGCGCGAACGTCGAGCACTTCGCGAAGAGCGTCATGCCGTTCGTGTCGCTGAGAACGCGAGGCGACGTCGTGAAGAAATTGTCCCACTCGCTGGAGGGCTATCCGGAGAAGGCGGAGGCCTTCTTCGAGAAGTTCGCGGAGGTGTACGGTGTCGACGCGAGCCTGCCGATTCTGAAGGCCTGCTCCGAGGGCTTCATTTTCGAACGGATATTGAGGCATAGGATAGTGCTGCCGCTTGGGATCTGCGAGTACTTGTACGAGAAGTATCCGAATCTCGTCGTTAGGTATTTGCAATTGGGTGACAAGAGAAACGAGGATAATGCGGAGGAGCGGAGTATTCACGAGATCAGGATACACGACTACGACGTATTTCTGCCGAGATTGGTGAGGATCCATCCGCGAGACTTCGCTCGGTTGTACGAGATCACGCCGGAGAAGGCGTTGAAATTTGGAAGCACGCGTGCGGCGATATTCTTGAGACACTTGAAGAGCGAACTCGTGGAGAAGCCGTATGTTTTTTTGAAGCTCTTGCCGTTGAAGGTGGTGAGCAAGAGTCTTAATAAAGAGGAGTTTGATGAAATGTATGGAAATTTGTTCCCGAAGGATGTACACGATTTCAATTTGAATGAAATGGTGGATTACTTGGAGCACTATTCGCATGGCGATAAATTTCAGTTGCTGAAGGATAAATATAGAATGATGTACGAGAAAGAGTTATTAGATAACGATTCGTTTGGAACAGACAGGACTGGCAAGAAATTTTGGAAATTACTACCAGTGAGTGAAAGGGCAGCTCTAGCAACACATTGCTTAGAAAAGCTCGAAAGAAAATCGGAAGCATGCGATTGGTCTTACTTGAGATACTTGCCACCTCGCGAATCGCTGCCGTTCTTGAAAGGTATAATATCAAACACAAGTGCAGCTGAAGAAAGGTTCGAACTAATTGGACAAATGATCACTTCGTGCAGTATCTACAATAGCAAAGACGATTTGTTTGACGTGCTGCGGTACTACTATGAACGACACAGAAACGAGCGAGACGTGTGGATACTCTTCGAGCAACTCGACGAAGAATTCGATCTGAAATCTCTCGACAATGATCACTGGTCCATTTTGCAAAAAATCATCGACCACGCGTACGTCAAGGGAGAACTCTTCGAGTCCCACGTGACCCTCGTGGAATCGGTACTGGAGGCAGCTCTACACAACTTGTTAATTCATCAGAAAGAGAACAAGACGTTCTTGAACAAAGTATTCGAGATGATGGTCGAATGCAAAATCGAGAATTCCGCGCCATGCTGGAACGTTCTAAAGGACGACGCCGATCTAGAAAAGCAATGTTTGGAACAATTCTTGCAGCTGATACCGATCAAGTACGATCCAGCGACTCACGCAGTCTGGAAGGACAAAAACGACAGACTGGCCCTGACCCTCGGTATCGTCAAAAGCATCGACGACTACAACGGACGAAACTCGCGCAAAGAACTGTCCAGAAGAAGATCAACCAGCATCCCGGAGAGGAAGATTAAAATCGACGACTATCCCTGGATCGCGAGACTCAGCGAGGAGTTCTTCTCCCGCACCTGCGAGCCGGGTTTCCGCAAGAACCTGCTCCTCAAGCTCATACGAGTGAACGCGCCCGAGCTCTACGAGGCGAAATTCAACGAGTGCTGCTCGATTCTGGATATCGACCACGTGCTCGGTGAGGCTCTGGCGCTGCTGAGGCGGGATCCTCGTAAAATACTGGCCAGCTGGCCGGACTATCTCGCGGAGGTTGGTGTGATTTTCAGAAAAAACTTTAATATTTCAGGGTGATGTTTGTTACTATACAAGCAATGAACTGTAGCATGTCGTAATAATACTTTTAAGAGGAATGAGAAATGCGAGAATATGTATAATAATATGAGATAATATGAGAAGCTGTGAAAAAGTGTGGAAAAATGTAATTTATGATGAATTTCATGAATACTTTTTATATTTTATCACATTCTCTTACAAAATAGTTTTGAATCTTTTGAAATTTGAATTAGACAATGCTTATATAAATTCAAATGGCATAAAATGCCTTTATTTAAAAAAAAATTTGTTCAATTTCGAGTAATTGTTTATAACATACAAGTTTCAATCTCTGAATACAATAGGTTTACTATGCCCTTTGTATTTATATTATAATCTATATGTGGTTCGATCTTCAAAAGATTCTGTTATTATCTGGATTGAGAAAATGCGTTTGATTGGGTTTCACTTCCTCTTAGACACATTAAATTAAACCATTATAATCGATAATCGGATATTCGAAACAGTATTCGTTGACTACATTTTCGAATACTTTTTGGAACCACTTCTATATGCATTATTTTATCATGTGAGACATTTAAAAATTGAAATTTTCTTATTTCGTTGAGTATTTCGTAAGATAGAAAAGAATTCGTCTAAAATTCGTGTAAAATAATAAAATTGTTATAAAATATATGAAATAAGTGTAACAAATGTCAAAAAACATAAAAGAAAACATAGAAAAATGTAATAAACGTAAGAAAATGTAAGAAAATGTAAGAAAAATGTATGTCCTAGATTCAGGGAAAATTCACATTTTCTCACATTTATACATACTTTTACGAATTTATTATTATTTATTTATTATTATTTAGATATAAAATCACGTTATTTTGCTAATTTTCAATTCTGATAATAATTTTAGTGTTCCGCTACATATTTTTCGTAAATAATCCTAAAAAAGGAAATTTTATTCTGATGCATATTTTTTGAGAAAACCAAAACTATTCTGATATACTTATTCACTGGTAAAGTAAAAATCTCAAGCATCCCTAAACAGAACGTCACCTTCGCGTAAAAAGGTACCAACTCAGAAACTGCTTGAAAAGATACCAACTCGGAAGCCACTTACAAAAGGTATCGTTTGACGAACCAACATTTTTTATCCGAACTTAAGCTTGGCCGAATTGTAGCTTCGACTAAAAAATTTTGTCTTGCCCAATGATACCTTTTCTAACCAGCTTCCGATTTGGTATTATCTTTCTAAGCAGATTCTTAGTTGGTACCTTTTTACACGGAGGCGACGAAGCACGCGACCATCGCTGCCATCAGCCTTACGACTGAAAAATCAAAAATCTAACAACACTAATGTAAGTTACGCATCTCGCGACCATCGTCCTCAGGTGCGCGACAAGCTGTGCGCAAGGGACAGCAGAGTGCGACGCGCGGCGCGTAGATTCGTCGCGGCGACCAAGTGGTGCCACGAGCTGCCCGTAAAATTCGCGGAGACGTGTCTGCAGGAGATCGAGGAGAGGGGCAGCGCGACGATCCTGGGGATACTGCTGGAGGGCGAGGTGTTCGAGAAGATCGTGTCCCCGTACCTGCCAAAGGAGGACGAAGCGGTGATCGCGGATCACGGGTAAGAACCATGCGGCTACTCGGATAAGTATTGTCCGACTAGCCCATTTTGAACATCGCTTGAAATTAAATTTTCATGATTGATTATGAGGAGAATACTATTGCGCAACTTTTTGTACTAAAACTAAATTTTTGGCTATTTTTGTTTTTTAGTAATAGGTAAAAAACATAATAATCTTTAGGGTGTTATATAACACGTGAGAAAAGTACTAAAAGATATTTTGGAAGACAATGGCGAATTTTTATATACTATTTTGTCAAAATCGTAAATTGATTATTTCAATCGCAAAAAGTGCAATCGCAAGTTATGTTACAAATTTCCGAATTATTAACTTTTATTTATACTAAAATCTTTATTATATAAACCGTAGCGGATTTTTGGAAAGTTTTAAATTTTAAGTAATTGTCGTTAAAAAGTGCTGGCAATTGCTGTGTCAGTGTGATGCTGCGCGTGTGGCGGGATCGTGTTAACGATCGCAACGGCTGTTCGCGCGGAGTCACGCTGATAGAAAAATTGCCAGTACCTTTTAAGGATAATGAGTGGGAATTTAAATCTTTCCAAAAAACTACTATGAAAATTTTACTCACATAAATAAAAAAGCAATATGTAATTATATTTCATAAGTTTACGTGGAAAATGTGTATACGAGGGTTAGGATGAAAAAACGATCTATAGATATGTTTCTAATGTAAAAAACAAAAATCTTGTGGAGTTTCAAATTATTTCACCGCGCGCATTTGCGCGAGGAGCATTTTAAGGCCAAAAATTAAGTGCTGGGAAAAACGACTTTAAAGATTGCAAATTGCATATACAGCAATGTAATTATATACTATAAAAATATTCAAAAACTTATAGGATACTTTATAAAACAATTTGGAAATTTACAGCATATAAAGTCAGCTTTAATGAATAGTTTTATCAAGAAAAAAAAGTTGATTTTTTTACCCCTCTGAGTGTACTCAAGCCTTAATAATGTGCTATTTAAAAAGAGAAACAGTTTTTCTTCTTGGAAATGTTTTGGAGATAGAAAACTGCCTCAACATCCTTAAAGAATACAGAAAATAAAATAACATACTGTAAAAACCTAATAACAAAATGATTTTACGTTTTTTTATGAGTGTTATTTTATTTTCTATATTTCTCGAAAAATGTTAAGTTAGTGTTGTATCTTTGAACATTCCCAAAATAGTAATCTATTTTAAAATGTGATAATATTTAGGTACACATATAAATCACATATTGATACATATTATTGACGCCCGAAATGGGTGTTATGATGGGCACGGCGATTGTACCATTTTTTTTAAATCAATTTAGATAACATCTTGATTTTCCACTACTTATTTATGGCAAATAAAATGCAAATTAGAGCATTTTGCAGAGCCTATTTCTTCTTATTGTTTGTATTCGACTGTCAAAAGTTCTTTCACTAACTAGTCACCACGGTGTCTACTTCCAAGTTCATACAAAATTCAAGGAGTTTTTAAGGATTAGGCTTTTTTACATCTGACGCCGCGCCAATCAGACGGCAAGTACGCCATTGATACAACTAGGAACCCTCTAGGGAGGGATGCGCTAGAGGGTGAGGTGGAGGGGAAAAATGGAGCGGAAGCTGAGGTGAGCGCGCGTTATTCAAATGGTTTAGAGTAAGAAAACAATATTATCTCTATTGGAGCTATTTAAAATTAAATGGACATAGACAATTAAATATTCATATCAGAGTTGGGTAACTATTTTAAGTTAGTAGTTAATCAAAATAAAAACTAATTCAGTTTATTTAAGAGTTGCTAACTGAAAGAATAATAAAGTTAAAAATTATTTTAACAGTTAATTTTATTAAAATACAATTTTTATTATTTTCAAAATGAGATTTAAAAATCGTCCTCGCCGGACATATTATAAGAGATTTAACGGCATAGTGCGTTTCTTACACATAAGAATTGTACACGTAATTATTGTGCACAATTTAGCATTGGTCAAATATATCTATATATAATTTGACCAATGCTAAATTGTGTACAATAATTACGTGTATAATTCTTATGTGTAAGAAACGCTCTGTACCGATTTAACACGCACGCTGCGATTATTAAATTATCAACAAGCTTTTTCTTAGATAGGCTTTCACACTTATATACAGACTTATATACACACGCGAAATGTAAAATGTGGTACGCACTGTTTTCCGAAAAACAAAAAAGATGTATAAATTAAATTAGGATTCCTAGTCTAGGAAACTGGAATATCTAGTAGGATATCTCTACTAGGAACTAGAAATTATTCCCCTAGAGAGAAGTAGCGATTTTCACAGTAGTACCGTCTGTTAACAATTGCTCTACGTGCACGTGTAAAAAAGTAAGTCTGGGACAAGTCTGGCAAAAGTCTAGCTCACAAAGTCTGGCTACGGACACGATCCCAGACTATAAGCTAGACTATATGCCAGACTTTTGTTGAATGATGTCACGAAAACTTACTTTTACACAAAAGTAATTAGTACACTACACTTATTATTAATATCGATCGGAATCGTAAAAAAATAATAGTTTTCGATTAAACCGTGGATACATTTTTTTAAATATAGTAATCGTGTAGAAAATTTAAATATTTGTAAAAAAGACAAAAATTTAGGTTACTGCAGAAATGACGGAACGCTATGCTCTTGTTTTGCATTTTTGCCAAAAGCATGGGGAATTTATTTAAATACATTTATACATAAATTGAATTGTTGTTATCTTGGTCGCACAAAGGATAATAAAGACAATAAGAATTAGATATACTGTATTCGTGTTTCTTATAATAAACATTGGAAGTAAATTGATATTACAGAGTCAATAAGGTAAGAAAAAGGAAACAAATCCAAGAACTTTAATCAATATGATGCCCGAATACAATACAATTTGAATTATAAAGGAAACGATATATTCTCCAGAACTGTAAATAGTTTGAGATTAGCTTGTGAAAACAAACACTGAGTTTTCACAGAATTTTGAGATCTTCCGTAAACCTTTTCTATATACTAGCATTTTATTTTTGTAAAACATATATGAGTCCTTCTAGCATGTTTCTCTTTTGATGATAAAACTTGATTTAAAAATTAAAAATGAACTTGAATGTACTTGCTCATGACCTAGACCGATAATAGACACGTTTTCACTTTTTACAATGAAGTTTAAGGTAGTTCTTTCACGAGAATCGACCTTAAATATAAAAATTTATGTAATAATTTGTTTACACATTACAATATGATAAATGTTATACTACGAAAAAGGGGTACCTCAAGTGACAATAAATTTTTTTTTATGAATATTTTGATATTGCAAAAATAGACATCACGTCAACTAGAGTTCGATTTGACAAGAGATTCGAATCTCTTTTTTTTCACCTATTTTCCTCAGATTTGAGAAAAAATAAATATTTCTTTTGGTATACTCTTCATTATTGCTTAAAAATACACTAGTTTGAATATTGTAAAAACGTAAAAATGCATAAAAACTTCTAAGAAATTCCCTTAAACATTTTCATTATAAAGTTTAAAATAAAGAAATTTATGGAGTCGATTTAACTCAAAGTTGAAATAAAAAATATCACCGTAGTTAAAATAATTATTATAAGAAACAGCGATTTTTAGAGTTGTCTTATTAATTATTGTATATATAAAATTAACGATCTCTTTGGACTTCATTTTAATGTACAATTAACTTATAAAAAAAGTTGAAAAGTTACAAGTTACTCCAAAATAATTAACTAGTTAAGTTAAAAGTTTGGTGGTTGCAAAAAGTAACTCAGTTAAGTTAAAAGTTACTAACATTTTAACTTTTTAATTTAACTTGTAACTTTTCAACTAGTTACTCCCCAACCCGGGTTAATATAATAAAACCGTTTCAGATAATAATAGAATAAATCAGGAAAATATGAAAATAAGTGGCCATATGACTATAGGGAACCAGGTCTAATGCGTACAGGTATTAATTAAATGAATTCTGCAAAGTTCATTTGAACTTCGACCTTGGATAAATATTAATAATAATAATAATAATAATGATAATAATAATAATAATATCTAATATTCAGCAAAGTGGCCTGGATTCAGTTTAGGGTTTACGATTTTGTTATATTAACTTTATTCAATTGAAAATTGCTCAACTTAATGTACTAGGGCTTAGGATTTTTTATTTAATCCTTATTTAATTACAAATTGTTCAGTTCAGGTTTATGGTTTAACGATAACGTTTTTATTGTTCAAATTTTCTTGCAATAAGTGCGACTTTTTCATTTAAGAGGGTAGTGTATCCCTATAATATAATTTGAGTTTTAAAAAAGTATGTATTAAATATAATACATTTTTTAATGTAATAACCCTTGGTCAGACCTTAAGATCTCTTTGAACTGGAGATACGTGGTTACGAACATTTTTTGCTTTCACGTAACCTGCAGGCTGACCCGATGAATCAATTTTAGTTTTACGGAACTTAAATTGTTCGTATTAGATGCTAGTTTGACCTGATGCTATTTAGAAAATTTAACTTTGCATCAGGAAATTATTATAAGAATCTGAAAGGACTGAAATCAATACAAAAATGAAAATTTACATATTTTTAAACATATACAGTGATTCTTATTTACAACTTATATACATCAAGTCAAATTAGCATCTAATTTGAACAATTTATGCCCCGTAAAACTTAAATTGATTCATCAGGCTAGGTGAAAGCAAAAAATGTTATGTCTCATTTTTTATTATGTTTTTGTTATGTCTAATTTGTTATCGTCAGAAGTAAATATAACCTCAAAAGCAGAACATAGTGCGCACAGTGAGTGTAGTTCCCAGAGTTCCCTTATAATTATTTCAATTGTTATTCGCAATCGTGTATCTGTTTCCATCTCCCAGAGTGTACAAAATATACATATTATTGATGCGTGAACCAAAATCAAAGTTGTTGATCAAGCACTTCAAATTCACATAGATACAAGTATCTGATGTAGAATTCAGACACAAATTATTGTATACTTAATGGAAGTTATTCATTAGCTAAAAAAATAGGTAGGTGTCAAATATATCATATTTCAAAATGAATGTAATTACTGTGCGTCTAAATTGTTTCCAAAGCATTACAATATTTACGTTTTTTGTGTAGGTACTCGCATAGTTAATTTGAAAGAATTCATGTGAATCTATGTAGGATATCTGTAAGCAAAACAGATATATTCGTGTATTCAAGGTAAGTTGATTTCACGTAACAGTAACTTTTGTTATAAATAATTTATTTTTCTCGTATCCAATTATATCTGAGAAACGACGAATCTATTAATTTATTCATACAAAATTTAATTTAAACTATAACCAGTTACTAATTATGTAATGGGTTTACTATAATTTGAAAGTAACCTGTAAAATTTGTAGTATTTATATATTGAAGAATGCTTTTTACGTCTAAAAATAAACAAATATTCAGAAAAAGTCTATTTTTAAGAATTGACCAATTGAATTGAAATTTTTACTGTTTATTAAATGCGTTTAAAACTGTATTCTAGTATTCTTTTAATTTTTATTTTACAATAATTTATGAAATCGTAAAACTAGAAATTTTATTGTTTAGTATAAATGTAATTCGCCTTCATAAATATAGAATCAATATATTAAGAATTATTAAATGCGCGTCATCTAGTTAATTTATTTATTCACGTAAGCATAATTTTGATTCGGGCAAGAATTCCACTCATACTAATAAAAAATATTTCTGCTCTTTTCTCTACTTTATGAAGAACCTGTTTTACTACACATAAATAATTATTAAATTCAAAATAAAATAATATATTTTATTAACGGGGCGGCCCGTTGCGCGTGGTCAAGGTCCACGACCCGGTCACGAAGTCGATCCTCGCGAAGCAAATCGCTCTCGCGAGATCGCGCGATTTGCACGTCGACGAGCAGGACGAGAAACGCATACGAGCGGACGCGGATTTCGAGAGTAGTGTACGAGTGCTATGTTCTAGAGATCGAGTGTATGAAGTTGCAGCAGGTGGACGGGTAGTCGTCGTGGTGACCCGCATTAAAATATCGGAAAGTTATTTATTCGAAAAGCCAAAATATCCGAATATTTAAAATTCGTATATTTAAAAAATCGGAAAGTTGAAAAATAGGATTTAGAAAAATTCGGAATATTAAATGGAGTGGCACGCCGTACTGAAAGTATGCATTCTGTAGGGAATGTAATATTAAAACAGTATATTCTTATTGGCGCCAAAGGCCCATGTAAAAATAAATGAAGTGTCTAGATTTGTAATCAGTTTACATTTGTTAGATATGAGAAAACATAGTTTCCTTTGAATTATTTTTCCACTTTTCGATATGTCCGACTTTTAATTTTCCGAATTTTTAACTCTCAGTAAAAATATTTTCCGAATTTTTCTAAATCCTATTTTTCAACTTTCCGATTTTTTAAATATCCGAATTTTAAATATTCCGATATTTTGGCTTTCCGAATAAATAACTATCCGATATTTTATGGAGGCCCGTCGTGGTAGGTGACGTATTTCGACCTGCTGGTGAGGCGGCACAATAACCTGGTGCGCTGTTTGAATGAGGATAGTCTGAAGACAAGATTTCCCCATTACGCGGTTTGGATGGAGTACAACTGCGCGGCGGGATTGGAGCGATGGGAGCTGATGGAGAAGCTTCTGTCGAGTGCTTGAAGATCTGCTGCCGAAAGGGATGACGCGTAGGATAAGCAAATACTTGTCTAACGATGATTTTGTACGGAGTATGAGGGATGAGGCAGTGCCGGAGCTTGCGGTATATAACTGTGTTTATTTGCGATCGTTGAAAAGAGCACATAGATTCTAGATTATATTTATTGATTTGCTTAAAGCACTGCGAGATAATGTGCTTACTTGTATGCGTGTTTCATATATTTTATTAATAAAAAATATACAGAATTTTATGAAGGTTCTAGATCTTTTCAGAAGCCTGACACGATTTCCTCGTTAGTTAACTCTTACAAAAAAAAATGGATTTAATATATTAAAAACGTTATACATTTACGTGGATACATTCTATCCTTATGAATGAATGGTACTTGCATTGTACGGTTTAGTATGACTGGAGGTTTTTGCTGTAATGAATACAGTAAAACTAACCAGCACTTTTTATTTTTGTTGTTAATCCGGACCTGCGAACAGGGAATACCAATTCCCTCTGCAGGATTTGCGACGTTATAGTGTGTTATTGTGTAAAATATTTCTACTCTGTATCGCATTTAGCAAATGTTATATGTAACTCTGGAATAAATAAATACAATTTTAAGACAAACTTAATCAACTCATTTTAGCAACTTACTGTAGTTACTTAGTTACATTAGTTACAATTTATTTTATCTAGTTTCCACAACACCTTGTTGTAAATAAATAAACATTATATTTAAGAACAGCGCATCAAGTTCAAAATATTTTAACGAAAGATCGAATTTAAGGTACTGGTAGCAGATGCCCTAAAATGAATCAGTTACAAATTGATGCATCACTTGTTTGTGAGTACATTGACAAATATCTCACAAGGAGGAAACGAGGTTTTGGGAGACGTTTTCTGGTACCCAGAAATGAAGTCTAGGATTTGTACTTTGTGCCAATGGGCCCGAATATTCGAGATATGAGCTATTTTACTTCGATTGTACGTTATTTTATTGAAGATAGATACCTCTTCATGAAATAATAACTATGCATATATTAAAACCAGAACAAATGGTTTAAATCATAATAAAAGTAGACGAAAAGAGCTTCATTTTAAGCTTTGTTTCGTTTAAAAATATTAATCTGGTGTAAAATTATTAACATTTGAAAATGACAAAGGAAAATGCATGAAAAATCAATGCATTTTAAGCAGTTAAAATTCCTTAAATATTCATGTATTTTCCATCATCATCTCCCAAAGCCTCATCAAAGTTCGTTTCCCAAAGGTATGGGTCTCTCTTCTTTGCAGTCAAACAGTGCATTATTTATGAAAAACATTACAAAAACCGTATCACCCCACTGCCTGTCAAGCTCTTCTTCATCTATTATCATATCAGATCATGTAAAATCAGTTTCCTCGTTAATTATGCATATATATATATATATATATATATATATATATATATATATATATATATATATATATATATATATATATATATATATATATGTTATACCATATTGATGGCCCTTACGAAGGGTAGCGGGTTTGGAAATCCCACGAAGACTAGCACGTATATAGAATATATAAATTTGAGTGATACCCATAAATTGTAGTCGGGACAATTCGATGTTTTTTATTTTGTTAGGGTCGATTTTTTATTGTGTTACCTACTCCCTTGGCACTCAAAAAATAATCGCGTTACCCGAGATAATCAGACTACCCGAATAAATGAAAAAGCTCAAAAAAATGGTGTCGATGAAAAGGTTATAAAAAGTACTAGCTTTCTTGGTGAATTTCCAAATGCGTTACTATTAGTGAAAACCACAATACTAGAATACTAGAATGCTTTTATATATATATATATATATATATATATATATATATATATATATATATATATATATATATATATATATTGGTTACACCTCTATTAAAAAAGTGTTATTTAAGACCTTATTTTATGAGAACTCAAACAAAAGCACTAAAAACTGACCTTCATCCCCTTCACTGATTTACAAATATAGGTATCATTTTTATTTTCTGCTTGCTCTAGAGCTGCTCTATAAAAGTTTTGCTGTACATAATTGCATTTGTGTTTTACATATAACTATACATACAATCATAAATAATCATAAAAATAAATAACTTTTTATCCCGATACAGAAAGAACACCAGGGAGAGTTTCGAGGCGACGCAGGCGATAGTGCAAGCCGCTAAATATGCGAATCCTCCAGTGTCCTTCGATCTGCTATCCTCCTTCACTCAGGGCGACTACACATCCCTCGTCGAAGGGACGATAACAAGCATAGCACATCGCGTTCCCATGGAGAAGGTCTCAAACTTCGCTGAAAAATTGCTTAACAAGCCCGTCGCAGCTAAGAAACTCGGCATTCGACTGCTCTTTCGCGTATCAACGAAGGATCAACTGCGGGATTTCGCGGAGACACTGTGGCGGACCGAGTCCAACTCGTCCATACGCGAGATCGTGGCCAAGACGATCTTCGAGATGTTGGTGAAATCCCCGAGCGAGGCGAACTGGCAACTCGCCAAAGACTGCATTGACAGATTGACGGTGAAGGATAAGGGTGCGATAGAGAGATTCGCCGACGTAGAGAGGATCGACTTGAGCTTCTTAGGAAGGTACGTTGCAACGTATCTGGACAAAATCGAGAATCTGTACTGCGAGGAAGATTTGGACTCAGAGTTGAGGAAAACATGCGTCTGTATGGTCTTTGAGAATTTGGAAGCCAAGTCGACGAACTTCATTGAAGAAGAGATAAGTAAGAATATTCTGAGCAGATACTTCATGGACGGTCATTCACTGGATATCTCGCAAGTAGCGCAACGATTCGCCGTACGCTCTTATCTCCTGCCAGCGACTGGCGACAAATTCAAGTCCAGGCTGAATGTGATAATGGACATTCTGAAGAAGATAGCAGAGAGCTTCGATGCGTCGCATTCGAAGAAGCCTCGATTCTATCCGGCAAACTATACGATTGCTGAGTTTTACGCGGACGCGCTTACAGAAATCTCGTCAACTTGTCCTCAAGAAAGTGTGGCGATAGTCGAGAGCATGCTCGAGGTGTTTGAATCCAAGTTGATGCCCTGGCAGGTGCCTACGGCATTTATTTCTTTCAACCTGTACAAAGAGTATCTGCTGTCGAATTCTCCGAGGGATTTTGGTACACGCTGTGCTAAAAAATGTTCGATTCTGATCGAAGAACTATCGGGCAACGAAGTCATGATTATTGATATAGCGGAATGCTTGAATGACTTTATGGTGGACAAGGTTTATCCGGAAATTAGGAATCAGGAGCTGAGGCTGAATGTGATCGAAGGTTTTTTAGAAGGTGATGATTATTACGGGGCTCTTATCGGAGCGAAGTTGCTCAGTTATGATGGCGCGGAGAGTTACGACGAGAGATACGATGCGATTGTCAAGAGTCTGAGGCCAAAGCAGAACAAAGCTGTACAGTACTTTTTGTACCAGCATCTCAACAGGCTTAAGTATTGCATTGACGATTTGTAAATTGTGTAGTTCTTAAAATCGGGAAATAATAATCGAGTTGAGCACTAAGATATATCAGTAATTATATATAGCCAATTCAGCATCGACGAGAAATTGTTACATGTTATATTTGCATTTTTATTTTGATCCTATAAAAACCAACATATTTTAAAATAAAATATTTGATTGAACAATCATTCATTGTTTTGTCTTAAAAATAATATCTACATTATTCGTTAAAAAAAACATGTAAATAAAAACCGTATTTTTTTGTGAACCAAATCTTTCGAAAATGTAGAATGTCATTTCACTTCACCAAAAGGAAAAACAGACCCCACCTCTCTTAAAGTTTTAAATAACAATATTGACTCAACTAGCATGAATATTTACTTGAAATATGGTTGGTTCTATTGTGCTTCCTCATATAGGAAATTTTGTATAACGGTATAAAGTTTTACTAAAACCGTAGAATCTGTTTTTACTAAAACTGTAGAATCAGTTTTAACACCTTAGGAATCAAAAACCACTATTATTAGAAAAAGTCCATAGGGATGTGCGTGTGGATGTGCGTGTGGATATGCGTGTGGATGTGCGTGTGCGTGAGCGTGACCGTGAGTGTGAGTGTAAATGTGAATGCGCGCGTGTGTGTGTGTAGAGTAGCATATTTCAGGAAATACAGTCAGTCAAACTGTATTTTTACGCGGATAAGCTACAAAAACATTTTTGGTGATTTAATTTTACATATTTTTATTTTTTTAGCGTTTTTGTATTACGTTAAAGATAATATTTTGCAACTCAAAGCACGAGTGCCATCTTCGTGAGCTCGAGAGCATGAAGCTGCGGAAGGTATGCGAGGAGTCGTGGTTGTCGGTATTTCGACTTGTTGGTGAAGCGTCACGATAACCTGGTGCGCTGCTTGATCAGCGAGAGGGTCAGTAGCGCATTGTCGGCCGGTGATTATTAATCTGAAGCGATGGAAGCTGCTAAAGAAGCATCGGAGGATGATGTGTCAAGTGTTAAGAGATCTGTAGACTGAAGAGATTACTCACATCAGGATACTTACCAGGATACTTGTAAGCGAATACTTGTCTAACTATGATTTTGTAAGGAGTACGAGAGGTGAAGCAGTGCCGGAGCTTACGGAATAAATATGTTTATTTGCGATTGTTGAAAAAACACATGGATTTTAAATTAAAATTATTGATTCTCTTAAAGCACGGCGAGACAGTGCACTTATTTGTATACATGTTTATAATGTTCTTATAATAAAGAATATACAGAAATTTCTAGAGGTTCTTGATCTACTCGAAAACCTAATACTCCCCTTGAAGTTAACTGATATATACAGAAATGGTTTAAATACTTTTCAAAGGCAAAATTAATTTTTACTTTACTTATTCTAGTATTCGTAACATCTTATTATAAATGAAAGAACATTATTATCTTTTATAATTTTTCTTCCGCTCTAGGACTTAATTTTTGGTTGTTATAATCATGCTTTAACGAACTCTAAATGGTGCTGGTTTCAACAAGATTCTACCAAGGAAGCTGGCGATATTATCTTAAAAAAAGAAACTAAATCCAAAAATCGCTAAACAATAGAAATACAATAATGTTTTTGTAGCTAAATCACGTAGAAAACAAACAAAGAAAATGAGCCCGAATGAATGGCATACACGCACGCCATACATCCAGACATTTTTTTAAGATTAAGTGTATTTCTCTGGTTAAAAAATCTGATGATACCGATAATACTATAAAAGATAAAACTCGATTTCAATTTCGGACAAGCCCGGATTGATTTTTTTATCTTATCCAGTTTTATCCAAACGCATCTGACAATCAACCAATTTCGTATTAAATCAGATACAACATGCAATATTATTGAGTTATCATCGAGATGGTAACACCTATTTGTTAGTCAGCTGACAAATCACCTAATATATCAGTATTTTTACAGTAGGGAAAAGATTGATGACTCTTACGAAGACCAATACGCTTTTTGCGTTTCCCACGAAGAGTAACATATTTGGAAATTCATCACAAAGACTAGCACTTTTTATATAAGTTGCGTATCGCCAGACTTTATCGGGCTTTTTCATTTATTCGGGTAGCCCGATCATCTTGGAGAAGTTTAGTACCCGAACTCAATAAAAGAAATTTAATCTTAACCCGTTAAGGATGAGATCCTCAAAAAATTGGAAAGAAATTTCGCAAGACAATTTTGAAATGCGTTTTAGCCCTTCACTAGGTGATTTATGCAAAAAATTTTCTTTTCAATTTTTTTATTTTCTTTCGGTTTCTATGCGACCAAAAGGCCCACCCTACAAGATAGGAAATAAATAACTTAGGCCCACCATACGAGATTGGAAATAGTTCAATTTGATTTGATCCAGCGATTAGATTTGCAAAGTTTCATCAGTATCCCGTAGAAATCTAAAAAAATGCTAAAATCTTAGAGTACAAAAATAGACTACACGTCCTTAACGAGTTAATTTATATATTCTATACGAATCGTGCTATTGTTTGTAAGAATTCGTGAAAAGTATTAGTCTTCATGGTAAGTGCTAAATATTCAATGTTATAAAAGATAATATCTATGATTATTTCCCATTTAACGCAATGCGTTGTGTCTAACCATATTTGGATTTTTCTACTTATACTTTCGATCTTCTACCGCAATTTTCTCAACTTTCCCTACATGTAAGGTAATTCATTTTTTTAGTTAAATTCATGTTGTGATGAGCTCTAAACAATGGTGTAGGTTTTATACGATCTACCGAGAGTTAAGTACTACAATTTTGTGAACATCCTCCTTTACGATTCTAAATTTTGAATTATGAACGACACATAAACAACCGAGATATCTGGATACTTTTCGAATAACTCGACAAAGAAGTCGATCTATGAAATCTCTTGACAACGAGCTCTGATCCATTTGACAAAAAATCATCGATCACGCGTAAGTAAAAAAAGAATAGTTTCAGCTAATAGTGGCGAATACCGATCAAGTAAGATCTAGCAATTCATGCAGTTTAGGAATACAAGCCCACGTTTAAAAGGTTCGTAAAGTTCCAGAAAGACCCGGACTCAAAATTCCGATGGATTCAGAGAGATCCGGAACGAAACCTTAAATAACCTTCCCTTTCTTTCAGGAACCGGTCGAATTTAGTCAATTCTGTCCGAAACATTCCGATCTTATCTGGAATATTTGGGGTTTTAACGTAGGAGAACGACAGGATAGCACTTGTGCTTAGTGCTGAGTATCGTCAAAAATATCGACATTGATGACTACTACAAAAAGCTATCGAAAAGAAGATCAACAAGCATCTCGGAGAATAACTTATATTACAAATTGTGTAGGTACATAAAGAAAAATTTTGTAGTATTTGCAAAATATATTTTATGTAACACATGCACGATTTTTGCGGTCTTTTAAACCTGAAAAGCGAGCTTAAAGTATTTATTTTCTGACCGACAGGCAAAAAGAATAACGGACAATAAAAGCTACTTTATTGCTGTTGATTCATCTACTTATTTGTACTTTTCAAGACTTTTCCGCAAAAATCCATACACGTGTCACATAAAATATGGTGTGCACCAAGGGCTAGTGGGCTTTTTGACCTTGTGTGTTTGCAGTACTCGTCTTCGGCTCGCAAACCGCACTCAAACACGTACTACAAACTCCACACTCGATCAAAAAAAAAAACACTTTACGCCCTTCGTAAACAATATCCTATCATATCAAAGCGCCATTTGATCAAAGATATTTTAGTGATTAAAAAAAAAATTTTTTTTTATATACTCAATTTGTAATACCTAATTTAAAAAGTAGCCTTTGCGATCGGAACTCCTCTCTAGCGGTGAGCTTTACACGGCTAATATATCTATATATAGTTACAGTTCCGATCCCAATAGTCACTCTGTTCTTAAACGGGTCTTGAAAAAAGAAGAACTCCCAGTGGAAGTACATGGCGGGCCAGTCTGTGCCTATTATCTATGCCAATATATTTGGATTTAATGTGTCATCGTCAAAGCAAAGCAGATCTGCCGATTCTTCGTCTCTAAATAAGCATGCACAACGGATTGATTTTAAAACTAATTATATTTATTAATTGTACTAGAAAAGTGGTTGCAAAGGTTTTATATGCATAAATGTGAAGTAATTAAAAGGTAAAAGAAATTGTTAACTCCATTTGGACTTATAATACTTGTTAACATATTTAAATAAAAGTTGACATAAAATTATTTTCTTTACAGATTTTGATACTGTAAAACATGCATATCGAATCTTTTCACACAATTAGTTTTTAAATTCATTCAATCAATAATTAGCTTATCAACGAAAAAGAAAAGTCCGTTTTCACACAGTGCATTTTCGCGGCGAATTGACTTAATTTTAACGTTATGTCAACGGGTGTTAATTATATGTCATCAATACGTCAATTCGCGGCGAATAATTCACAATCTGAAAACGGACCAAAAATGTCGTTACTGCTTTAGTTTCGCCATGACTCTTTAAATCCCAAAGGCACGGACTGGCACAAACAGGTACACATTGGGAAAAAATACATATTCACCTGGGTATGGATTAATTAATCAAATATTTTTTTAATTTTCTTGGAAGTCTGCTCTATGCGGAAAAATGTTATTTTTATTATTTTGATCGTGTAAACAATTTTTGAATTAATAAAGAAATGTACACTTGACGTGGAAAATTTCTGGTCGAGTACTTTCGAATTCTTTTGAAATACTGCAATTTCTTTGGGTCTCATTAGATCGTACGCACGTTTTTGCTAAGCTCATTGGAGGATTTCAAACGCATTCGACCAGAAATTTCCCACGTCGAGTGTATATACAGTGCGTCTCATTAGAAACACAACAAATTTTCACGTTTAAATGTGCATATTATACCTTTTTTTAAAGAACCTGTAACTTTGGAAGCAAAAATCCGAGGATAATTTTGCAAAAAGCCAATGAATGGAAAATATATTCTCTTTAAAACATTACTAGACTATTTCTTTAGCATCAACATTAAAGAAGTTATCGTTGTTTCATAACTGTAGAAACACTTTAAATGTTTAGACCTATTTAAATCAATGTAAATTTTTTATCTAGTATTCAAGTTTTGTTTAAACCGTCCGTGAATTTTTCATAAGTTAATGTAGACACAATATTTTGGTAACGTCTTAAAGAGAATAAAATTGCCTTTTATTTGCTATTTTTAAAATTATCCTTGGTTTTTTGCTTCGAAAGTTACAGGTTTTTTAAGAAAAGGTATAATACACAGATTTAAATGTAAAAATTTTGGCGTTTCTATAGTTATGAGACGCACTGTATAATAGACTAGGGAGCGGCAACAATAAATATAAGAGTTCCTCTATGTATATAAAACTTATTCAAAGTTTCAGTTATACCCACGGTCGTGTACATACGACCGTGGTTATATCTAAACATAAATATTTATTTATCAAAATAAGGCGCTCTACCGCGCGTGTGATACTTATTGCTGTTCCGAAACCTCCCCCCCCCCACCCCCCTTCAATCACTCCCTCCCCAAGTCCCCGTAGAAGTCGGTTATATACTTAACCTCAAAAGTCAGAAGCACAACAAAGCACAAGCAACACAAGTGCGCGCAAAGCGAGTATAATAATAGGACCATTTTAAAATTATATTTCGCAATTACATGTATAATTCTGTTTTTTTTAAGTGAGTGAAAAATACCTATAGTCGATTTGTGAGCTGGGATGACACTGATAAAACAGATATTTTAAAATATAAGTATCCAAGTACAGGTGTATGTACCGTCAAATTTGTTGGGTTGTTGAAGTACTTTGAAATTCCTGCTTCTGTTGTCTACTTAGATTGTAATCAATCAAAAGCAGTTTATAGTGTAACAGTAGTTGTTTGTTCATTATTAAAACATTATAGGTGTAAGGAACAAATTTAATGTAAACAAGAAAAAAATAAAATAATTCACCGATGAATGATCAAAAAAGCATCGAAAACAAATTATAAAGTAAATATTATTGCAGTGTATCTAAATTGTTTCCAAAGCATTTTATTATTTTATCGCTTATAAATAAAATATACTGGTTTTTTGTGTAGGTACATATAGTTCATTTGAGAATTGATGTGAATTTATACAGAAAATCTGTAAACTAAGTAGATATATTCATCTATTGAAGGTAAATTCAACTGCTGGCATAAGTATAGAATGTGTAGTAAATATTGAATAAATAATAAGTTATCTTTTGTCGTATACAATCATATTTGAATATTAGAAATTATGAATCTACTAATTTATTTATATAAATCTTGTATCGATAAAACTTAATGATCTGACAAAATCAAGTGTTTTTAGAAGGCTTATTGTTTTTAGATTATACATTACTACCATTAATTTATCTATAAAATATAAACTTTTTAAAATTACAATTGTTATGATAAAAGTACAGCATCTGTTAAACAAAAAATACTTCGCTTTATTCATACTATTCAGCCACTAATTATGGAATGGTTTTATAATAATTTTAAAGTAACATGTCATTTGTATTATTTATGCATGGAAAGATATTGCTTTTTATTAATACGATAAATTCATTTATATTTATTTTTTGCAGGTCTCAAAATATGATAAAAGAGTGAATTTAAACCTTTGATCCAGTATGGAAAGTAGAAATGAGACTATCAGAATTGCGCTCCGTAAGACATTTTATGCAAAATATTAAGAATTTGAACTGAATAATCCAGTAATGAATATTCAAAAAAATATTAACTTTACAAAGTGATTAACACATCACTCTGAATTTAAATTGTTTTTAAAGCATCCTATAATTTTATTGTTTTCAAATAAATAGTGCTACTTTTTTGCGTAGGTAGAAAATGAACTCAAGAAAATTCATGTGAATTTTGTATAGATAAACTGTATCTAGACAATTAGATCTATTTGATGTAAGTAAGTTAAAATACATGTAAGAGTAAAATTGAATAATAACTTATTCTCTGCCTTAGTTATATCTTAAAAATGTAGTAATTTATTTATACAAAATCTTCTTTCGGTGAAATGGTACATTAAAGTCATAGAATGTGTTTACAACTCATAACATATGAAGTTTACATTATTTATTGAAAGATGTTGATTTTATTAGCATTATGATAAATATGATTTTATTATTGCAGGATTAAAAATATAATTGTGTAAATTTACATCTCTCATCCAGCTGATCAAAATGGAAAGTAGAAATGAGAATAGCAGGATCTGTCTGCACAAGGTTGTTTGTACTCAAAATAGTAGAAAATGAAGTCTCTGTTAAATAATGAAAAATGTTTTGAGATTAATCAAGCAGCTGAGGATCAGTCAACTGTCTTGCATTTGGCAGCAATAATAGGAAACAAAACCATTATCCAGATACTCACTGGAAAGAGGTGCAAACATGCTTGTGAAAGATATATTGGGAAAGAATCCTTTGCATTTTGCAGCTGAATTTGGAAAGAATAATTTAGTGAAAGTATTCATAGAAACAGGTATACAAGTTGACGCTCTAACTAACAATAAACATACGCCTCTTCACCTTGCAGTAAAAAATGACAATATTTGTGTGGTCAAACTGCTTTTACGAAACAACGCCAAGGTCAATACCCAAGATTCAACGGGAGACAGCCCTTTGCACGATGCCTGCAGAATTAAATCCATCAAGTTGATAAAGTTACTGTTAAAACACCAGGCCAATCCAAACTGCACGAACAACGCAAGAGAATCCGCTTTCCACGTGAGCTTCCAACTCGGCGACATGAGTATAATGAAGTTATTTTTGAAGCACGGCGCCAACGTGCGTCTCAAGAATGCTTCCGGGGAGAATGCGCTGCACCTCGCGTGCAGGTTGGGCACACGCGAAGAAATGGTCCAGTCGCTCCTCGGCATGAACCTATCCAGCACCAAGCGAACTCTCAACCGTTCAACTCCGCTGCACTGCGCGGCCAAAAACACAGTCGCTGGCGGTAAAATAGTTTGGTTGGTGATAATTTGGCATTATTTGTATAACTAAAAATTAGCATTAATTACTTAAGGACGTTCACCGGATAAATGAATTTTTTTTAAATGTCTTGAAACTTTTACTACATGGCAATTTAGGGATCTTTTAAATGTGTTTGAAATTTTTACTCCCCTTGCGGTATCAAAAATTGAGATATTTAGCTTCAAAGTTTCAATTTTTAACATGGAAGCCCTCTCTTGAGCTATCACAAAAAGGACATTTTTATTTATTCTAAGTCAAATTATTTTTAAATCTTTCTGAAAAACTAGTATGCAGTGTAAAATAAGTATAGAAGTAATACTTAAAAATATAGACATAGTAAACGGTACTTTTTTAAAAATATAGCTATATAAAGTTGTGCTCCAATAATGTGCTTAAATACTTTACTAATATGTTAGTATTTTACATTGTAAACTGAAGGGTTTTCATTATAAATAATGCTATTTAATGGTGATTTCTTCGAAACTTAACTTTCTAGTCTTACTGTCAACCGGTGAACGTCCTTAAGGGAATGCATCAGACCTACTTTACCCGCTGATAAATATATTTGAATATTTCGTTTTTCTCAAAATGTACGTTTTATAAATTTAAGTTTTTCTCATATTTACGTAAAATACATAGCAAAATACTCAAATTATTATCAGAATCGAAAATTAGCATAGTCACGTAATTGCTAATTTTCGATTCTGATAATAATTCGAGTATTCCGCTATGTATTTTACGTAAATAAAGCGATCCTAAAATAGTACATTACGATACGTGTGACCTAAGTGGCACTTTATTACACGGCGCGTAGTTAGCGGCGATACCGTCGCGCCGTGTAATAAATTGCCGACTTAGGGCACAAGTATCGAATACTATTTTATAGCATCTGCCTGCCCTAAGTCCGCCATGTCACACCTATCCGTGATATAAGCAGTCCTTCACTGCACTGTGAGGTTAGCGCCCGAGCGCCCGAGCGCAGCCCGGGCGATAAAGCACGGTGCAATAAAGGACTTAGGTCACGGATAGGCCTGGCATAAGTGCGGACTTAGGTCACGCAGTGCTATCAAAAATGTTTGATTCTGATCGTCTTAAGGGGATGCATCAGACCTATTTCACCCTATTATATTAAAAAATTTAGTTATTCTCAAAATATGCGAATTATTATCGGAATCGAAAATTAGCAATTACGTGATTATGCTAAATATAGATTCTGATAACAATTCGAGAGTTCTGCTATGTATTTTTTGTAAATGAAGCGATCCCCAAAAGGAAATTTAATTCTGGCGTGTATTTTTCTACAGAAACGAAACGTTTCGATCCATATATCGAAGGCTAAAGTAGGTCTTACGCTTCTCCTTAAGAAGGTTGTATGCGTAGATATATGTCATAAAATCAAACATTTTATACTACAATTTAATCTCACTTAATAATATGAAAGTCAATATAGTATGAAATAAGGGGTTTTTGTCAAACTAAAAAAAATTTGTATCGAAATTCTTGTAAAATTATAGATATTGTCAACTTTAAACTTTAAAAGAGAAAAAGTTGACGCAACAGTGGAACCATTTTAATTTGTTATCCGATTTTAATTTGGAAGGTCTCATTTTGTTCCTTTGAAGGATTTTAGGAGAACTTATCCTGCAAGGTTACAGTCAATTGTTTATAAGTCCATACACGTATTTTTGTAAGTTTGAGCGTGTACAAATATAAACTATAGATTGTAACTTCGCATGTTTCTCGATGATTTTCAATTTTTATATCGGCAAGTCTCACTGAGATTATCCATGGGACAAAATGAGACCTTAAAATTCAAATCGGATAACAAATAAAAAAATCTCCAGTGTTTTGTTAAAGTTTTCTCTTTTAAAGTCTAAAGTTGACAATATTAAATTGTACAATAACCGAATTTAAAAAAAAAGATTATTTGTAACACATGCACGGTTTTTACGTTTTCTTGCCTTCAAAATCGGGGCCGTTTTCCGTCCAGGGGGCGTAAAGTGCGTAGTTTACGCCCGCTCCTCGTTTTACTTTACGTCCGTTCGATCCGCAAATAGAAGTGAGAATAAAACTGGTCTAAACTTGGTTTGTGAAAATCAATACATGTGTTACAAAAAATATAGTATGCACCACGGGCGAGAGCGCCTTTTTGACTTCGTGTGTTTGCAGTACTTTTCTCCGGCTCGATGTACGCACTCGCCTTCGGCTGGTGCTAGCTCGCCTACGACTCGTACTGCATATTCATACCCGGGCAGAAAAGGCCTACTTCTCGCCCTTGGTACACAATGTACTATTTTGTCACACTTGCACGAAAACGCGTTTTTTCATGATCATATAGTGGGACCAAAGTGACCGTTTTCCGACTGACGGGTGAAAAAAATGGTCAGCAGGAAAATTTTACTTTATTTCCGGTGCAACCGTAATGACCACTTTATTAACCTTAAAAGCGCGACAAAAGTAGCATATGATTCCCGCAAATCTACTGTTTCCCGCAAATTTACTTTTTCCCGCATTTGCAGAAAGAATTTACTTTTTTCCCGCAAATGCATTTTTTTAAAATTATTTTTCTCTATATTAATATACATTTTCAATAAATTCTAATTCTTACCGGAAGTCCCTCCTTCTAAGTCAATAAAGTGGCCACAATTAAGTCGGGAATAAAGTTCTATATGCAACACGGGAATAAAGTCGAGTATTCCTTCGGGTGATTACTGCCATCGGGAATAACCTTCGACTCTATTCCCTTGTTACATAATGTACTATTACGCCCGCTTCCAAATCTATAGTAGCCTGATTTTCACACTGAGAGAAGTATATAAACTTAAAGAAGTATATAACTACAACTAAGATTTAACTAAGTTTATAGTGGGAATTTAATACAACTAATTTGTCTTGTTAGGCTGACTATTCCACTTCGTAGGTATTATAACTAATAATAAAATAATAGTGTCTATCCCTATTGCAGAATCTCACCAGAGATCTCACACGAAAATCTCATGTAACTAATTTTTTGTTTTTTATGTGTTTTAAACCATTCTTAGTCAATTGGTAAATATTTTCAAAAATTCGATCTTTAATTTATAAAAAATTTTCATTTTTGAAAATTCCCGGGTAAAGTGAACCGGTATTTTAAAAAAATAGCTAAATAATATTAAACTTAATAAATGACTTTTCTTTAAGTTGCTAGTATGTTTATTAATGTAAGAAGTTTCTTGCGCAACTTACAACGTAATGCCTTAAGTCTGAAAAATACATTATTTTCCACTTTTACAGTTACTATGTTCACTTTACCCTGGTCTTCCCTACTATTTTAGTTTGACAAAAAGCGCTTATTTCGCAATACAGTAGTAAAAGATGTTAGTTCATTACGACGCACATCTACGCATACACAATCTCCTTTCGGTAAAGGACGAGCCGTCAGAAGGCAAAATCACGAGTGAGCAATTTGTCGCAGCGTACTCTTGGCATCGGGCGCGGTACTCGAGGCGGTGGACTACCGCGACCAAACGCCGCTCACCAGGGCCATCCGCCACGAGAGGTGGCCCCGCCACTGCGTCTCCAAGTGCGCGTCCGGCTATCTTCTGCGCGCGGGCGCCGAAATAACGGCCGAGCAGTGCGGGGAGATGCTGTACCGCGCCGTCGAATGCCACCTGGACAAGTCGTGCTCCTGTCTGGAGTTGTGCCAGCTGCTGCTGGACCGAGGCGCGAACGTCGACGCGCGCCACGACGAAACGAGCAATACTCTCCTCCAAGTGGCGAGCAGGGGACACAGCTGCAGGGCCAAGTTCGATCTTCTGATCGGCGCGGGCGCCTCGGTTCACCTCCGAGACGTGTCCGAAGGCACGGCCCTCCACGATGCCGTGCGCACGAAGAACCTGTACGCGGCGCGCGTCCTGCTGAACTTGGGCGCGGATCCCAACGCGCGCAACGATCGCGATCAGAGCCCACTGGTGATGGCGGTATCTCAATCGTACGTGAAAATGGTGGAGCTCTTGTTGGATTTCAAGGCAGACGTTACCCAGGCCAAGGTGCTGTTCACGGCGGCCTCCCGTTACAACCTGGACATAATGAAGATGTTGGTGGACAGGGGCGCGAGCCTCGACGTCGTCGACGAGGCGGGATCGTCGTTGATCGAGAAGGCGATCGAGTCCAACAACGACAGTGCGCTGGTGTATTTCTTTTACGATGGGCTGGATACGCGCGTCCAGCTCCGCCATGGCATGTTGAGCTTGCTTCCCTTCAATCATACCTTCAAATTGAAGTGGACTGTGCTTAAGCAAATCGCTTTCGCGAAAACGAGGAATCGGCAGGTCCACGAGATGGACGAGTATCTCATAAGAACTAACCCTGAGCTCGGCAAAGCGTACGAGGGATATATCAGAGAGCTCGAGAGCATGAAGCTGCAGAAGGTGTGCGAGGAGTCGGGGTTGCCGCTGACGTATTACGACTTGTTGGTGAGGCGTCACGATGGCCTGGTGCGCTGCTTGATCGGCAAGAGTATCAGGCGCGCATTGTCGGAGGATGATTATCAATATACGCGATTTCCACAGTACGCACGTTGGATTGAGTACAGCTGCGCTCAGGGACTGGAGCGACGGAAGTTGCTGAAGATGCATCGGAGTATGATGTTTCAAGTGTTCAGAGATCGGTTGCCCGTAGAGATAACTCACAGGATAAGCGAATACTTATCTAACTATGATTTTGTAAGCAGTATGAGAGAGTAGGCGTCCTTCTGTATTAAGCAGGAGCCTATGGAATAAATATGTTTATTTGCGATTGTTGCGCAAAGACCGAGCTTGAATTGTAGACTGTAATTATTCATTTTGATAAAAGCAATACCAGACCGTGCGCTTATATTTATATGCGTACTTTCATGAAAAATAAAGTGCTGAGACATGTTTCATATTTTGCAATAATAAATAATATGCCGTAATTTCTGAAATTTCTTGATCTATTTACATTCCTAACACCCTCCATATTAATTTTATTTTATAAATAACCGATACAAACAAACTTGATCCATCAAATACGTATTTAAGAAATACCTTACACCCACAAGGGTAAAACCACATGGAGTAGAGATTTCATCGCCGAACGCCTTCTATACCAATTAGGCAATTCAGTCAGACACGGGCAGAAGATTCTGTCGGTGTTGGTATTGGTGTAGAAGGCGCTCCGCTCGACAATTTACGCTCCATGTGGAGTCTAATTTGGTGACCTAATTAAGTGTCCATGCCCTACCTGTCTTTTAATCTGTACATCGAGTATCTGTTAGAAATTTGAATCCGATCGAGAACTTGTTGGCCAACGAGGTCATGATTATTGACTTTACGGTAGACGAGATTTACCCGGAAATGAGGAATCCAGAGCTGAGACTGAACTTGATCGTGGGTTCGTTGAAAGATGATGATTACTACGGGGCTCATATTGGAGTGAACTTGCTGAATTACGAAGACGCGAAGAGTTACGACGAGAGATACAAGAAGATTGGCAAGAGTGAGGCCGAAGCAGAACAGCGCTGTGCAATAATTTTTGTACCAGCAGATAATAGGCCTAAGTATCGCATTGGCAATTTTAAACTCCATAAATCTGAAAACCGTGAAATAATAATGCGTAGAACATCGACATGTAACAATAATTATAGCTATTTCAGTATCGACCATCATATTGTGAAAATAACGGTCAGATTTTAAACTATTGCACCCAAATAATATAGAGCACAAAAATTCATTTAAATAGAACTAAATTTGTCTTGGGCAAAAGCTGGTTAAAAATAGAGTGTACTGTTCTTTAACTGAGACTTTTTCATTATTAGTCTTATCGAAATTAACTTTGACCGATACAATTTTGCAAAAACAAAACACCCTGTTTTCAGGCCTTCTTTCTAAAAATTGAGGGCTCAGATTGGATAATTCACAAAGTATTTAAACCGTATAAAAAAAGCTAAGCGGTAAACTAAAATCTGTCCTATTGAAAAATATAAAAAATTACATTTCATATAGATAAAGCTCATCTATCCGAACGTCTTTACATTAAAAGATTGGTCTTTTTTCCACCTCGGTTCCACTACTTGGACAATACTTTAACGCGTTTTCAAGCTTTCGGCGAACAATTCTAAGCAATCTCCCCCAACTACCCTGTCAAATAAAAGCCAGCTTAAAATCGAACTATATCAGCCAAATTCACCTCACATTTCTTGTCTTCTCCAGCCAGTTATCCCGCCAGATTGAAATTCTCGACATAAGAAAAAAGTACATCTATCCAAACCCCCCCTCTAAAAAATCCAAGCAAAGCTTCCTTTGACCTGGCCTCCCCCCGCAGTGTCCACTCACCTGAGAGCAGTCGACGGCCACGGGCTCGTTGCAGTGCAGCTTCTCGATGTGCCGCTCGAGCTTGTCCCTGTCCAGCGTGGAGAAGCTGCAGTGGGCGCAGGCGACGACGAGACAGGCCCCGTGCTGCTTGCGCACGTGGCCGTTGAGCATGAATCGCTGGGGATAGGCCTTGTCGCAGTGGGGACACTTGAAGGGCCGCTCGATGCCGTGGACGAGGGCCAGATGGGCCACCAGGTGGGTCACGTAAGCGAAGCGCTCGCCGCAGTGCTCGCAGCTGCGATCGACGTCCTCGCTGGCAGGGATAGAGAGGAGGATGACATTTTTGAGGGGGTGGTGTTTGCGATTGTTAGTGGTATGATCATGTCGATATATATATGGGTTTGCGTTAGTGGTGACAAAGATGCTAGCGAGAATGCGAGATGGATGAGAGTTTGATGATGTTTCGACCGATCGCGAGGATCGTCTTTGGTATGCTAGTGTTTATATTATATATGTGATGATGTTTAGTTTGTGATATAGGTTTTGATTATTTGCATGGGTGGTTTTATAGTTTTATAACGATATTTGTGTGTGCTATGGTGTAATAGGGATGGAGGAACACAGCGAAAATTTTATCAAATTAATATTGGTATTTGTAAGAGCTATGAATAGACAAAACTAGTAGAACTACGCGTCTATAAGAAAATTTACCAGACAATTGAAAAAGAATTCTTTTTATGGGCTCTTTACGAACGCTTTAAGTGAGCGTTTTATTTGGAAGGCTAAAAAAAATGTTCTTTTACGGATTATTTATAGCGACTAAGAATATATTTATGTTTGCAAAGCTTTTAGGACATTTTTATTAACATTTGAAGAATTAAAAAAAAAATTGTATGTAATAAATAGCTTTATCTTACGCTTTAAACGTATTTTTCTCAAAACCACTTTATTCAATCTTGTGCCGGTGTTAAAAAAAATATAATATT
This sequence comes from Gastracanthus pulcherrimus, assembly GCA_949152435.1. Taxonomy (NCBI): domain Eukaryota; kingdom Metazoa; phylum Arthropoda; class Insecta; order Hymenoptera; family Pteromalidae; genus Gastracanthus; species Gastracanthus pulcherrimus. Next base: position 13,260,783 of record OX424574.1, on the reverse strand, counting down.
TAAATTATTAAATTTATAACTTTTACTTACTTTTCATAATTCATATAGAAAGTACCCTGGTAGAAAGTTAGCTAGAATGGCTGGTTAGCTTATTACTTATTAGCCAGATTAATAAACTATTAATAAGTCAAATTATAACTAATATCTGGCTAGAATCTACTTAAGACTATGCTTTAAGGTGATGCTAAAGTCACCTGTCACCGACAAATACGAGGATCCACTTTTCTCATTTCATTTTCAATTTTAAGTAAATATCTCTATGAAAAGTTGTTGTTCTAACCAAAAAGAACAACTTTTCATAGAGATATTTTCTTAAAATTGAAAAATGAATAAAAAAAGTGGTTCCACGTATTTACCAGTAACACGGGGTTTAACATCACCTTAAGCAAGAACGTATTTTGTTACAAATCTAACCTATTTATATTTTGTTTTGAAAAGTTATCAGTTCTTAAAAATATATATTATTATACTTTATTGAATGTTCGATATAGTGTCGCCAAAATAAATATCTTTATCATCAAATAACAACTTACGAGATTTTATAAATATGTATATGCAATACTAAAAGTATTTGATAACTAATAATTTTCTTTCCGAAAATTAGTCAATCATAACTTAATCAACAAAAATTTTGTGATTGATGTCGAAAATAAAATTTTGTGATAAAACTTCATTGTAAACTTACAAATATTTGCTTAACGATTCTATAAATTTCGTCATAACTTACATTATTCTGTAATTATTGTTATTTTTAAAATAACAATAATTATATGACTACATGCATTCTATTATTTATAACATAAATTTCTTTAATAAAGACACTTAAATTTTACTCGGAGCTTTCGTAGTTTTGTGTAAACAATACTTTTTAAATGGACGCGCCGTTTTGTAAACAAATAACCTTACCTCCATTACTACTAGACATTTACGGTACATTTTTAACTTTAATTTAGTAAAATACTTAATGTGGTATGATTAGAATTGCGTATTACTTTGCTTATTATAAAACTGTTATTATTTCCATTATTAATTAATACATAAATTACTTAAATTTATTTATCAATTTTATATTAACTAGAATATTAAGCAGAATCAAGCTAGAAATTAACTAAAAATCATGTCGTTTTTAACTGATTTCTAGCTAATTTCTTAACCAGAATTAAAGCAGATTTAGAAAATCTAGCAAATATCTGGCTAGAAACCAGCTTAGATTTCTACCAGGGTATATTGATATAAACATTAATATGCTTTTTTTTTCCTTTTTTTTCGAGACAAAAATTAAGGATCCTATAGCCGGGACAAATCGACACCTTGATTTTCGAAGGGTCACGGACATCAGCATTTTAACGGAAGAAAAAATCCATTTTTACATGAATCCCTTTTTTTGTATTCTTCAAACGTTAATTAAAAATGTCCTAAAAGCTTTGCAAATATACATAAAATATTCTTAGTTATCTTAGAAAATCCGTAAAAAACATGCTTCTTTAGACTTCTATTCATTCAAATGTAAGGTAAAAGAAATTCTTAAAGAGTTAAGTTAAATATTTAAGAACTCTTTTTCAATAATGGTGCTGTCTGGTATAATTGCTCGAAAATCATAACAAATGTTTACACAAAAACTTAGAGATATAGATATTTGCGGTCGCTGATTACGAATATGAAGTCCTAAGCTTTGATTTTTATAAAAGTTAAATACTTTAACCTCACTAGTTCCAAGGTCCTTATTCAATAAAAAGAAATATAAGAAGTTAGTAAATTTGTTAACCCGATTATAATCCTCGAAAATAAAAAAAAGAACGGAAAAGATCTGACGATTAAGTCTTTGTAAAAGCCATTTAAGAGAATATTATCAAGTGGATTAAAAAAAATGTACTCGAAATTTAGATAATAAAATGGTAGCGCCATACGCATTGCTATTTGACATACGCATTGAGTTTTTGTTATGGTATTCATTTATAATTTTTTTTAATTAATGCCATTTTTTGTTAATTTTATCATACTCCGAAATACGTATAAGTATAATGATGTGGCACAAATTCACACGAGGGAGAATTTTCAAAATCTGATTTATAAATTAAACTCTAATTATAATCATAATCAGTGACCTTGAAAACCCCTGCACACGAAATTTAAGAATATAATAAATAACATAATAATCGCTACAATAGAAAAATGTTTGACTTAAAAGATTAATTTTCAAAGCAAAAGTAATTTTGAAAGAATAAATTAAACGTTTATCATTGTAATGAGGAAATATGAGAAAATACGCTCGCTTTATTAAAATAATGTAAATAATTAGTTTAGAATAAATAGTGATTTGATAAATTCAACGCGGTATAGTAATACATTATAGAAATCTCTGATTTTCTCAATTTTTCTTGTTATTTACAACAAACGATAGGAAATGTTGCCTTTTAAGTTTATGATTTTACGTGCTTTGAACAATTATGAAAATTGAAGTGTGAACTTACTTTACAAATGAGTCGATGAGATCCTGCTTGATTTTAAAGTAGTCGATGTTGTCCAATTCGATGAAGGAATTGTCGGATATGAAATTGTCCCAACTACTGCAACAGGAAAATCTTGGTTGTCATTGCGATTCTAGATCGTATTACAATAATCAAATCTAATACACGTTACATACATTTTGAATACACGCCTACTAAGCTTGTCACTACATTAGACAGCATCCAATTTTGAAGATTAAAACAGTCAATCCATAACTTATGAACATCATTTTTAATAATTGGATACTAACCCTTAAAAAATAATACTCATATCGAGTGTAATTGTGCACTCTTAACTGCATTTGATTGTTATACAATTCTAATAATATATTCATTTTGACTATGAGATGAATGTTTTTATTATAATTGTATAAACGTAGACTTAAAACGCAAATCATGTATTGTAAAAAAACTCGATGTACGAATTTTTTGTATTTATTTGCAATAAACCTGTAGCTCTAAAGCAAATATAAACTGAGAATAGAGAATAAAAACTATCGAAATATTAACAACTGATCAAACATTTGTTTGTTTCTTATCAAACCAACACAATTTAACTGCACAATAATCGATCATTTAATATGAAAATACAATTACGCAACAAAATATTTTAATCAATTACCAAATGGGTTGAAAAACTTAAATTATAGTGTAGAAAATATAAAGACCAAACACAAAAAATGGGTGATATTTAATGTATAAAAATATGATAGAATATATTAAGACAATCATTTATTGTTGATAGCTTTTAGATGTTAGTTTTTAATTTTTAGTTTTAGTTTGCAATTTAAAACGATATTAACTTATAATATTATTCTTAATTGCAATTGATTATTAAGGTTTAGCTGTTGTTATTGTTTTGGATTTTAAACACGTGTTTTAAAATCTATAAGCAAATATATAATATAATATTAAGATTAACTAGGATTGTATACAGGTAGTTAAACTACCTCCTGCGATCCTTGATGCTTGTCGCAATGTAAAGCATCAAGGTACTCTGCACCTGGTTGAATAATAATAATAACAATAATAATAATAATAATAATACTAATAATAATAATAATAATTGAGTGATATCATTGTCTATTAACCAATAATATTATATTTTGTTAAGAGTACGAATTCACAACTCAACTTGCTTCAGGACAGGTAAGGAACCGATTTTTAAATTTTGAAAAGAAATACTTCTGTAGGGTTGGGTATCTGTGCATACATATTCAATAAATATCTTGGAATAATCAATATTTTTGATGAGCATTTGGAAAAGTAAAATCTCACTGATAATATTTATTACAAAATCGATTATAATACAATAATTGATTATAAATGTTTAGTGACCAATTTATTTCAAAATTACGTATTTATAAAATTATTTGGAAACCAAATATTTACGAACGTATTTCAAAATTTCATATCTGCAAAATTATGACAATCATGTTATATATCACTAGAAATTAAAATAATCCCTATATGAGTCACACGCTAATAAACTTGATCAAGGTGTTTTTTGTTTTCATGAGAAAATTCAACCAATCCTTTCCTAGGGAATTTATCACTTTAATCAAACGAATAATAACTAAATATTGATTTTTCACTTAAACAACCAGTAAAATTGTACTCCATATCCTAGTGCTTATTCACTCGACTAGATTCAGAGCCTCCCTCAAAAAATCTCGATTACATTTTCTCCCAACAATAACAAACCTCCCTCTACCCACAAACTGCCCCCCTCCCATCCCTCCTCAACCCTTCTCATGAGTTTTCTCGTGCTTCCTCAACAGCGACGCCGCCACAAAGGCCCTCCCGCACTCCCCACACCTAAAATCCTTCTCCCCCGCGTGTAGTCTCATGTGATGCACGAGACTCGTCCTCTGCGCGAATCCCTTCCCGCACTCGGAGCACAGGTACGGCTTCTCCCTCGTGTGAATCCTCTGGTGCACTCGTAAATTGTCCCACTTGGAGAAGCTCTTGCCGCAGACGTCGCAGTCGGCGACCTTCTCGCCGCGATGGGAGCGCAGGTGCTGGGCGAGGGCGGTCTTGGAGGAGAGCTGAGCACCGCACGCGTCGCAGAGACACTTTTCCGGGGCCGGCTGGAGGAGCTTCGAGTGGCTGGACTGGAGGTGGCGACGCAGACTTTGGGAGGTGGGGAAGCTGCGGGGGCAGTGGCTGCATTCCAGTAGAGGCGTGTCCGGAGGTATGGCCATGATGCTCGACTGTGGGAAGATGCCGATGCTGGGAGGTTATAAGTCATTGCTGGAAAGTCTCAGTGTGGATGGCTATTTTTGAAAAGGTGTCTGTTGACCTTTCGAAGTGGTTGATAATGATTTTCGCTTGGGTGAAGCTTTTATTTAACGATGTTGGGAAATAAAGATAATTTGTCTGGATAACGCGTTATGTGTAATTTATATAGGTGTCATGCCGATTACAATGGGCACTTTGTAGCAGAATCACAGCAGTTTTACGAAGCTAAAGTTCACGAAAAATCTCCGACAGTGATTGTTTTAAATATGTAAATAAATAAATAATGTAAAATATTGGAACTTTCCTCGTCAATTCAGCTGTACGTACACATCTTCTCTGCACAGTAGCTGCCATATTTCTGTCGTGATTCAGCTGCAGAGTACCTACCACAAGTTTCTCAGTCTAATTCTACTGCAATTTTCATGCACGAGCCAATTCTTCTGTCAGGCAGATTGCTGCACTTTAGCTAGCACAAGCTCAGCTTAATTTTGCTGCAAATTGATTGCCCAACATTTCTACTGCAATTCTGCAAACGCAATCGACTGCTGACCGTAAGACAGTCAAAATTGGAAACAGACCAGCACAGTCTACTGTGATTTTCTTGAATTCTATGAAAATTGCAGCACGAATGCAACAGGTTTGCTACCATGTACATAAATGCATGTTCATCTAGTAGCAGTGTGTAAGACGAAAAATGTCGGAAAATTTTCGTTTTAACTCCAAATAGAAATAATCTAAACCTGGAATCGAGTCCCTATCTCGGCTTGAGAATCTCCGTTTTCGACCTTATCCGAAAATCTCAATTATAATCAGTAGTGTTGACGGAAGGCGTATACATTTCAATTATTATAAGTATACACAGATCATTTTTTAACAATACCTAATTATTTGGAAATCATTGTAAACGTGGAATATTACCCAATTGAAAAATTACCTTGATGAACGGTAAAAAATAACATTATTCATTCTAATTTTAAAATTCTCTCTGTGTTATAATATATAAAATGCTGCTATTTTCTAAAATATCTAGTTTATTAAAGTTTATTATAGTATCTGTATAAAATATCCAATTAAAATTCCGATATACTCATCAAAGTATATATATCTAGAACCGAATTTATCCCCAGACACGTTTCCAATAAAGGCACTTTAAAACCCGAGCGCCATCCATAGAAAACTCCCACCGAATATTTACCCACGACTCCTTATCGGCCTCCCTCCTCAACTCCTCCGGGTGCAGATTCCTCAGATGCGCCAGCAGATTCTTCTTGTAATTGAACACCCTCTGGCAGACAAGACAAGAATGCGTGGCACCGGTTCCAGCTTCGTGGAGCGCCCGGTGCTCCAGATACTTCGTCCTCTGCATGAAGCCCCCACCGCACACGTCGCAACGGTGCGCGTAATTCTTCGCGTGCCTCCTCAAGTGTATCGTCAGATTCGACCTCTGGCACGTGGTGTAATCGCACAGGTCGCAGGTGAATCTGCTACTCGGCTGGTGGATGCGCTTGTGCCGGGCGACGTTGGCCGCGCTGCGATACGAGGCGCCGCAGATTGTGCACTCGTAGGGGCGCTCGATTTGATGGACCGTCTGCAGATGCTCGGCGAGCTTGCTCACGCGGCTGAAGTGGACGGGGCAGAGGCCGCAGGTGTGCTTAGCGCGCGGCTTTTTTGAACTGCTGCTGCTGCTGCTGGTGCCGGTGCTTGAGATTGAAGCGCCGGGTGGTGCGGACGACCTGAAATGTGAAGCGAGGGACTGTCAGAGCATTGATTTAACGGTGGCCCGGTGAAAATTATTTTGTAGATAATGGAGTTTTTGGAAGAATTATTGTGAGTAGGGGTAAGAAAGTGTTGTAAAGTGTATGAAAGCGGCTAGATTTGGACCGGCATTTCGTTAATTTTACACTTTTTTTACACTCGTTTAAACATTGACAATATTTTACTTTTTACACTTTTTTACACTCTCTCACAGTTTCTAATAATTATTTATAGAAATGATTTTCACCAGATTGTCAGTATAATACAAAATTCAGGCGAAAAATCGATATCTTGTAGTTTTTGTTCATTTTATGTTAAAGCAAAAAAACTGCAACTTTTCATTAAAGTGTCAAATAATGTAAATAAAGTGAGAAAAAGTTAAACAAAAGTGTAATATTATGAAAACATACGTTCAAGTTCAGGTCCTTTTTCACTTCTCTAAGGCGGAAATAATTTTGACCAGGGTTTGACTGCTAGACAGCTGTGCTTTTGAATTTTTCAGTAAAAAGCGCGAATTTTTATTAAATTGTTTGAAGGAATATTGAAGAAGAGTACGAAAAACTACCTGAAAAATACACGACGATTCCACCTTGGCTATACTTTAATGCACATCAGAATCCAGCTGCAATTTTTCGTGGATTTTTCACGTGAATTTATTCGCTTCCATATTTATTTTTTCAGCAGGAGAGAGAAACAACGAATAAGCAAATACTAATACGGAGATGCAATATAATTATTTTACTTAGCAGCTGTCATGAATTAGTACCTAACGATAATATTTCTTATAAAAATATATTTTACATTTCTTAAAAAATAAATTAGTTTCTGTTCACAAAGCCTTTTATAAAAACTATCACTTTTTAGATTCTCCGATAAAGACTAACACTATTTAGTTGTATTTTTCAAGAAATCTGAAACGTATACTATTGTTCATAAGAACCGCCTATATACTTCTAATCTAACAAAACATTAATGACAGACGTAACTTTAAACAAAAAATTTAACGGTAAACAATAAAATACTATAAGATCAATATAATTTAGTGCTCTCGTCGATTATCGAAAAAAAAATTAATTTTAGAGTAAGCTATCATAGAGTTTGTTATAAATCATGAAGTAAAGAAAAATAACAATAAAAGAAATATATTACAAATAAAATATATTATTTTTTAAAGAGATTTTAAGACATATTTCGGTGTTTTATAATTAATAATGTTGACAAATTAAGTGAATAAAATTAAAATAAATAACTAATATTCTTAATAATATTGTTCTCAATAATTTTATTAGTAAGGCGCTAGTATGCCAAGTCACGGCGCGTAACGTAGTGCCAAGGCAAATACGCTCTTATATTATCCTTGATTAATGAGGTTGAATGCTTCTTATCCAGGTGGACATGTATTTTTGACAAATTTGTGCTAGTCTGTGCCTAAGTATGCCAAAACCGTGTCATTTTGGACATTTGTCACGGACTGGCACAGATTGGCAGGAACCATTTTTTCTCAAAAATGAATTACAATGAGCTTTTTTTTACCAATGCCAAAAAGTAAAGAAAAATTGTTTTTTATATAAAAATCATGTGTCCCTATCTGTGCCAGTCTGTGCCTATATGCTCCAAATGTCCGAAATGACATAGTTTTGGTATAGTCTACACAGATTGGCACAAATAGGTTTGAACTGGCACAGATAGGCATTGACGGACACACCATTTATTTCCATCTGGATATAACTAGTTTACAAAGTTTAAAAACATCACGACTTTTCGTATATCTAACAACCAACAATACTATATAAGAACTTGAAACATTTTTAGGGTAAAAAATTCATAAAAGAAATAAAAATATTACTTATACCTTGAAAATTATTAAAAATCGGCTTCATAGCTAATATATAATGTTATAATGAAATTCGAACGAAAACTTTAAACTAATTTAACTAACGTTAACTACTAACGTTAACTCATTTAGCTCACGGCAAAAGTTCCATTCTCAATCAGTCTACCGAAAATCTAGAATTTAATTAGTCACAGTTTTGAACTGAAAGTGAAAATTATGCACACATATCTACGCAAAACTAAAGTCTACGTGCTAGTTATCGCAGATTTAAAGTAATTTTGCTTTTTATGCATGTAAATAATATGAAAATAAAATCTACTATTGTATAAAATAACTTATTTGCATCCTAAGTTATTGTAACTAATGCATTTTGAAATCCTATAAATATTAATGTGCATAACAAAGAAATGTCTCGACTTTTAAATTAAGTAGTATCAGACGTGCATTATCTAAACTGACGGGCTTACATACTCGTCTGTTTCTACTTAAACAAGCGATGACCGATACGATGCTTGATTTTAGTAGCAATACTTGTGATTTATGAAGCAGATAACATTTTAACTATAGTTCATCAAAACTACACGCTTTAGCAATATTTTCTATAATCATACTACACGACAATGTACTGAATATGTGTACTTACTTGTTAAATCGAATCTATGCTGTATGAAGATACTGTAGAAATAATTTTGTACTTACTTTTATAAAGCTATATTGCATATATAAATAAAAAAAATAAAAAATATCAATGTTTCGAATTTTATTATACAAGCAAGGTTTATTTATTTTATCATAAAAATATAAATTCGAAGTAGTTTATTTATACAGAGAAATTGTATTCGACATGAAATGGTGATAAAAAGAAACTGCATTCAATTCTACATACACAAGTAAAAAGTTATACAAAATATTGTAGGAAACGTCAATACAGATAGGTATTTTTACAAAATTTTAAATAATTGTAATCCATTTTGGTCATACAGAAGTAAATTTTAATTTTTCTGAATGGAAACTATGATAAATTTTTTATGTGAAAATATCTACAAACAGTACACGTAGAGATTCCTTATAGAAACAGAAATTTTAATTTACCTACCTATTATCTATTTATATCAATTATTTACATCAGGTTTTGAAATAGTAGTTTATCTACTATCGATATTGTTGTAAATCGCCAAGAACCTAAGCATCATATATTTTATTTATAACAAAAAAGACTTTTATATTCTAAACAAAAATATGTTTGCTTCTGAAAATGTTTATTTTTGAACATTATTGATTAATGTAATACTAATAAAGTTAAAATTATTTATAAGACAATACATAATGGATTTTTTTCTTTGAAAAATATATTACCACGTTAAACTCAAGACACTTTTACAGTTTCCTTCTTCACCTACTAGTCCAAAAAAATAATTTAAGGGGACGTCCAATATCTCTGTCCTTATCTAATTGAGTTTTCATTCATAATTTTAAGAGAAATAATTTTTCTGAAAAAATAACACTTGTCCCCGCTTCGTTTTATAGTAATCTAAATATATGTCCAAGCTGGTTTCATATAATTGTTTTGCTTTCGAGAAAACTTTGATAAACTTATTATGTAAAGGTTAATCTCCACCTATTTAGCCCTTATAGTATGTCAAAGTTTTCTCGAAAACAAAACAATCATATGAACCCAGCTTGGACATATATTTAGATTACTATAAAACGAAGCGGGGACAATTATTATTTTTTCAGAAAAATTATTTCTCTTAAAATTATGAATGAAAACTCAATTAGACAAGGACAGAGATATCCGGCGTCCCCTTAACGCTGATATAGAATGAATTCGGACGTCCAAGCAAAAGTGGCACACCTAGCGGGAAGTGCCAAAAGCGCTGAAACGTATAATAACATAAAGCAGCTTTGAGAGCAAAAATTTAAAGATGGATATATATTCATAAAGTAGAAAAACTAATGGCAGAAATTGAAGAAAAAGTGATGAATCTGAATAGAAGTGTTGAATAAAACAATGCAAATAAATGTATATGCATGTTTTGTGAAAAGGGTGTTTACACGGATAACGTGACGTTATTATACTTTTCAGCTCTTGTAACCGCGCCCTACACCGGGACTTGGACATGCGAATAATAACCATTTTAGAAAAATGTTTTTCGTAAATTTTTCTAAGAGTGACTTACGTACAAATAATATTATCAATTATTTGTCATCGCAGAACAATATTTCAATAACTACATCTTTCACATACACTTTTATTATCAAAAATCGTAAAACATCCTCTAATGTTTAAACTAGTTATCTATTAAAGATTATCTAAATTGTAAGAATATTTGTCCGCGACTATTGCTTTTTCTGAACTACATCATTTTAATCTAAAATTATTTTTTGACGGCCGTAGTCACGTTTCACACAAAAAAATTTAAAAAACAAAACACTTTTTCATAATTTTAATTACAACGCATTAGTCACTAAATCTTTATCGCCATATTTGGGGGAAACAACTGCGTTATCAATATTAATAATTTTCTTCTCGCTTCGCGATTTTAACTATTTTATTCTTTATTGAAAATCGATCAAATCGTAAATGTCTTGAAAAACGTGTCTAAGAACGTTTAAATAGTTCAAGTAAGAACTTCCTTAACTTTATTCGCTATTATTATAATCATGTTGAATGTATATTCACGAAGCAAATTTTAATTTTCAAAACTACACCACTAACGTACTTTTTTCAAGATTTACGTCAATAATAAACATGCCTAATTTTAGCAGTCGATCGACAAACTTTTTCTGTTACTTACAGATTTCATACTTTCCTCTAAATCATCATTACATACTTTTTATTCACCCTACTAAAATTAAGTATATCAAATACTATTCAAACTTCACGAATCAACTAAAACCTCTCTCATCATCATCATTTTAGCAAATTACCAAAAGCCTAATAAAACAAATCACGCGAGATTTCACGTCACGTCACGTCTTACACAAGATTGTGAAACGAAAAATCACGTGCAAAATATTTGCGACAGAATTCAATTGAAAGTTAATACAATGCTTTTTAAATTTTATGTAAAAAATCACATACGGTATAGACTGAAAAGTACATAAGTAGTCGCAAAGAAGTTACAAATATATCTTTTTTAAAAATAGAAATTAAGAAGATTTTGTTCAAAAAGATTAAAAATTTAAGATTTCCTATTTTATGAAGAGCAAATTTTTTAATTTATCCTTTTGAAAAGATTAATATCTTGAATTCGTTGCTTTAAAACGATAAAATCATGTTTGTACTACTTTGGAGAAGTACATGATTATGAAATTGTTCTGTTTAAAACATTAAATTGCTGGATTTGTGTTTTTTTGCGTCAACTCTGATACTGTTCAGTTTAGCATGTAAATTCTCGTGACACCCTTATAAAAAAATCTGCACGATTGTCTACAGAATTATCAGATCTTGCAGGCTTATCTGCACAAATATATTTCGTTTCTGCAGATAGATCCGCAGGCAAAAATACTCAAGATCGTGCAAAGAATCTACGAGGAATCCTGCAAACACCCTTGCAGACACATATACAGATTTTCTCCGTAAGGATTCCTTTTCACATAAAATCCAAAAGAAACTGCCATCAACCGTCACCCAAATCCTCCCTCAAACTCTCCTCCGTGTAATTCCGCTTGACAAGCCCGGCCTGGAACCTCCCGCAATCCAGTTCGCTCTCATCTTCCAACACTCCCCAGTCCTAACATCCCTCCTCCAGCCTCTCAATGATCACATCCTCCGGCATCTGCTCCTGCATCTGATTGTTCTTCGCCTCGGTCCTCTGCATCAGATCCGCAATGACATAATCGATGGAGATCGGCGGTAGTGGCGGCAGCGGCCCTGGATGCTTCTTCCTATGCGTGATCAAGCCCGGCTTCTGGGTAAAGCTCTTCCCGCATATATCGCAGACGTACGGCCTGACCCCCGTGTGCGTCAGCAAGTGCTGCTTGTGCGTGTTCTGCCTCCTGAAGGCCTTGCCGCAGACCTTGCAGGGGAAGGGCCGGACCCCCGTGTGTATCCTCATGTGCTTCTTGAGGGCGTCGTTCCCGCTGAAGGTCTTGCCGCACACCTGGCACACCGCTCGCTCCTTCCTCAGGTGCAGCTGGGCGTGCTGCTCGAGGGACTCCTTCGTGGCGAGCTTGCGCTTGCAGACCTCGCAGGCGTAGGGCCGCTGGTTGTGGGCGTGCGCCAGGTGCTTCTTCAGGGCGAAGGCGTTGCGATAGGTCTTGCCGCACACGTCGCAGACCGCCTCGCGCTCGTCGCTGTGTATGCTCTGGACGTGCATGTAGAGGTCGCTCTTCATCTTGAACTTCTTGCCGCAGGCCGCGCACACGAACCTGAAGCCCTCGGTGTGCTTGCGGACGAAGTGCTCGCGCAGCGACTGCCGACACTTGAAGATGCTCTCGCACTCGCTGCAGACGTACTTGGGGACGGACTTGTGCGCCTCGGCGACGTGCTTGCGCAGCTGCTTGCGCTGCCGGAAGTTCAGGTCGCAGTACTGGCACTGGTAGGCGTGGCTCTTGGAGTGCTCCTGGAGGCTCTCCGGACTCTCGAAGGCCTCCTCGCACTTCTCGCAGACGTACTCGATCTTGATGTTCTCCACGGTGTGAGCGAGCAGGCTCGTCTGGGTGCTCTCGTCGATTTTCGTCTGTTTCTTGGGGGGCAGGCGGAGACCGCGTCTCGAGGAGGACGGGCCCTTTTCCACGATTTTCTGAGAGCTTGCGGAGCGTTTGGCTGCGCCGCGGCGAGATCGCTTCAGGATGGCTGGTTTCGTCGGGCTGGCGGCGATGACGCTGGCGATGGCGGTGGTGGATTTTCTCGCGCGGGCGCGACGCAGCGGCGTGAGAATCTTGAGTCTGAAAAGAAAAGGCAAAAGTGGACGTTAGTGATTGAGATTGCTGGGGCTTATTGTCGAGGGGTGGTGTTTTTTTTCAAGTAGAGGAAGAATTGTAGAAGATTGTGGTTGGCGTTGGCTTGTCACGAGGTAACGAGGTCCTTTGGGTACGTTTAATGCACTGCTGAGATAAGGATTATGGTGTGTAGGTGTGTGTGCACGCGTGGTTATTTTCCGTACGACATTTCGAATGAAGTAAGAAAAAGTATAGTTATACTCGTGGAAAACAGTACGATAGCTTTATTTTAGCTTTTCTTTGCTTTATGCTAGCAAAGAAATCGGGACACTGACAACAAACCAATCGTGTTTTGCTAAAAAATAAAAAATCTAGAGTTGAGTGTTATTTTGTGCATTTATTAATTTAATTTTAATATTATAAAAGTAATAAACACACCAAATATTCGTTGGGAGTACAAAATAAGACTCGATAGATTTTTTTTATAGATTATAGAATATCTACTGAAATAATTGTAAAATATAATTCTAGTTAAGAACCGTATGTAAACAGACAATCTTTATAACTTAACTTTGATTTTTGCCGCACAAAACATTGGAAATTTTGTTTTTTACTAAATTCGCTATGTATGTACAAGGTAAAAGAAAAAGTAAGAAATTGTGAAAAATATATATTTAAAATTCTTCGCCATACACATGACATTATCATTGACAAAAATGTTTTATAATAGAATTGCGACATTGACCCTGATAAGTGGAAAGAATATTATTCGACGATATTGATAAAGCTTTTTATATTTTCAGCTTAAGGTAACGGGACTACACCGCTAATACTTTTTACACTAAAAGTAATATTAAATAATTAAATACGAAGATAGAAAAACTTGACATAAAAATCTCGTTGTTTTATTATGACATGATTTACACACGGTTGAAAGTAAAGGTTAAATGTTTATGTACAAACATTTATACATTCTTTTCTGTTTTTTGTTATTAAATCAACGTTTAAATTAACGGTTCGCTATATAAACCAAAAGTGGGAAAACTTGTAAATCTTAATGATTTTTTAAAATATAATAACATAAAGAAATTTATCGCATTTGAAAACATAATTTTTTTTACTATAATTATTTACGCATTAATTCTTAAAAATATAAGAAAATATTCTTAACCTAGTAGCACTTTGCAGTTTCACATATTATCAGAAACTGTATTCACATGCATGTAATTATAAAGCAAAAATTATCAAAATAATGCTTATAATAATTAATGGTCAAATTCTTTAACCATTCAATTGTATGCATTTTTTTCCTCCAAAGATATTAGCCCCATGTTGTCTTACAAATTAGATGCACCTTGAATGTTATAAGTAGCAATATTATTTTCCTTTGAATATTAAAGTAGATAAGTATTTTAATAATATTTGCCGAAAAGATGGAAATAATGAAAATAAAAAAATGTTACCTTAGTACATCATTACATAACCTTATATTTGTCAACTATATCTGAAGTTTAACAATTCAAATTAATTTACCGACTGAGCATTGTATAATTAAAATAAATATGTCTTTATTATATGTATGTACTACTCTAGTTTCCAAAGTAATTGTACTTTATATTAACAAATTTATTTAACTGTACATTAGCAAATTTAAATCCCTATTAAGTTTTTTTACATTCCGTCATTCTGGTTTTCATCGAATATCAAAAGTTTTATTTTGAAAATGCACTTAAATACAGCTTAGAAAAATCTGGCATCACTCAATCGGTAAAACTAACTCCTATCCCCTATAGTCATATGAGCAAGTATCTAAACTAAAACGTGTATGTACATCATCCCAAAAAAGAACTGTTTTTAAAATTTTAAAAAACAGTTTCCTCTACGAAATCATATTAAAAACATACATACGATAAAACATAAAGTTACATTGAGAAAATAATGTAATTGTATTTTATAAACTTGTTAATAGTTAACAAATGTTTAATCAAATAATTATATTTATTCAAACATACTTATGTTGAAAATTACCAAATTTGATAAGTACAAATGCCAGTATCTATTGGAAAAACAAAGCTGTAAAACTTGTTAACAGTAGTTTGATTACTATAAAATGATGATGTTGGTTTGCTTTTCTGAGAGGTTTTAATAAATATTTTTAAAATATTCCACTATACATGAGAGCCCTGTGATCTTAAAAATACATTACAAATGATTTTATCAAAGAAACTGTTTATAAAATAACTTTCTTTTTGTTAAAATATGCACTTTATCAATTACAGATACTTGCCCATATTTAATCGCGCACAGCTCGTTAACAACACTCGTTAATCACACATATCTCCTTAATTACACTGTACACACTCCCCTACTCTAAAGACCCGCGCACAAAAAAAAGAACAAACAAATTTAAAAAACAAAGCTAGCTGACCAATCACAGACGAGCTTCGACTGAACTATCGATAACCCAGCCTCATTCCTCAAATTCAGGCCTCATTCGATTTTCACACACAAGCCCTAACCCCCGATCACTCCCCCATCTCCTCGGCACCGTCGTCGTCTTCGAATATCACCTCCTCCTCGATAACGATCTCCTCGTGTTCCATCCCCTCCTCGTACTCCTCCTCCTCTTCCTCCTCGTCCTCCTCCTCGTCCAGATCCTGCTCCAGCTCCTGTATCATCTTCTCCACGCTGCTCTTCCCTGGCTGGTTACCCGCCGCCAAGAATCCCTCGGTAAACTCCCTGACGATGTCCCCAATCGGCATGACGGGCAGCGGAGGATGATTCCCCGGGTGCGTCTTCCTATGACTGATCAAGCCGGGCTTCTGGGTAAACGCTTTTCCACAGATATCGCACGCGAACGGCCTCTTTCCCGTGTGAATCAGCAGATGCTGCCTGAGCTGCGACCTCCTGGCGAAGGGCTTGTTGCAGATGACGCAGTTGTAGGGCTTGCTGCCGGAGTGCACGGCCATGTGCCGTTTGAAGGAGTCCTTCTTGGTGAAGGTCTTGCCGCACTCGGCGCACACGATCTTCTCCCGCTTCTCGTGCTGCATTAGCATATGCTGGTCGAGGTTCTCTTGGGTGACCATGCGCCTCTTGCATATCGCGCACTCGTACTTGGGCTTGTAGTGGGCCCACTTCTGGTGCACGTAGAGGGAGCCACTGTTCAGGCAGAGTTTGCCGCAAACGTCGCAGTTGACGGGCTTCTCCTTGTGGTGGAAGCGCACGTGGTTGGTCAGGTCGCCCTTGACCTTGAACTTCTTGGGGCAGAACTTGCACTGGTGCTCGTAGCGATCGGTGTGCTTGCGGATGAAGTGGGACTGGAGCGAGTGCTTGGAGCGGCAGACGAAGCCGCAGGCGGCGCAGGGGAAGACGGCGGCGGCGCTCTGGCGCTTGCGCGTCCAGGTCTCGTGTTTGCGCTGGAGGTGGGCGGCGAAGAGGCTCTTCTTGCCGGTGCGGTAGTCGCAGACCGAGCAGATGTACGAGCCGTTCTCCTGGATGCAGACCTTCTTCTTGTGCGTCCAGGCCACGTGCTTGCGGAACGCCAGGGTGGACTCGAAGGTCTCGGAGCAGGCCTTGCACTTGAGGGATTTGCGGCCGAGGGTGTCGGGCTCCTCGGGTTGCGGAATGTCCACCGATTCTTCTTCTTCTTCTTCTTCTTCTTCCTCTTCTTCTTCTTCTTGGTCTTGGTCTTCTTCTTGTTCCTCTTCTTGGTTGTCCGAGTGTTGAGCTTCTCGGGGCTCTTCGTCCTCGTCTTCTTCGACGACGTCGTTGACGAAGCCCTCGAAGTCCCGGGACTCTTCCTCCTCCGGGTTCTCTTCCTCCGCGTTAGATGCAATACTGGTGTCTATATTCGTGATCGTAACGGTCGACTCCTGTCTCCCCGAGTCCGTGCTCTCGACGGTGAGCTTCTCCAGGGTGATCACGCCGGCCTCGACCTTCACGTGGTACAGATCGCCGCACGTGTTCTCCGGGGGCTCGATTCTTCCCCTGGTCACGACGGTCCTCGTGGCCTCTGGCCTGACACTGGTCTGAGGCTGTTGAATCTTGCCGTCGACGATGACGGGTTTGATGTCCAGAGGTTCGAGTGTGTCCTCGACCGACTCGTAGAATCCTTCGGGCAGCGATTGGTCGTCCATGGAATTGTCTTCGGCTTCAGCTGTGCTCTTCGCACCTTGAACCTCGCTTACTTCTTCGACTCGAGTGCTATTGCTGTGGCTATCCTCGGCAGGAGGTTGCCTTTCTGGTTCCTGGTGGTCTTGGTCGGGTTCGTCCTCGTCCTCGGTGAGCTGCTCGTCGACGGCGAAGCCGATGTCGTCGTGCAGCTCGGGTACCGCGTCCTCCTTGATGGGCAGCACGTCCTCGGGCACGAAGGCGTAGTAGGGCCTGCCGTCGAACTCGAGGATCTGCCACTTGCGCATCACCAGGGACTCGCGCTCGAAGATGAAGAGGCCACGGCCGGATGAGCGATCGACCGTCGAGGAGGAGGAGGATGCAGCTGTCGTTGTCTTGGTGGTGGACCTGAAACACCAGCGGCACAGTGGCGTTACATCGAGGTGAAAGAGTGAGTTTGTTGGGAGAGTGGTTTATCGGTGGTACATTCTTTTTCTGTACAGGTTTTGCGACTCGTTGTTGTGGATTATTAAATAACGAAGTGGAAACTATGTTAGAGAATATTGAAATTACTGTATTTATGCGTGAAGAGCGTTAATTCTACGATGGAAAGACACGGTGGAATTATTTAGCAAATGGTTCATTTATCTGAGGTGGAAATTTGTTAAAAATAAAAGCATTAAATTTATTTATTTATTTATTTAAACCAGAAAATAATTTACAGAGTAATTATTTACATATTTACATCCATAAATCCTGCAGAGATAAATACATTATCTGTTCGCAGGTCTGGTATATTACAATATATATATAAAAAATTAAATACATTTCAACAAATTGTCATGAAAACTCATACTTTCAGATTTATTTCACACTTAGTTTAATTACAAATAATGTAATAGATTAATGATAAAAAAATGTAAAAAATGGTTTGTATTGTATTATTATTTCTGGATTATCTAAATTTTCATGACGTAGAAAATCTTTTTTTATTCAAATTTCATAACAATTTTTAATTTAATTAAAAATTTTAAAAATATTTGGTTTTACCAACCATGTTATATATAACTAATATTTATTTATAAATAAATATATCTTCACGAAATTTGTTTACACTTTATATATGACAAAAACAAAGACATTAACTTATTGAGCATTTTTAAAAAAATATATATTTATATGTACTGCTTTATACAATCTTAAAAAATTTTGGACAATATTTTATTATATTATTTTTTTTAATAAAGCATATAAAATATTCAGTACAGTCAACATTAAGTTTATTATTAATAAATATGTTCGTGCTGTTTTCGGAATGCAATTTTCCTGAAATAAAAAACAATCTATATTATCAAAATAAATATTTATACTTACGTGATAAAGTTTGTTCTTACTAGATCACTTGAATAGAATAGACATTTCTAGGCAATAAAGTTTAATATTAAACAATCTTTATTCTTTATATCGACAAAAATATAACAAATTAATTAATTTTTCTACAATAAAATGATATACTTACCATGTACTAGTTTTCATATCTAAAAAGCCAGTTGTAACATTAATTTAATTAAAGAAAAATAAAAAGAACATTTTAGTAATTAAATATTTATTTTTAGTTGTAAACAATTTGTTTTGAATTTCTTACATTAAAATTAAATTCTCTAAATAATTTCACACGAAACCAAAATGGAATTAAAGTATTTACATAGTGTTGCACCTTTAGATGTCAAGTATTATGTGGGTATATACATTTTTTGTAAATGACGGTAGTTTATGCGACTGAAAATTAAGATTACAATCTTGAAGTAAATTAAATGGTAACACATAGAAGCATTAAGAAAATGTTAACTAATCTCAAGCTACAAACTTTGTATATATCAAAGCTTTTTTTTTATTACAATGTACATACCCAACTTTACATCAATTTAAATTTCCAGTTGAAGACCAACAATAATGGAAATCTTAAAAATTCATTTATAAAATTAAGTCTCGTTGCAAGACTTATAAAAACAGTTAAGCTTATCTTATTCGTTATTCTCATCTCCATAATCTTAAGAATTGTTCAAATTATAGTTAAATAAATGGATTGAATTTAAAACCTAGCTAACTAATAGAGGAAAATACTTTCTTTAGTAATACAATGAATTTTGGGCACTGTAAAAGATCCGCGATACTTCTTCCCCTGAGAAGATTCAAGACCTTAGTTAAACAAGCACCTAGTTAAGTAATTAGTAGATCCTAGTGAAATTGTATTATTAACAGGTTCAGATCTGACAATGTACAAGAGTTTGCTAGCCTACTGTGCTGAAGCTAATAATTGAATTCTGAACATTTCTGTTTAATTGTTTAATTGTAAATACATTTTTATTTGGCATGCCTTAGTTTTATAACATTTTTTTGATCTTAGGATCATATAGAATATGTACTAGTATTTAATTTATCAATCAAAAGAATTTTATTCAAATTTCATTCCATGCTGGTACATTGAAAAAAAAACTTCATGAGCCATATATGTGTCACGTAGCACACAAGGAAAGAAAATCGTGACATATATATGGCTTACGCCGCACCGAACCTGTTAATAGAGCCTGAAGTTTTACAATGCCTGAAACTTTATTATATTCATTAATTAGGTAGACTCTTTCAACAACCAGTAAAATTGTACTCCATATCCTAGTGCTTATTCACTCGACTAGATTCAGAGCCTCCCTCAAAAAATCTCGATTACATTTTCTCCCAACAATAACAAACCTCCCTCTACCCACAAACTGCCCCCCTCCCATCCCTCCTCAACCCTTCTCATGAGTTTTCTCGTGCTTCCTCAACAGCGACGCCGCCACAAAGGCCCTCCCGCACTCCCCACACCTAAAATCCTTCTCCCCCGCGTGTAGTCTCATGTGATGCACGAGACTCGTCCTCTGCGCGAATCCCTTCCCGCACTCGGAGCACAGGTACGGCTTCTCCCTCGTGTGAATCCTCTGGTGCACTCGTAAATTGTCCCACTTGGAGAAGCTCTTGCCGCAGACGTCGCAGTCGGCGACCTTCTCGCCGCGATGGGAGCGCAGGTGCTGGGCGAGGGCGGTCTTGGAGGAGAGCTGAGCACCGCACGCGTCGCAGAGACACTTTTCCGGGGCCGGCTGGAGGAGCTTCGAGTGGCTGGACTGGAGGTGGCGACGCAGACTTTGGGAGGTGGGGAAGCTGCGGGGGCAGTGGCTGCATTCCAGTAGAGGCGTGTCCGGAGGTATGGCCATGATGCTCGACTGTGGGAAGATGCCGATGCTGGGAGGTTATAAGTCATTGCTGGAAAGTCTCAGTGTGGATGGCTATTTTTGAAAAGGTGTCTGTTGACCTTTCGAAGTGGTTGATAATGATTTTCGCTTGGGTGAAGCTTTTATTTAACGATGTTGGGAAATAAAGATAATTTGTCTGGATAACGCGTTATGTGTAATTTATATAGGTGTCATGCCGATTACAATGGGCACTTTGTAGCAGAATCACAGCAGTTTTACGAAGCTAAAGTTCACGAAAAATCTCCGACAGTGATTGTTTTAAATATGTAAATAAATAAATAATGTAAAATATTGGAACTTTCCTCGTCAATTCAGCTGTACGTACACATCTTCTCTGCACAGTAGCTGCCATATTTCTGTCGTGATTCAGCTGCAGAGTACCTACCACAAGTTTCTCAGTCTAATTCTACTGCAATTTTCATGCACGAGCCAATTCTTCTGTCAGGCAGATTGCTGCACTTTAGCTAGCACAAGCTCAGCTTAATTTTGCTGCAAATTGATTGCCCAACATTTCTACTGCAATTCTGCAAACGCAATCGACTGCTGACCGTAAGACAGTCAAAATTGGAAACAGACCAGCACAGTCTACTGTGATTTTCTTGAATTCTATGAAAATTGCAGCACGAATGCAACAGGTTTGCTACCATGTACATAAATGCATGTTCATCTAGTAGCAGTGTGTAAGACGAAAAATGTCGGAAAATTTTCGTTTTAACTCCAAATAGAAATAATCTAAACCTGGAATCGAGTCCCTATCTCGGCTTGAGAATCTCCGTTTTCGACCTTATCCGAAAATCTCAATTATAATCAGTAGTGTTGACGGAAGGCGTATACATTTCAATTATTATAAGTATACACAGATCATTTTTTAACAATACCTAATTATTTGGAAATCATTGTAAACGTGGAATATTACCCAATTGAAAAATTACCTTGATGAACGGTAAAAAATAACATTATTCATTCTAATTTTAAAATTCTCTCTGTGTTATAATATATAAAATGCTGCTATTTTCTAAAATATCTAGTTTATTAAAGTTTATTATAGTATCTGTATAAAATATCCAATTAAAATTCCGATATACTCATCAAAGTATATATATCTAGAACCGAATTTATCCCCAGACACGTTTCCAATAAAGGCACTTTAAAACCCGAGCGCCATCCATAGAAAACTCCCACCGAATATTTACCCACGACTCCTTATCGGCCTCCCTCCTCAACTCCTCCGGGTGCAGATTCCTCAGATGCGCCAGCAGATTCTTCTTGTAATTGAACACCCTCTGGCAGACAAGACAAGAATGCGTGGCACCGGTTCCAGCTTCGTGGAGCGCCCGGTGCTCCAGATACTTCGTCCTCTGCATGAAGCCCCCACCGCACACGTCGCAACGGTGCGCGTAATTCTTCGCGTGCCTCCTCAAGTGTATCGTCAGATTCGACCTCTGGCACGTGGTGTAATCGCACAGGTCGCAGGTGAATCTGCTACTCGGCTGGTGGATGCGCTTGTGCCGGGCGACGTTGGCCGCGCTGCGATACGAGGCGCCGCAGATTGTGCACTCGTAGGGGCGCTCGATTTGATGGACCGTCTGCAGATGCTCGGCGAGCTTGCTCACGCGGCTGAAGTGGACGGGGCAGAGGCCGCAGGTGTGCTTAGCGCGCGGCTTTTTTGAACTGCTGCTGCTGCTGCTGGTGCCGGTGCTTGAGATTGAAGCGCCGGGTGGTGCGGACGACCTGAAATGTGAAGCGAGGGACTGTCAGAGCATTGATTTAACGGTGGCCCGGTGAAAATTATTTTGTAGATAATGGAGTTTTTGGAAGAATTATTGTGAGTAGGGGTAAGAAAGTGTTGTAAAGTGTATGAAAGCGGCTAGATTTGGACCGGCATTTCGTTAATTTTACACTTTTTTTACACTCGTTTAAACATTGACAATATTTTACTTTTTACACTTTTTTACACTCTCTCACAGTTTCTAATAATTATTTATAGAAATGATTTTCACCAGTTTTATAATCCAAATTTCATGCGAAAAATTGATATCTTGTGTAGTTTTTGTTCATTTTATGTGGAACAATATATTGTTCAAAAACTACTTTCAAAGCAAAAAAACTGCAACTTTTCATTAGTGTCAAAAAATGTAAATAAAGTGAGAATAAAATGTTAAATTATGAAAACATAAGTTCAAGTCTCTAAGATAGATAATTTTTACCAGGGTTTAACTGTTAGACAGCTGTGCTTTTGAATTTTCAAGAAAATAAAGAGAATTTTTATTAAATTGATTATGGAATATTCAAGAAGAGTACGAAACACTACCTGAAAATTATGCACATATCTACGCAAAACTAAAGTCTAGCTGCTAGTTTTCGCAAATTTAAAGTAATTTTGCTTTTTATGCATGTAAATAATATGAAAATAAAATCTACTATTGTATAAAATAACTTATTTGCATCCTAAG
Organism: Gastracanthus pulcherrimus; assembly: GCA_949152435.1. Lineage (NCBI taxonomy): Eukaryota > Metazoa > Arthropoda > Insecta > Hymenoptera > Pteromalidae > Gastracanthus > Gastracanthus pulcherrimus. The sequence goes on along the minus strand of OX424574.1, from coordinate 13,237,706 downwards.
TTATTGTAACTAATGCATTTTGAAATCCTACAAATATTAATGTGCATAACAAAGAAATGTCTCGACTTTTAAATTAAGTAGTATCAGACGTGCATTATCTAAACGGACGGGCTTACATACTCGTCTGTTTCTACTTAAACAAGCGATGACCGATACGATGCTTGATTTTAGTAGCAATACTTGTGATTTATGAAGCAGATAACATTTTAACTATAGTTCATCAAAACTACACGCTTTAGCAATATTTTCTATAATCATACTACACGACAATGTACTGAATATGTGTACTTACTTGTTCAATCGAATCTATGCTGTATGAAGATACTGTAGAAATAATTATGTACTTACTTTTATAAATCTATATTGCATATATAAATAAAAAGAATAAAAAATATTAATGTTTCGAATTTTATTATACAAGCAAGGTTTATTTATTTTATCATAAAAATATAAATTCGAAGTAGTTTATTTATACAGAGAAATTGTATTCGAATAGAAATGGTGGTCACTGTTCCCTTCTTCACCTACTAGTCCTAAAAAATAATTTAACGCTGCTACAGAATGAATTCGCACGTCCAAGCAAGTGGCACACCTAGAGGCAAGTGCCAAAAGCGCTGCAACGTATAATAACATAAAGCAGGTTTAAGAGCAATAATTTAAAGATGGATATATATGATATATATTATATAAAGTAGAAAATGTAATGGCAGAAATTGAAGAAAAAGTGATAAATCTGAATAGAAGTTTTGAATAAATCAATGCAAATGTTTTTTTTTTTTTTTTTTTTTTTTAACGTCGCCATGTTTGTGCTTTTATGTGGTGCTAATCGACGACGGGGGTCTGCGGTGTGTTTGTAAACAAAGCACATGTAATTTTTACAGTGGTGCTTGTATCAATCGGCAGAGACTAGGATTCGAACCCGGGTCACCGGCGTGGGAATCCGACACTCTACCGACTGAGCCGCCGCAGGCCCCCAATGCAAATGTATTTGCATGTTTAGCGAAAAGCGTGTTTACACGGATCACGTGACGTTATTATACTTTGCAGCCCTTGCAACAGCGCACTTTAAAAAAACAAAACACTTTTTCGTAATTTTAATTGCAACGCATTATTCGCTAAATCTTTAGCATCATATTTGTGGGAAACAACTGCCTTATCAATATTAATAATTTTCTTTTCGCTTCGCGATTTTGACTATTTTATTCTTTATTGAAAATCGATCAAATCGTAAATGTGTTGAAAAACGTGTCTAAGAACGTTTAAATAGTTCAAGCAAGATCTTCCTTAACTTTATTCGCTATTATTATAATCATGTTGAATGTATATTCACGAAGCGAAATTTAATTTTCAAAACTACAGCACTAACGCACTTTTTTCAAGATTTACGTCAATAATAAACATGCCTAATTTTAGTAGTAGCAATTTTTTAAATTTATCCTTTTGAAAAGATTAAAATCTTTAATTCGTTGCTTTAAAATTTGTGTTTTTTGCGTCAACTCTGGTACTGTTCAGTTTAGCACATAAAATCTAGCGTGACAACCTCATAAAAAAATGATTAAAAAATTTTTTAAAAAAAATATAAAAATATAAAAATATAAAAATATAAAAATATAAAAATATAAAAATAAAAAATAAAATAAAAAAATGCACGATTGTCTACAGAATTGTCAAATCTTGCATGTTTGTCTGCACAAAAATATTTCGTTTCTCTAGATAGATCCGCAGGCGAAAACACATACAAAAACCTGCAAAATCCGAAAAAACTACCATCAACCGTCACCCAAATTCTGCTTCAAACTCTCCCCCATGTAATTCCGCTTCACAACCCCGCCCTGGAACCCCCGAAATCCAGTTCGCTCTCATCTTCCAACACTCCCCAGTCCTAACATCCCTTCTCCAGCCTCTACTTGATCTCATCCTCCGGCATCTGCTCCTGCATCAGATCCGCAATGGCATAATCGATCGAGGTCGACGGCAGTGGCGGTAGCGGCCCTGGATGCTTCTTTCTATGCGCGGTCAACCCCGGCTTCTGGGTAAAGCTCTGCTCGCATATATCGCAGACGTACGGCCTGACCCCAGTGTGCGTCAGCAAGTGTTGCCTGAGCGTGTTCTGCCTCCTGAAGGCCTTGCCGCAGACCTTGCAGGGGAAGGGCTTGACCCCCGTGTGTATCCCCATGTGCCTCTTCAATTTGTCGTTCCTGCTGAAGGTCTTGCCGCACACCTGGCACACCGCTCGCTCCTTCCGCTGGTTGTGGGCGCGCACCCGGTGCTTCTTCAGGGCGAAGGCGTTGCGATAGGTCTTGCCGCACACGTCGCAGACCGCCTCGCGCTCGTCGCTGTGTATGAACTGGATGTGCTTCCAGAGGTCGCTCTTCATCTTGAACTTCTTGCCGCAGGCCGCGCACACGAACCTGAAGCCCTCGGTGTGCTTGCGGACGAAGTGCGCGCGCAGCGACTGCCGACACTTGAAGATGCTCTCGCACTCGCTGCAGACGTACTTGGGAACGGACTTGTGCGCTTCGGCGACGTGCTTGCGCAGCTGCTTGCGCTGGGGAAGTTCAGGTTGCAGTACTGGCACTGGTAGGCGTGGCTCTTGGAGTGCTCCTGGAGGCTCTCCGGACTGTTGAAGCCCTCCTCGCACTTCGCGCAGACGTACTTGGGGTCGGATTTGTGCGTCTCGGCGACGTGCTTGCGCAGCTGGTTGCGCTGGCGGAAGTTCAGGTCGCAGTTCTGGCACTGGTAGGCGTGGCTCTTGAAGTGCTCCTGGAGGCTCTCCGGACTTTTGAAGGACTCCTCGCACTTCGCGCAGACGTACTCGACCTTGATGTTCGCTATGGTGTGAGCGAACAGGCTCGTCTGGGTGTTCTCGTCGATTTTCGTCTGTTTCTTGGGGGGCAGGCGGAGACCGCGTTTCGAGGACTGGCCCTTTTCCGGGGTTCTCTGAGAGGTTGCGGAGCGTTTCGTTGCGACGCGGCGAGATTGCCTCAGGATGGCTGGTTTCGTCGGTCTGGCGGCGATGATGGTGGCGATGGCGGTGGTGGATTTTCTCGCGTCGGCGCGACCCAGTGACTTGAGGGTATTGAGTCTGAAAAGAAAAGGCAAAAGTGGACGTTAGTGGTTGAGATTGGTGGGCTTATTGTCGAGGGTGGTGTTTTTTTTGAAGTAGAGGAATAATTCTAGAAGATTGTGGTTCGCTTTAACTTGTCACGAGGTAACGAGGTCCTTTGGGTACGTTTAATGCACTGCTGAGATGAGGATTATGGTGTGTAGGTGAGTGTGCAGGCGTGGTTATTTTCCGTACTACATTTCGAATGAAGAAAGAAAAAGTATAGTTATACTCGTGGAAAACGTTATAATTTCTTTATTTTAGCTTTTCTTTGCTTTATGCGAGCAAAGAAATCGGGACACTGACAACAAACCAATCGCGTTTTGCTTACTTTTATGTCTATAAATAATGTTGAAGGTTCCAGTCCATAATAGAAAAAATCTAGAGTTGAGTGTTATTTTGTGCATTTATTAATTTAATTTTAATATTATAAAAGTAATAAACACACCAAATATTCGTTGGGAGTACAAAATAAGACTCGATAGATTTTTTTTATAGATTATAGAATATCTACTGAAATAATTGTAAAATATAATTCTAGTTAAGAACCGTATGTAAACAGACAATCTTTATAACTTAACTTTGATTTTTGCCGCACAAAACATTGGAAATTTTGTTTTTTACTAAATTCGCTATGTATGTACAAGGTAAAAGAAAAAGTAAGAAATTGTGAAAAATATATATTTAAAATTCTTCGCCATACACATGACATTATCATTGACAAAAATGTTTTATAATAGAATTGCGACATTGACCCTGATAAGTGGAAAGAATATTATTCGACGATATTGATAAAGCTTTTTATATTTTCAGCTTAAGGTAACGGGACTACACCGCTAATACTTTTTACACTAAAAGTAATATTAAATAATTAAATACGAAGATAGAAAAACTTGACATAAAAATCTCGTTGTTTTATTATGACATGATTTACACACGGTTGAAAGTAAAGGTTAAATGTTTATGTACAAACATTTATACATTCTTTTCTGTTTTTTGTTATTAAATCAACGTTTAAATTAACGGTTCGCTATATAAACCAAAAGTGGGAAAACTTGTAAATCTTAATGATTTTTTAAAATATAATAACATAAAGAAATTTATCGCATTTGAAAACATAATTTTTTTTACTATAATTATTTACGCATTAATTCTTAAAAATATAAGAAAATATTCTTAACCTAGTAGCACTTTGCAGTTTCACATATTATCAGAAACTGTATTCACATGCATGTAATTATAAAGCAAAAATTATCAAAATAATGCTTATAATAATTAATGGTCAAATTCTTTAACCATTCAATTGTATGCATTTTTTTCCTCCAAAGATATTAGCCCCATGTTGTCTTACAAATTAGATGCACCTTGAATGTTATAAGTAGCAATATTATTTTCCTTTGAATATTAAAGTAGATAAGTATTTTAATAATATTTGCCGAAAAGATGGAAATAATGAAAATAAAAAAATGTTACCTTAGTACATCATTACATAACCTTATATTTGTCAACTATATCTGAAGTTTAACAATTCAAATTAATTTACCGACTGAGCATTGTATAATTAAAATAAATATGTCTTTATTATATGTATGTACTACTCTAGTTTCCAAAGTAATTGTACTTTATATTAACAAATTTATTTAACTGTACATTAGCAAATTTAAATCCCTATTAAGTTTTTTTACATTCCGTCATTCTGGTTTTCATCGAATATCAAAAGTTTTATTTTGAAAATGCACTTAAATACAGCTTAGAAAAATCTGGCATCACTCAATCGGTAAAACTAACTCCTATCCCCTATAGTCATATGAGCAAGTATCTAAACTAAAACGTGTATGTACATCATCCCAAAAAAGAACTGTTTTTAAAATTTTAAAAAACAGTTTCCTCTACGAAATCATATTAAAAACATACATACGATAAAACATAAAGTTACATTGAGAAAATAATGTAATTGTATTTTATAAACTTGTTAATAGTTAACAAATGTTTAATCAAATAATTATATTTATTCAAACATACTTATGTTGAAAATTACCAAATTTGATAAGTACAAATGCCAGTATCTATTGGAAAAACAAAGCTGTAAAACTTGTTAACAGTAGTTTGATTACTATAAAATGATGATGTTGGTTTGCTTTTCTGAGAGGTTTTAATAAATATTTTTAAAATATTCCACTATACATGAGAGCCCTGTGATCTTAAAAATACATTACAAATGATTTTATCAAAGAAACTGTTTATAAAATAACTTTCTTTTTGTTAAAATATGCACTTTATCAATTACAGATACTTGCCCATATTTAATCGCGCACAGCTCGTTAACAACACTCGTTAATCACACATATCTCCTTAATTACACTGTACACACTCCCCTACTCTAAAGACCCGCGCACAAAAAAAAGAACAAACAAATTTAAAAAACAAAGCTAGCTGACCAATCACAGACGAGCTTCGACTGAACTATCGATAACCCAGCCTCATTCCTCAAATTCAGGCCTCATTCGATTTTCACACACAAGCCCTAACCCCCGATCACTCCCCCATCTCCTCGGCACCGTCGTCGTCTTCGAATATCACCTCCTCCTCGATAACGATCTCCTCGTGTTCCATCCCCTCCTCGTACTCCTCCTCCTCTTCCTCCTCGTCCTCCTCCTCGTCCAGATCCTGCTCCAGCTCCTGTATCATCTTCTCCACGCTGCTCTTCCCTGGCTGGTTACCCGCCGCCAAGAATCCCTCGGTAAACTCCCTGACGATGTCCCCAATCGGCATGACGGGCAGCGGAGGATGATTCCCCGGGTGCGTCTTCCTATGACTGATCAAGCCGGGCTTCTGGGTAAACGCTTTTCCACAGATATCGCACGCGAACGGCCTCTTTCCCGTGTGAATCAGCAGATGCTGCCTGAGCTGCGACCTCCTGGCGAAGGGCTTGTTGCAGATGACGCAGTTGTAGGGCTTGCTGCCGGAGTGCACGGCCATGTGCCGTTTGAAGGAGTCCTTCTTGGTGAAGGTCTTGCCGCACTCGGCGCACACGATCTTCTCCCGCTTCTCGTGCTGCATTAGCATATGCTGGTCGAGGTTCTCTTGGGTGACCATGCGCCTCTTGCATATCGCGCACTCGTACTTGGGCTTGTAGTGGGCCCACTTCTGGTGCACGTAGAGGGAGCCACTGTTCAGGCAGAGTTTGCCGCAAACGTCGCAGTTGACGGGCTTCTCCTTGTGGTGGAAGCGCACGTGGTTGGTCAGGTCGCCCTTGACCTTGAACTTCTTGGGGCAGAACTTGCACTGGTGCTCGTAGCGATCGGTGTGCTTGCGGATGAAGTGGGACTGGAGCGAGTGCTTGGAGCGGCAGACGAAGCCGCAGGCGGCGCAGGGGAAGACGGCGGCGGCGCTCTGGCGCTTGCGCGTCCAGGTCTCGTGTTTGCGCTGGAGGTGGGCGGCGAAGAGGCTCTTCTTGCCGGTGCGGTAGTCGCAGACCGAGCAGATGTACGAGCCGTTCTCCTGGATGCAGACCTTCTTCTTGTGCGTCCAGGCCACGTGCTTGCGGAACGCCAGGGTGGACTCGAAGGTCTCGGAGCAGGCCTTGCACTTGAGGGATTTGCGGCCGAGGGTGTCGGGCTCCTCGGGTTGCGGAATGTCCACCGATTCTTCTTCTTCTTCTTCTTCTTCTTCCTCTTCTTCTTCTTCTTGGTCTTGGTCTTCTTCTTGTTCCTCTTCTTGGTTGTCCGAGTGTTGAGCTTCTCGGGGCTCTTCGTCCTCGTCTTCTTCGACGACGTCGTTGACGAAGCCCTCGAAGTCCCGGGACTCTTCCTCCTCCGGGTTCTCTTCCTCCGCGTTAGATGCAATACTGGTGTCTATATTCGTGATCGTAACGGTCGACTCCTGTCTCCCCGAGTCCGTGCTCTCGACGGTGAGCTTCTCCAGGGTGATCACGCCGGCCTCGACCTTCACGTGGTACAGATCGCCGCACGTGTTCTCCGGGGGCTCGATTCTTCCCCTGGTCACGACGGTCCTCGTGGCCTCTGGCCTGACACTGGTCTGAGGCTGTTGAATCTTGCCGTCGACGATGACGGGTTTGATGTCCAGAGGTTCGAGTGTGTCCTCGACCGACTCGTAGAATCCTTCGGGCAGCGATTGGTCGTCCATGGAATTGTCTTCGGCTTCAGCTGTGCTCTTCGCACCTTGAACCTCGCTTACTTCTTCGACTCGAGTGCTATTGCTGTGGCTATCCTCGGCAGGAGGTTGCCTTTCTGGTTCCTGGTGGTCTTGGTCGGGTTCGTCCTCGTCCTCGGTGAGCTGCTCGTCGACGGCGAAGCCGATGTCGTCGTGCAGCTCGGGTACCGCGTCCTCCTTGATGGGCAGCACGTCCTCGGGCACGAAGGCGTAGTAGGGCCTGCCGTCGAACTCGAGGATCTGCCACTTGCGCATCACCAAGGACTCACGCTCGAAGATGAAGAGGCCACGGCCGGATGAGCGATTGACCGTCGAGGAGGAGGAGGATGAAGCTGCCGTTGTCTGGGTGGTGGACCTGAAACATCAGCGGCACAGTAGCGTTACATATTAAAATTATTGTATTTATTCGTAAAGAGCGTTTGTTCTATGATGGAAAGACACGGTGGAATTATTTAGAAAATGGTTCATTTATCTGAGAGTGAAAATTTGTTAAACATAAAAGTATTAAATACATTTCAACAAATTGTCATGAAAACTCATACTTTCAGATTTATTTTACACTTAGTTTAATTACAAATAATGTAATAGATTAATGATAAAAAAATGTAAAAAATGGTTTTGTATTGCAATATTATTTCTCGATTATCTAAATTTCCATGACGTAGAAAATCTTTTTCCTTTCAAATTTCATAATAATTTTTAATATAATTAAAAATTTTCAAAACATTTTGGTCTTACCAACCATGTTAAAACTAATATTTATTTATAAATAAATATATCTTCACGAAATTTTTTTACACTTTATATATGACAAAATTAAAGACATTATCAATTAAGATAAAGACATTATTATTATTAACTTATTGAACATTTTTAATAGTATATGTATTTATATGTACTGCTTTATACAATGTTAAAAAATTTTGGACAATATTTTATTATATTATTTTTTTAATAAAGCAAATAAAATATTCTGTACAGTCAAAATTAAGTTTATTATTAATAAATATGTTCCTGCTGTTTTCGGAATGCAATTTTTCTGAAATAAAAAGCAATTTATGTTATCAAAATAAATATTTATACTTACGTGACAAAGTTTGTTCTTAGAAGATTACTTGAATAGAATAGGCATTTCTAGGCAATAAAGTTTAATTTTAAAACAATCTTTATTCTTTATATCGAAAAAATATAACAAATTAATTAATTTTTCTAGAATAAAATGATATACTTACCATGTATTAGTTTTTATATCTAAAAAGCCAGTTGTAACATTAATTTAATTAAAGAAAAATAAAAAGAACATTTTAGTAATTAAATATTTATTTTTAGTTGTAAACAATTTGTTTTGAATTTCTTACATTAAAATTAAATTCTCTAAATAATTTCACACGAAACCAAAATGGAATTAAAGTATTTACATAGTGTTGCACCTTTAGATGTCAAGTATTATGTAGGTATATACATTTTTTGTAAATGACGGTAGTTTATGTGACTGAAAATTAAGATTACAATGTTGAAGTAAATTAAATGGTAACACATAAAAACATTAAGAAAATGTTAAAAAAGCTATTTCTTTATTACAATGTACATACCCAACTTTACATCAATTTAAATTTCCAATTGAAGACCAACAATAATGAAAATCTTAAAAATTCATTTATAAAATTAAGTCTCGTTGCAAGACTTATAAATATAGTTAACCTTATCTTATTCGTTATTCTCATCTCCATAATCTTAAGAAATGTTCAATTTATAGTTAAATAAATGGATTGAATTTTAAACCTAGCTAACTAATGGAGGAAAATACTTTCTTTAGTAATACAATGAATTTTGGGCACTGTAAAAGATCCGCGATACTTCTTCCCCTGAGAAGATTCAAGACTTTAGTTAAACAAGAACCTAGTGAAGTAATTAGTAGATCCTAGTGAAATTGTATTATTAACAGGTTCAGGTCTGACAATGTAGAAGAGTTTGCTAGCCTACTGTGCTGAAGCTAATAATTGAATTCTGAACATTTCTGTTTAATTGTTATTGTAAATACATTTTTATTTGGCATGCCTTAGTTTTATAAAATATTTTTGTTCTTTGGATCATATAGGATATATACTAGTATTTAAATTATCAGTTAAAAGAATTTTATTCATATTTTATTCCAGGCTGGTGCAGTGAAAAAAAAACTTCATGAGCCATATATGTGTCACGTAGCACACAAGGAAAGAAAATCGTGACATACATATGGCTCACGCCGCACTGAACCTGTTAATAGAGCCTGAAGTTTTACAATGCCTGAAACTTTATTGTACTAATATTAGGTAGACTCTTCATCATTCGTATCATTTATACGAATGGTATAAGAATTACAAAAAAAAAATCTAAAGACAGTATCAAATATCACATTATACTTAACAATGTGAGTAAAAAGTAGATGAAACATTAAAATAGAAATTACCATAATCCATTATTCTAGATGTATCTAGCAGTAATAAGTTCAAATAATTTTCTAGTGAATTTACATAATTGTTATTATTAAATTTCTCGAAAACAACTTCAGAGTTATTTTAAATAGCAGATCTTGTGATGCATCAACATTATATCCTAGCCATATTTTTAAATATGTATTAAGAACCAAATTTTTGGTACCACTTTGCCGTGTGTTCATTATTCTCTTTCACAACTTTGAATATCAAATGCTCAATGATGAAGAGGAACTTTGGCGATTCATTGAATATTTTAAATGTTAGCACTTTCTTACAATAAATATAAAGTGAATATCAAAAATCAAAACGACTCATTAATAATAGAATGATTGCCACGAGCACATACATCAACAAATATATATATATATGACGTAAATGGGGAAACAAACGAGCTTCTTTACCACGTAGAATAAAAAATACAAAGCTAAAAAAGTATTTGAACGTAACAAGAATACTATTCAAGAAGGAGCACATTTCTACTAAAAGCTCGTTGATTTACCAATTTCAGCCGAATTAATGACAAAATATGCATTAAACACGCTGTCGCGCAATCTACTTATTCATATTTTTTCTTTCTATGCGTGTTACATGCATTAAATACACGTATGTGCTCGAGACCTTAAATATACAATTCCAAACCTTCCAGTCGAATTTGGAACAACAGCAAATACTCAATGATTGAAAGTTCTCCAGCCAAGTGTAAGCCGGCCAGCACCTCTAATCTTCCTCGTCGTCCAGCCCTTTCTGCTCGAACTTCTTCAATATATGATCGATGAAAACGACGGGCAAGGGTGGTTTATCCCCTGGATGCATCTTCCTGTGACAGATCAGGCCTGGCTTCTGCGTGAAAGCCTTGCCACATATATCGCAGACGTAGGGTCGCTCTCCCGTGTGAATGAGCAGATGCTGTCTAAAGACGGCCCTCCTAGCGAAAGCCTTGCCGCAGAGATGACAGGTGTGGGGCCTCTCCCCCGTGTGCGTCATGGTGTGCTGCCTCAGCTTGTTCGCCTGGTCGAAGACCTTGCCGCACTGCTCGCACATGTACCTGACCCGCTGCTCGTGTTGCCTGAGTATGTGCTCGTCGAGGTTCTCCTGGCTGACCATTCGCCTCTTGCAGATCGTGCACTCGAACTCGGGCTTGAAGTGCTCCCTCTTCTGGTGCACGTGCAGCGAGTTGCTGTTGCTGCATATCTTGCCGCACACGTCGCACACCAGCGGCGTCTTGAAGTGCTGGAACCTTATGTGCGAGGTCAGGTCGCACTTGACCTTGAACTTCTTGCCGCAGTACTCGCAGGTGAAGCGACACTCGGTCACGTGCTTGCGATCTATGTGCATGAGCATCTTGCGCCTGTCGGTGGTCGTGAACTCGCAGAGGTCGCACTTGAGGACGTCGGGCGGTGGCTTGCGCATCTTCGCGGGCTGCACGCTGGCCGGGTGCTCGGCCCGCACGTGCTCGTAGAGGATGGTGCGCGTGCGCGCCAGGAACTCGCACTCCTCGCAGGGATACGAGCGATCGCTGGCCTTGAGCCTCTTGGGCTTGGGGGGTAGGTCGGTGCCGTCGGAGGCGGTGCGCTTCTTCGGTCGCCTCTTCTCCCACTCATCCCTGTGCTTGCGGCTTATGTGGGCGTGCACGGTGGCCTTCCTCATGGTCGAGAACTCGCAGTAGGGACAGGTGAACGTCGGCTCGTGGCTCTTCCTCCTCGGCTCCTGCTGCTCCACCGGGTACTCGCCCTCGGCCTCGACGAGCTCCGTCTCCGCCTCGATCAATACCCTCTCCTGATCCTCGTCCCGAGCCTCCTCCTGCTCCTCCTGCTCCTCCTGCTCCTCCTGCTCCTCCTGCTCCTCCTCCTCCTCCAGCGCGTAGTCCTCCTCGACGTCCTCCGGGACGAGCTCGCCCTCCATGTCCTCGGCGGTGAGGAGCTCGGTGGCTTCCTCGACCATCTCCGCGTCGCCCTCCACGAGATCCTCGGCCATGCCCTCCTCCCCCTCCTCCAGCTCCTCCTCCGCCTCCTCTTCGTCCGCCATCCCCTCCTGCCTGGCGCCTACATCCTCCTCCTGCTCCTCCTCGGGCTCGGGCTTGGGCTCGAGGATGCTCTCGATGGCGACCGTCACCGAGGCCGACCTCACGGCTATCTTGGGCCGCTTGGGATTGCGATGGAGCCGGGCCACGTGGCCGATCACGCAGTCCTTCAGCAGGCTCGTGTAGGAGCAGTAGTTGCAGGCGAAGGCCAGGTGCTCGTCCTCCCCGATGCGCCTGTAGCCGCAGGCCTTCTCCTGGAGCTGCTCGAGGATGCCCCGGTTGGTGCGCCTCGAGCGCAGGTCCAGCTGCTGCCGAGTGCGCTCAAGGTGGACGGTGCGCATGTGCTGGTCCAGCATGTGGTAGAGCGGGAAGTAGATGTTGCAGGGCTTGCACATGTAGACGGTCGGTGCGGTGCGCTTGCTGCGGCTTCGGCTTTCGCCCGAGGGGGGCGGAGAGGCGCAGACGCTGCTGCTGCCGTCGATGGACACCTCCTCGAACTCGTTCTCGTCGCTCGGATCCTCGGGCTCGCTCTTCGGGATTATGCTCCTGGCCGGGATTATGGCGCGCTCGTACAGGTTGCCCTCCTCGTCGATCACGCGCCTGGATTTTACCCGGCGCTTGGCGATCTTCAGCTGCCGCCGCCTGGAAAAGAAAGAAGAGGGGATGGTTAGTTTGCTGCTCGAGCGAAGCCGAGAGTTTTGGACCTTGGGTGTTTTTGCTTTTGTTTGGTTTTTCGAGTGTCAGAGAGACTTGAGCGAACGCTGAAATTCATAGTTATAGACGCTGGTGTGGATGAGTGGATATTTTTTCGCTCGATCGTGCTTTGGTGGAACTTTTGTTTGTGTACGCTGAGAAAAAGTTCAAGTCGTTTGGTTTTTTTTTTTAATGATGTTTTATTACAATCTGTTGGTTGATGGGCTCGCGTTACATTGTACAATCGTAGCGGACGTTTTCTCCGTCGTAGAAAGGAATTGAGTGCGGTTTTACGTACCTTTCTCCTTGAAACTCGCTTGGAAATAAAAAGACATTCATATTGTGTTATGAGGAATTGGGTATACTTTTAATCAGTGCTCGAATAGTAAATATAATTATTGCCTTTATTAAAAACTCAGACTTAGACTAAGGAGACTGGTAATAAACGATTTCACTCAGTTGAGTGCATCTTACAAACCTTCTACTAAATCTTCAAACCTTTGAATAAACTATAAAACACAATTTTTTTGTTATATTTTAAGTTTACCCTTATTATAAATAATCTAGAACATCAGATGAACCCATAATTCACCAGCAATAGAAAAATATTTTTTTTTTAATATTTTTATGTTTGTGCTTTTGAATAGAAATGTTATACTTGCGCGTTGAAAATTTGAGTTTATCTGATTGTTCAAGGAAACTTACGACATTTCAGACCTAATACGCAAATAATTTTATTCATATATCGACGGTTGAGTCGAAGAAGAGGCTAACTTGGCGTTTGCTTGAAGAAAAAGCTAACTCAGATTTCGCTTGAAGAAAAGGCTAACTCGGCGTTCGCTTCTTCAAACAAACGCCGAGTTAGCCTCTTCTTCGACTGAACCGTTGATATATAGCCTATGGCATTTTTAGGATATTATAAAGACGCTTTCTTGCTATTATTGCACAGAGAGAATTTTCTGATAAAAATTACCGTAAAAATCATTGTAAACGTGGGACATTCTGACTTCAAGGAAAAAACTACTTTAATAAAGGATATTACCGTACTAAATGGTACATTTATAATAAATGATGTTAACTTTTAACGGTCATCAAAGTAATTTTTCCCTTGAAGTAAGACTACCCCACGTTTACAATGATTTCTACGGTAATTTTTATCAGAAAATACTCTGTATGGATACAATTTTCTGATGAAGATAAAACAAGAAAAGACAGACAGAGATATTTTTGAATGTATTCCAAATATATGTACTTGCCATATAATTTTAATGAAATTTATTGTATCGCAAGTTTGCAAAGTTGCATACTTTACATAGTTTACAGGAACTCGCAGTTTTCGAGTTCTATCCTGTTACTTAGGTTTATAATAGTCATTATTGTACACATTATCCTTATTTTAACATCAGTTTTGTACATAAAACATTTGTTGAATACCTATTAACCAGGTTGTTCGTGTGATAAAATTGTATTTTTTTTAATTATACAAATTTTACTATCAAAATATTTTGTATAATTCCCAATTTAACAATATAAACGAATTTAGCAAAAAAAATAAAATCTGTTACAAAATATCTTTTTAACGTTTTTATGTACATTCATCATTACACATTCAAACATCGGTACTTCTCATTCACTTGTCTTAGTGCTTAATGTGATGAATTTATAATTTATGTTTGTATATAAAATCTGTCAAATTCAGCTGCTACTTCCTTGTAAAATTAAAAAAAAAGGATCTGCATAAGACAAATAATTACTAAAGATTTAAATATTATTTTTGATTTACATAATAATAAGCTCTTACTCAAACGAAAAAAGTTGAATTTTCACTCTTAAATTATTGTAAACTATGCTACTTTACACTGATCATATTGAAGTTTGTTTTTCCTCATTACATAAAATTAATATGACTTTAGTAAAATCTCAGTTAATAATCAATAATCATCTGTAAAAACTACTTTCATTATCATTTCTATTTGATCAAACATCTCAGTGAAGTAATCATACTGAACTAAAAATTACAATGAAGAACTATGCAAAGTAAATGTTTAATTTATTTGAAGAGTGAATTATAAGAGTTAAATCTGTAATTTAAAATGTAATAACTTTAAAGTTATCGATAAGATTTAAAATCAAACATAGATAAGTATGCAATAAAAATCGTACATTCTTTTCAAAAGAGCTGTTACAAAAATAAATTGTTAATAGTTACATAAAATCCACGTTTAGCACACATGTATTCAAAACCATAACATTTTCACTTCTAGGCAGTGAGCCATTTTTTAAAAAATTTTATTAATTACTTATCAAAGTATAAAACTAACAGTATCGTATTTGCTTACTTTGTAGCTTTGTTTCTTTATATGTATATAATCTTTTTGTTCTCAAGTATGCTTTAAACATGATTTTGTAAAAAGTAATAATTTTTTAAAATTTAACTAGCATTTTTTTGTAAAGATGTACAATTTTCCATTTAGATACTTTCCATGACTAATAGCAGCAAATCTGAGTGCAATTTTAGTATAAAATAATTTTTATTATAAAAAAAAGATACTCGGTTATAATCTAAATAAAACTCAGTACTCACAGATTCCACTCTTCAAGCAAAATGATTAACACCTTAAGCTAAGACTTAAAAACTCAAATCAAACTCTGGGAAACTCTTGAAAAAAAAATTCTATGCAAAAAACTCTTATTGAAGAATAAACTACAAACTAAACATTAAGAAGGTACTCACTGTAGACAGTATCAAAAGTTAGTTTTTACTCAAAATTGATAGTGATTGATTATACAAAGTATTTTCTTAATTTTGGTGATAGTGAATATTTGAATTACATTTGAATCAATACTAAAAAAAGATTAATTATTCTTTCGTAATTGCAATGTATTAGATAATTTTTTAATTCTATGCAATCACAAAAAGTGATGAATCTTTTTTACCGTTAATTCAAATTAACCTTAAAACAGCCTTATATTATTCAATTTAAAATTTAAAAAAATGAATGTTTTGCACGGACTATACAGCAAGTAGAACTTTAAATAAAAAAAAAATAATAATCTCTTATTACGAATTTCCATCGCACGCGTCTTCAAGCCTCCTCGTGGAGTAGCTCGGTGAGTACATGATCGATGGTGACCCTGGGCAGTGGTGGATGATCGCCAGGATGAACCTTCCTGTGACTGATCAGCCCTGTCTTCTGAGTAAACGCCTTGCCACAGATGTCGCAGATGTACGGCCTCTTTCCCGTGTGAATCAGCAGGTGTTGTCTCAGTCCGTTTCTCCTGGCGAAGGATTTCAGGCAGACCTTGCAGGAGTAGGGCTTGAGACCCGTGTGCACTCTCATGTGAATCTTCAACCTAGCTGCCTTTCTGAAAACCTTCCCGCACTCCTCGCACACGGCGTCTTCTCTGCGCTCGTGTTGCTTCTGTATGTGTTCGTCCAAATTCGCCTGACTGACCATTCTTCTGTGGCAAATGGGACACTCGAAGTCGGGCTTGTAGTGCGCAAACTTCTGATGCAGATAGAGCAAATTGCTGTTCCTGCAGGTCTTGCCGCAAACGTCGCACATGATCGGCTGCTCTCTGTGCTGGAACCTGATGTGATTAGTCAGATCGGCTTTAATCTTGTACTTCTTACCACAAGTCTCGCACTCGTGATTGTACTCGCTCGTGTGCTTCCTAATCACGTGCACCTTCATCACGTGCTTGTTCTTACTGGTATAATCGCACTGATCGCACAGGAAGACCTGCTCCATGTTCTCCGCCTCGGGCTCCCTCTCGTTTCCCTCCGCGTCCCTGTGCTTCCTCCTGATGTGCTGGTACAGCTGGCCCTTGGTCCACGTGGAGAACTCACAATCGTTGCAAAAGTAGCTGTTCCCGTCGTCCTCGGCACTGGGCGGTGCGGTGTGCTGCCTCTTGTGCCAGTCCATGATCTTGCTGTTCAAGCTCTTGAAGTCGCACTGCTCGCACTTGTGGTAAGCACTGGCGGACATCTGCTTCGAGACACTGTGCTTGATGGAGATGTGCCTCTGCAGTCCCATCCTCGACAGGGTCTCGTACGAGCAGGCGTGACAAGGGAACATCCCCTCGCTGTTCGCCTGCTGCTTGTCGTGCTTCTTCAAGTGCAGCTGCATGTTCCTCCTGTTCCTCGACTTGAACTCGCAGTGGTCGCAGTCGTACTCCGTGACGGGCACCTCCTGCAGGGGCTGCTTCATCCCTGCGTGGTCCCTGATGGTGTGCCCTCGAATACTGGCGACGGTGGCCGCAGCGAAGGTGCAATAATGACAGGCGTAGCCCGTGTACAGCTGAGCATTGTGATGAGTGCGCCGAGCGCTCTTGCTCTCCGGGCCCTTCTCGGCCAGGGGGTGAGGACGTTGCCGATGACGTCTGGCCACGTGGGAGTTCAAGGTGGAGTTGATCCACGTCTCGAACGGGCAGTAGGGACACTTTCGAGCTCGCCTGCCCTCCTCCCTCTCGCTCGACTCGTCCCCGGGGCCGTCGGCGAAGCTCGCGGGATTCGCGAGATCGTCCTCGGGGGAGTCGAGGTGCTTGCGCCTGACGTGCGAGTTGAGGGTCGAGCGCTTGCAGCTCTTGAAGGGACAGTAGCGGCAGAGGAGCTCGACCGCCGACTCTGGGCCCGCGCCGGCGCTGGACTGCTGCTGGCGCTGCAGAGCCGCGACCTTCTGGGCCACGTTCTTCAGCCAGCTGTCGCGGTGCTTGCGCTTGACGTGCGAGTGGAAGGTCGAGCCCTTGCTGGAGACGAAGGGACAGAAGGGACAGGTGCGAAGCTTCGGTCCGTAGGGATCCGCGGCCTCCGGCCCTTCCTCCGGCCCTTCCTCCGGCCCTTCCTCCGGCTCCTCGTCCTCGACGGACTCCTCGACCACTTCCATCGGCCAGGACGACTCGTCGTCGTCCTCGAGCCCCGCTGCCTCCTCGAGCTTCGGCTCGACGTGCCCCGCCGGTGTTGCTGCTGGTGTACCGGACTCCGGGGGGAGGAGCGAGTGCTTGCGACTCGAGTGCGAGGAGACGGTGGTGCGCACCAAGGACGTGAACTCGCAGTGGTCGCAGGCGTACCGGCCGCTGGTTAGTTTGCGGTAGCCCTGGTAGCGGATGTTGGCGGGCTCGCTTCGGTGTTTCTTCTTTATCGAGCTGAGTATGCTCCTGGTCGGCTCCTCGGTGGCCGGCTCCAGCTCTTCCTGGCTCGTCGTGTCCTTGGCTGCCGTTGGGTCGGAGTTCTCGTGGGCAGTGGCGTTGTGCAACTCGAGCATCCTCCTCAGGGGGAAGTACATGCTGCAGGGCTTGCACATGTAGACGACGATGTCCTGGGTCTTTCTAGGTGGCGAGACGACGGTCGCGGCGTCCGGATGCTTCTTCGGGTGGCTGCCGTCGATGGAGACCTCCTCGAAGTCGCTGCTGGAGACCGGCGGCTGCTGCTGCTGCTGCTGCTGCACCTCCGACGGCTCGATCTTCACCTGGACCATGGGGGTGGCCACGGAGAGGAGCTTGCCACCCTTGCGCATCACCTGCCAGGGATTGATCTTGACGAGCTTCTTCTGGAAGACGAAGCGCTTGCTGGCCAGTAAGCGCTCGCGGATGCTACGGCCGCTGCTCCTGCTGTTGATGACGATCCTCTTCGTCGGTGTCGTCTGCTGCTGCTGCTGCTGCTGCTGCTTGGCTCTGAAACGAGAAAGAGAATGCTGTGGTTAGTGCGAGGGTGGGGCGCTTGAGGATTTGGACCGTTATAGCGCTCTCGGCGATGCGGTGCGTCGATGCGGCGTCGGGAGAGTCTGTGAATGCTTTTGTTCGGGCTTTGATTGCTGAACGAACGTGGGCGGGGGGTCATGCTTCAGAATTGACAAAGAAAAATATAAAAAATTAAAAATAGTGGTTAAGCGTGGTCGAACGAAATGATATTCGCGAAGAATATTCTGGATTGGGAGTGTTAAAATGAGCAATCGAAGCTAAATGATTCAGATTCGTGTTGCACTAAAAATGTGTGCTTGAAAAAGCTTGAATTCAGGCTTTCTCAGATAAAATTATATAAACGCTGAAAACGAAACAAAAAGGAAGTTTAAAATATTTTTACAAGATAATTTTAGGTTAGTTCTCAGAAGAATATTTTAGGTCCATCTTAGATCGATATTTGATCGTATCGGTATACGATAGTTGCTGTGTGGTACAGTGAAGTCGGTCAAACGTAATCGAGATAATTAAGACTGATAAGAGCGAAACAATACAATATATATATATGTATGAACAATTATTAAATAAAAGAGGTTTTATAACACATTTCATTAATGACTTTTAAAGTACGAATTACATATTTTGAGATGTATTTATTTAAACACAAACGCAAATATTTTTACATCGTTAGCGAGAACTCGCAAGATTAATTCTGGAGCTCTTAGATTTTTTACTTAGGTTACATTAGATATTATACAATTTGTCCTTATATTAATAGTAACTTTGTACAAGACGAAAATACGTTCAATATTTTCTTAGCAGTCAATTATTTTAGCATTAAATTATTAGCTTAGACAATTACTTAAAACAATGTATGAACATCTTACATTTTTATAAAATTTAACTTTCTCTTTTTCAATATGTTCCAATTACTTAAGTATCAAACTTTCCTCTGATGTAATAATAGATAAGAGCTTTTCTTAAATGAATACATAAGAATAATGATAATGATGAAAAATGCAAGTTGTTTAAAGTTACTATAAATTGAAAGAATTTTTTCAATATCAAATAAAATGCCTGCAAAACTATCACATTTAACGAACGTTTCGAATAATGTTTTTTTATTCGTTCATCCATACGGATTCTAACGCTTTTTGCACGTGTACTTTACCAATAGTTTTGTAATCACTCAGATATCACACCTCCAGACCAAGATTATGATTAGTCAAATTTTTTTCAATGATTTTTCCACGCAAAATAGCTCATATAAAAACAAAAGCTCTTTATACTTTATACTTTTCCGAATTCAGTTAGAAAAGATTTAGAAATTCTAATAAAATAATAAAATTCAAGTTAAAAATTTGTATTTTGAGTCGTCATAGTCTTGTTCTAGGTGCAATATTTAAGGTATGGCGAAACGACATTTATACATCAAACACTCGCACCGTAATTTTTTTTTTTTTTTAACAAAAACAAAACTATTTAAAAAATTCTGTGAAATTTTTAATTCAAGTGTTCTGAAAAATGTGTTTATAATGGTTCTAAAGAAAATAATCATTTTCAGAATGTTTTGGGAAATTTCTTGGATAATATGATATTAAATCACTCACCAATGTACCACTTATAATCAGTAATCGTTACGAAAAATAGAATCATAACATTGATTTCATAATTCTTTTCTTTTCTTCATTTGTAAGTTTGAAATAGAACTTTTTGTTTTCTAGTATTTCACCCAATATAAAATTCGGCAAAAACAATCTTTGTGATTGCAATTTCGGCTAAACCTATTATCGAAAAAAATACTAAATCACTGTAATATTCTACAAATCAAGTTATAAAAAAAGAAAGAAAATATCGTTCGTATATAAACCATAGAAGCTAAAGCTGATACTTCCACAAATAAATTATATGCACACTTTGAAACCCAATTCGTTGCATTTCTTTCCCTCCATACTAAAATATTACATGAGATCTCATGTAGCATTTCACGTCGGATTATAAAATAAACATACAAGTGTAAAAATTTACAAGAAACCCCATTTGATTATTCATGGAAACTTTGTTAAATTTCATGCAAAAGTTGCATGTTATCTCATGTCAAATTCTCATATATTATGAACTGTCAAATAAATTTTGCTGTAAAATTTTACACGTAATTCTATGCGTATAAGAGAAATTGTATATAGTAAATTTTACAAATAGTTTCCAAATTATTTCCATAAAGTATTGTAATTTGGTCACAGACTTTAAAAAGTTAAAATTTACTACACTTTCCAGCAAGTTTTACTTATAATTTCTAGTAAAATTTCTTAACAGGTACTAGGTTTAATGGTATGCCAATTTTTCAATATTTTAACATCAATTGCATATTCAAACATTTGATAGTAATTTGAGATTCTAGAATAGAATAGAAATTTGATGATTGTATCTTTTTTCGCGATTGTAAACAATACATGCTTAACAAGTTCAGCGCGGTTAATGTACACGCCGATTTTTACAACCATTACAAAATTAATTTTGTTTTCTCTTACTTTGGTTATCTGGACTTTTGTGACTTAGTTCCTATCCAGTAAGTATCCATTACAAAATTAATTGAAATTTTAAATATTTAATGGAAATTCGATGTTTTCATTTCTTTTCATGATTGTAAAGAACAAAAAAATCGTTTACTTGAATAACTTCGTTCATTTATACTCTTACTGTGACACACAATGCAAAACAATTTACAACGACTTATGACCTATACATAGCTCACTCCGCACTGAACCTATTAAACTATTTGTAAAATTTGTTTGTTTGCACCTTCTTTAAGTAATTTTATAAAATGCTAATAAAAAAATTCAGTTATATGTCACGTGATTCTTTCCTAGTACTTCTCAGCATAACAGACAACACTCACCGAACACTCCTACCACAAACGTATACAAAAGACCCCTTCTCTCTCTTAATTAACACACACCCTCGCCTTCAGTCAACAATTCCGACAGCACGTGATCGATGGTGACCCTGGGCAGCGGTGGATGACTTCCAGGGTGGCTCTTCCTGTGACTGATCAGTCCCGGCTTCTGAGTAAATGCCTTGCCACATATATCGCACACATATGGCCTCTGGCCCGTATGAATCAACAGATGCTGCCTGAGCGCTGTCTTTCTGGCAAAGGCCTTTCCACAGATCTTGCACGCGTGGGGCTTCAGCCCAGTATGGATCCTCATGTGAATCTTCAATCTACTCTGTCTGGTAAATGTTTTTCCGCACTCTTCGCACACTGCATCTTCTCTCTGTTCATGCTGCTTCAGTACGTGTTCGTCCAAATTAGCCTGGCTCACCATTCTTCGATGACAGATGGGACACTCGAATTCAGCTTTGTAATGAGCAAACTTCTGATGGACGTAGAGCGAATTGCTGTTACCGCAAGTTTTGCCACAAACATCACATATAATAGGCTGCTCCCTATGTTGGAACCTTATGTGATTCGTCAGATCACCCTTGATCTTGTACTTCTTACCACACACCTCGCACGCATGATTGTACTCATTCGTGTGCTTCCTGATCACGTGCACCTTCATCTCGTACTTATTCTTATTCGTGTAATCACAATGATCACAGCTGTAAAACTCCGGTCGGTCGGGTTTCTCCTGTTCCCCGGTGATGGTCGCTTTGTGCCTCCTCTGCAAATGCAAATGCAGCGCAGCCTTCGATCTCGCTGAGAAGTCGCACTCGTTGCAGTAAAAACAATTTTCTCCCACCTTCACACTGGCATTGGGTTTGCCATCGCGATGCCTGCGCTTGTGCGCGTACAGGGTTGTTTTGTTGACACTTCTGAAGTCGCACTCGTCGCAGTCGTAGCTGTTGCTGGCGTTGAGCTCGGGTTTTGGTCGATGCTTCCTGGTGATGTGGCTCTGGAGGCCCATGCGAGTGAGGCACTCGTAGGTGCAGAGGTGACAGGTGAAGGAGCGAGCATCGGAGGGCAGACAGGTGTGGAAGTCGAGGTCGTCCTGGTTGAAGGTGCTGAAGTTGCATTGTGGACAGGTCAACTGTACTACGGGCTCGAATTGTGGATCTTCATCGATGTCTTCGTCTTCGTTGATGTCGAGAGTAGACTCTTCGCTTGGTTCTATCTTGATTTCGGAGGGTTTCAAGCAGTGCTCACTGGAGAAGTGATCGACCATGATGCTACGGTTGTTCGTACTGAATTCACAGGATGGACAGATAAACATCAGAGCCTTCTCAGATTTTTGGACTGCTTTCTTTGGAGGCGAGGGTGGCGGTGGCGGTGGTGGTGGTAGTTCATCTTCCTCGAATTCTGCATACGACTTGGGAGCAGTCTTTTTTCTACGAGACCTCGTACCTGTCGCTGGCTTCATTCCTGTCTTCTTGAGTGGGTTGTGCGTAGATCTGTGCCAATTGAGTCTGACCTGCGTGGCGAATTTCAGTCCGCACTCTCCACAAGTGTATTCTTGTTCTTTGTTATCAGCAGCTGACGAGGTGGTGATTTTGGTGGCGGTAGCTTTCTTCTTTTTAGGTGATGATGGTTTGGACGGTGGTGTACCGGCCTTCTTCATGGGCACGAGGGAATAGGATGCCTTGCCGTTGACGTAGGAGATCTGGTAGAGTGTCATCGAGGACTTTGGAGCGATGACAGGCCTGATGACGGGGCCGACGACGGGGATCTTGACCTTCGGGGCGATTTTTCGGAAGACTTTCTTGGATTTGGGCGAGGGACTGGTGCTGAGGTACCTTAAACAGACGAAAGAAGACAGATTAGTACGAGAGTGGAATTGTTGGGGCTTGCACCAGCCGAGCGCTACTTACTCTGGATTTTTTTTCATTATATAAGTATGTATGGATTTTTCGTTTCTTTGTGTGGGGTGGTATTATGGTTTTTTAGTACGCATAGTTTGAGCTATGGAAAATGAGATAAAGGCTGGTGTTCATTTGGTTAAAAATCATTTTTTCTAGATGGTACATTGGGAATACATTATTTTTTTCACATATTGTATCGGAAAATTATTACTAAAATTTACGATAATTGAAGGGCCAGATACAATAAAGGATCTGGCACTTTTCTAAATAAGTTTTATTTCAAATAATAATGCCTGTATAAAGAAACAAAAAATATAGTATTGTTAAACTCGCTCATTTTCTTTTAACACATTATTTTTTGTTTCTTTATCAAATCATAATTATTTGAGATAAAAATAAAAAGAAATGCTGGTCTCCTTATTGCATCTGCTCCTTTAATTATGTTAGATAGCACCTATGAAATAAATAAACTTTTGAATTTTAAGTTTATTATATATATTTAATAATTAGTTATCAAATTTTATTTCATAGTCGTGAATCCATTATAAATATTTTCCATAATGGGCCCTTGTGCTGTAGTCCAATCGTATACTTATAATTGTCAGCACAGATCACAAACAAATAGTTCTTCATTCTGCATAACGAAGAACTTGTCAAACTGTAAGATATCAAAAGCTTTGTTGTCGTTTGCAGTTCGAAAGTGATAGAAACGATAAAAATGTCAGATAACTTGATAGTAGTAGAAAAATTATCAACATAGCACAAACAATTTCGCATCTATAGGACAAAGCATCAGTCCAAAACGTTGAGTTGCATTCAGAACTATATTTATTACTGGATGTTACACAACATTGGATTATGTTGCGTATGAATCTACACATTCATGGAAGTCTTACAAACTTGGCACTTCAATGCATGCTCACAAAACTAATGCCACATTAAGTTTTATCTTTAAGCTGTGAGTGCACATTAATAAGTTCCAGACACGAAGCCCTGAAACAAGAATAAAAAATGTTAGTGCTAATTCATTTCAAAAGTTTGAAAAAAAAAAAGAAAATTGCTTACTTTTCTAGGAAAAAAAACTTCATATTTATATTCATAATTATATTGCCTGCATGAATAATAAGTTCTGAAATAATAAATTTTCTAAATCTAAATATACGTGAAAGTGTTTTATACAAAATACTCTTATATAATAAAATTTTAATTGTTTTATTAAAACTCTTTACATATTCAATATGAGTGTTGAAAAGAATAATCCTAAAAATTAACACACTTTAATGAAGTATTTAAAAGCACCTAATGAAAAATTTTCGAATATTAAATTTGATACAAAATTAGTTTTATTTATCCAAACGCAATATACAATGTCAAAAGTAGAATTCAATATAACAAAAACATGTCAAGTCACCTAGAGTAACCAAATTATCCAAGAAATACAAAGTACGAAGCCATCTCTATGTTTCTAACATTATATTCGTCAAAATACTTAATAAAAATAAATACTTATAAAATGTATATGAATTGTATATAATTCACATAACGCAGTCTCAGAGCAGTTAGAAAATCTATCAATATTTTCAATTTTAGTACGCAGAAATGAAACTATCATTTAATTGTTATTGAAAAATCAATTTTTTTTTAGATAGACAGAAAAACTTTTATTGTATGTTTTACGCTGCTCTTTCAAAGCTTGAACATATTTATATAGGTACAATGTACCCACATTTGAACAGACGCATTTTCTCGAGATTACTGGACGTAACTACATATGTCGCTCATACATAATTATATCAGAGAAAATCTACATTGAGAATGCTACCAAAAAAGCTTTTGTCCCCGTTGGCAGTATATCAAAAAGAAATATTCGATAAAATTTTTTACAAACTTAATAAACGTTCACTTATTGTGCTATCAAAATATTTTTTTTGGTAGCATCCAAACAACCGTTTTCCAGGTATACGTAGATGGAAGAAAAAGTGTTTCTCAGCTTTCATTTACAATTTATGCAAATTATATAAGAAAAAATTTGTTTTGAAGTACAAGAAAGAGATCACTTTGGTAGAAATTCTAGTCAAAACCGAATCATCTCAGTAAGTTTGCAGGGTTGAATTGGATTTGTACATCTATTCAAAATTAAAGATTGAACCTTACAAATTTAACAATTTTAAGAAAATCATACAGATTTGTATGAAACAACTTTTTACAAGCTCCAAAAATTTACAGTTAAGAGATTCTTAGTAATATCACAAACATATTCATTTAAACCCTCAGAGTGGTAGTCTCTTGAACCAAGAGAATATTGACACTTTTTATGAAGTCAAACACATGTCAAATTTCTCGAAAAATACTAGTTCTTTTGGAATATAGAGGATTTCATTTGAATCAAATAGTTTTCTTTTAATATTACTTCAGTAGAATTTTTCTTTTAGTATGTCATACAAGTTCATTTCCTCATGATTCAAGAGATCATTTGTCCAATAATTTTTTTAAAAATATTTTTATACCTGTTTAATTATTGTTTTTGTGTTTAAGAGGATGTCAAAGTCGTTTTAAAATTTAACTAAAATTTTGCACCTTAAATCTTACCGACCGAGAATTGAATAGTTAATTAATCGATTTACAGCAAAATCAGGACATCATTGCCCTTTCTTATGTATTAATCTACCATTAATCAAAGATTCAAGCAAACAATTCAATATTTCAACGAATGCCAACCTAGAGATTTAATTCTACTGGTATTCACGGAAGCTTTCCAACAAGTGCTCAAAACTTCTTTCAAACGCCACTATCTCCATACACATGTTATCACCCGTAATCATCTATCATTCGGTCAATAAAATCTACGGCCAAAAAGATGACAATTTCCATTCCCTTCGGCGCGCCCCTAATCCTACTTTCATCCAGCCCTGCAACTCTTTCCCTTTTAAGTAACAATACAAGCCAATAATAAAGCAAGCTAAACAGCCGTGCCGGCGTTGACGTTGACAATGCCGTCGGCGGGCGTCGCCGACTGGTAGGACTCGGCCGTCCCCACGGGATACTCCGTCGTCGTCGTCTCGACCAGCTTGTTCACCTCGGACTGTATGGCATCGAAGAAATTGGTCAGTATCACCGGGGGCGGCGGATCCTCCGCGTCCGGGTGCTTCCTCTTCCAGTGCAGCATCATCGAGGACCTCTGGGTGAAGCTGAACCCGCAAACGTTGCACATGTACGGCTTGACCTTGGCGTGAGTCAAATAGTGAACTCTCAGGGTGGCCATGCAGACGAAGGCCTTGCCACAGACCGGACAGAGATTCGTCTTCTCGACCTTGTGGACTCGCTTCTTGTGCCTGGTGACGTAGTACTTCTTCGTGAACTTGAGATCGCACTCGTCGCAGCTGTGGAGATTCTTGTGCGACTCCATGTGGCTGTTGAAGTTCTCCTGGGTGAGGAGCTTCTGGTGGCAGATCTCGCACTGGAACTTGTAGTCGTTCAAGTGGACGACGCGCCTGTGCTTGTAGAGGGAGTCCTGACTGGTGTACATGCGGCCACAGGCGTCGCACATGTGCTGGGAGGCCCCGTGGGTCCCCAGGTGGAACTTCAGGTCCATCTTCATTTTGAAGCGTTTGCCGCAGTGGTCGCACTCGAAGTTGTACTCGTTCGTGTGTTTGCGTATCTCGTGGGTCTTGAGGTAGTGCTTGGACTTGGCGCGGTAGTCGCACTTGTCGCAGCAGAACAGATAGTCGTTGCAGTTCTCCAGGTGCTGGTTCGAGTGGACCTTGAACTGGTACTTGGACTTGAAGGTCTTGGAGCACTCGGCGCACTTGAAGACCTCCCTGGGCGCGTGCTTCATCTTGATGTGCTGCTTGACCTTGTAGCGATGGCTGAACTTCTGGTGGCAGACTTTGCAGCCGAAGCCGCCGCCCTTGAGCTTCGTGTGGAGGATCGGCTGGGGTGGCTCGACTTTTATCTCCATCACGGGCAGGGGGGGAGACTCTCGCCCTCGAGGTCTCTCGCCTTGAGGAGCGCTCGACTCGATCTTCGCGACTCTTGGGGGAGGCTCGGGCGAGAGGTCCTTGGCGTCGCTCTCGCTCTCGGAGTCGTCCTTGGGGATCCTCGAGGGCACCGAGCGTTTCCTCTTGGAGGTCGGCTTGACGCACTTCTTGGGCATGACTCGGCTGTTGGCTGACTTGCCCTGGCTCTGCTCGATCTTCGCGGAATTGGCCTCGGTCAGCTCCGAGGCCTTGCGCACTCTTATCCGCGTCACGATGTTCTGTTTCTTGTACCAGCGCGCGATGTCTCGCCTAAAACATAAATTTCAGGAGTTAGTGGGGGGTGTCCAAGTGCGAGGGTTTTTTGTTTTCTTTTTTTGGTTAGTGAATTGTTAATCGAAAAAGGAGCATAACTATAGGAGGAACGAAATTATTAGTATTAGAGAACGTTCAAACGATTTATTGACTTGGTTTTTTCTTTTCTTAAAGCTACAACAAGCAACTGTGATCGACGCACATGTTACAATAAATATAGTATTCTTTGTCATGAGGGTGTTTTTTTTCGTCTCATGTGTATTAAATATAACGAACAAGTAGATAAAATGAAAATTAAAAGTTGAAACGTAGAACAATTAATAAACATATAACATATGTTTTCTGAACGAAGTTTCGTATAATATTTTGTAGAATGCATAATTGAACAGTAGGCACTTGAAATGGAAGGAAAGGATCTTGTTCTTCGTCGGAGGATCAATAAACGTCATCTGAAACAAAAAATCACCGTCATCAATAAAAAAGCCCCGTTACATCTAAATGCAAAAATCAGAGTTGTTACTCGTTTGATTCACTCCATTTAAAAAACCAAAAACCAAAGCCAATATTATTGTCAACACTAAAAATAAAAGCAAATAAAAAAAAATAACTAAATTTAAGATTATATATATTTTTATAAATATATAATCTTCGAATGATTTGACAACGATTTGGCTTTGAATTTAGTTCTTTCCAGATTACTCTTATATTTTGTGGTGGACTTGGTCTGGGTTTTTGAACATGTAACATGACCCTTTATGGAAAAAATCTGTGGAAATGAATGACCAGTATCAAGGTCCCTTACGGAACAAATCTGCACAAGAAACGTCATACTAACATTTTGCAAGATTTTCCGCAGATCTTTTAGATTATGCAGGTTTTTCTGGACGTTTTTCTACAATTAGGTTATTGACTGCAGATATATCTGTTATATTCCAGTAGACAAATCTGTAAGCAAAAACCTTGCAGAAAGACGTATAGAAAACCTGCAAGGTGTCTTACAACTCTGCAGAAAACCGTAGAAAAAATTCTGCATCACATCCTGCTCATTTCTTCCGCAATGGATCTTGGTCATTCACTGGCCTTCGGTATTCATTCATCGGTGCCCTCACCATATTTTGAAAATATACGCTAAAAATCTTTAAAAGTTAACAAAGAAAATACGCTTCAACCAACACAAAAATCCAAAAAGCCTTTTCGCCAGCGTCTCCAACCAATCAAATCCCCCCCTCTGAACCTCTTCCAATCAAACACCGCAACAACCCCAACACCCCCAGGCTCCCCATCTACTCACAGGGAATCACGACTCTGCCCTCTCGATCGAAGTACTGTCTTATCTCCACGGGCCCCGGTATCGGCAGTCCCTTGTGCTTGGCCTTCCAGTGCGTCATCAGTGCCGACCTCTGGGAGTAGCCGACGTCGCACACCTCGCACCTGTAGGGCTTGATGCCGCTGTGGGAGAGCGCGTGTATCCTCATGGTCGTCAGCAGGGCGAAGGCCTGGCCGCACTCGGGACAGGCGTGGGGTCGCTCCCCGCTGTGGACCATGCCGTGCTTCTTCAGGTGGTCACGGGACGAGAGGAGCTTGCCGCACACCGAGCAGCCGTAGCCAGTTGCGTCGTTCTCCGCGCGCGCGGGGACGCGGCTCCTGGCCGGCAAGCCCGTGGACTTGGCCTTGTGGAGGGACAGGTGAGCGCCCAGGGACTTGCGAGTGAGGAAGAACTTGGGACAGCGCTTGCAGCTGTGGAGGATCTTGACGCCCTGGAAATGAGAAGAAGAACAGTGGGGGGTGGTTAGTGGGCTTGGCGGGGTGAGACTTGTCGGAGTTGGAAGTGATCCAAGTGCCTTGTGGATGGGAATGATTATGATGGAAGGTGCTTGAGCGTATGAGAGACATTTTTTATGTGGAAAATTTAAGGTGGAGCTGTGCAGTTTTTGAAGGATTGTCGAAAAAGTGATTTTCAAATTTTAAAGATATTGTAATTGAAGAGAAATAATTGGTATATTTTTGATAAATAGTATATATTCTATACATTAAAAGTAATAAAATCACTGTTCAATGGATTAGTTCTTTGAATGTTCATTATATTTTATTTTATTGAAATATATGGGAGTTACCTCTTATAACAATGATTTAAATAATTAATTAAGTAAAATAACAAGGCCTGTTGAGTACTTTAGAAAAATTTTTAATTTTACTATGTTTGTTTACTATATTTATTCAAATTTTTAAAAATAGTAAAACCGTGCATCTCTAAATTAGTCAACAAAAATTTTTCTTTTAATATAAAATTAAGTTATTTAAACACTGATCTAGAGAATTTAGCTTATTTTTGGTCAAAATCAGTATTCAGAAAAATCATGCGTCCAACAGTATTTAGCACTTTTAACACATAGAATATACTATTTTTTTAATATATAACCAATATGTATACAAATTTTTATATGTTCTAAACTTAAAAGAATTATATGTATACAAAAACATCAGAATTCTACCTTAAAAGAGCGAAATTAATTTAGATACTCACATTTTTATAGAAGTCTTGCTCATGAATCTTCTTCAGATGTTTAACAAGCTCTGTCTTAGTGTTAAAAACCTTGCTACACTTGTCACACACATACTTGGGCCTGGGCTTGCTCTGCACCACTTTCTTTTGAGTCTTCTCCACCTCCTTTTCATGCTCGTGCTTCGACTTCCAAGTCTTGAAACACTTGGCGCAGCATTTACAAACATATCTGTACTCTGCAGCGTGTCTCCTGAGCACATGCAACCTCAGCAGATCCTTCTCCTTGCTCTGGTGCCTGCACTTGATGCACTTGAAGAACTTGCTATTCTGTTTCTTAAGATCTGGATGGTCCTTGTCTTTGTGATCCTCGAACCAGGATGCTTTGTTGAAGGTCAGTGGGCAGCTCGAGCACTCGTACGTTTGGCATTGAGTGTGAGCTCGGAGCAGGTGACGCACTATTTGGGGCTTCTCGTTGTAGGTGGTGGTGACGCTCTTCAGGCTGCAGAGCTCACAGAAGTAGCTGCCGTTGGGAAGTTTCTTGTAGACGCAGAGCTTGGTGATCAAATCTTCCTCGTCTAAGTCAGAGGTTGTGGTGGTGGTTTTATCGGGCAACTCGCGCAGGAAATACTTCCTAGTGGTGGTGGATGATGGATTTCGAGGATTTTGGGTTTTTGCTTTCTTTGTAGGAGACTTACTCTTAGTCGATGGTTCGTCAGGTGATTCTTTGTCCTTGTCGTCGCCTATGGTGAGATCTATGGAGTCCAATGGTTCCCTGGAATGAATGAACAGATATTCTTTTCTATGGGAGAAATATGGTTTTAGAGATTTGGTATATACTTACTTGCATTGCTGTGAGCTTAATGAGAAATGAAAGAATATAAAATTTAAAAAATGTAATCTTCACCCTTGAAATTTTTAAGTGAAATTTCAGTACATCTTTTATTAATATTCCAAGATTACTTGTTAAAAATTGGACCAACTATTTTTTAGGTAACAATTAAAAAGTATTTTGTTGTTTCCATATAGAGCTTTGTTAATTTTACAAAAATCTTTGTCAAATTAAATAGGATTTGATAAAAAAAATTGTTATTTATTTATTTATAATTGTACATGGACTGGGAGTCCTACATCAGTAGAGAAAAATATATACAGTTATAATAATCGGAATAAAGTTTTTAGTAAATATGACAAAGATTCTTGTAAAATTAACAAATCACTGTATGGAAAACATAAAATATTTTATAATTATTACAAAAAAAGTAGTTGATCAATTTTTTATTAAGAGATTGATTAGTATTAACAAATGTACTTTTTGTTAGATAGTGCATTTTCACTCAAAATTTTGAAGTATGATATTGAATGAAGGATAATATATTATAACTTAAAAGAAAAAAAAATATTTTTCAATTGATTTCTAACTTACAGTAGTAATAATGAAAATAAAATATTTGGATGTGTTAAAGTTAACAAAATATTCCTATTTTTTGCATCAAATCTTGTGAATCAAACAATAAACAGTAATTAGTTGTAATAAATATATAAACCAGATTTTGAAGAAATAATTCAATACTTCTACGAATACCATTAAATCTTCAAGATAAACTTTTTACTTTATTCAAATGGCATTCATTAAGGTATTAAAATATTTGCTTCAAACTTTATATAAAAATGAAAGATTAATATTTCAGAAAGTGCAATGGTGTTCTAGTTTTTCATATTTCGGTCTATATATTTTTTAATTGCAAACAATGTTTTATTTTTCAATTATTTATTTATTTATTTATTTAAGCCAAAATTACATTTACAAAAAATTTATTTACATTTAAACTTTTTTTATAGAAAATTAGTTTTTCAATTAAAATCTATAACTTGTTATTCAAAGTATTTTTTTTACAAGGTTATTGAAATTTTATACATTTTTGTTTTATTGCACAGAATAAACAAAAAATTGTCAATATAGTGTAATTAAAGACAAAAAAAAACTTTTTTAGCTCAAATTAACCATTGTTCAGTCAAGTATCAACCAAACTACCAAAGATTGGCTAACCCCAAAATTGAAAAAGTATATTTTACACAATAAATAATAATCAATTCTAAGCGAAAAACTGAGCAAGACCTCACGGTCAACACACCATCAAAAAACCACTCATTCAAACAAAAAATAACGACAATCCGCACCTGGAGCTAAGATCCAAAATCCGGATGATGACGGGCGAGCTGGAGGCCGAAGAGACAGCTATTGTCGTCGCATCGTCTTCGTCGCAGCTCTCGTTACCAAGGACCCCGTCCTCCTTCTTTTGCTCCGGCTCCTCCTCGCGGCTGCTACAGCGGCGCTGCTGTTTATCCTTCTCCGGCGCCGACGACGTCGAATCCGCCTCCGGATGTTGCATCTCGCGTCTAATCAAATTAGCTCGCCGTGCTGGCTGTGCACCTTTCGCCGACCGATGCGGCTAATGATCGTTCGGGTGTGAATTGACGGGAAGGGAATGGAAAAAGAAAGGAACGGGGTACAGAGGTGCGAGGAGAGGTTCGCTCGTGATGATTAGGGGTGGTTAGAGAGATTTTAAATGAACTTGAAAGAGCCGATGCGAATGGTATTTCAATGTCGTGAAATTTATTGGGTATGAGACTTATGGTGTAGTATTATAACAAATTTGTAACATAAATTTCATTTGCACGTGGTTTTTAAACTTAGGTTGTTTAGTCTTAGAATTAGGTCTGCTTAATTATTAGAAAATAGTTTTTTTTTAACTCATATATAAATAAATATCTACAGTATCGTGCAGTGTTAACCTCGTGTGTTCGTCAATGTACAGAAGGTAAAGCTCGATTATACTCTTGATAACAAATAATACACAGTACATAATAATAGTTTTCATGTGTTTTTAACATAATTAATAAAAATTTTTATGTTATCCATTTAAAATTATATCGTTGCATGTTATGTTATCTAAAAAAGTGAGACTTTTTTGTAATTTGTCGGGATGCATAATAGAAGAAAGTCGTTAGTGTTCAATTGTTTAGGCGCTATGAATTTTATAACCTAATTCAGTCCGTTATGCAAACTACGATGTAAACAATAAAATCAACAAAATTCAGCGACACGTATTTTTCTTTTCTTTTTAATTTTATGAGAAATGGCTATCAATGTTTTGATAAAAAGTTGAGTTCATGCACGACGCGGTGAATTTAGGAAATCTGGTATTTTGTAGAAACCCGTGCAATTTTTCAGTAATTATTCATAATACATGAAATGAATTATATTTCAATGAATTTAAAAATATTCAATTTATGTAAATATATATATATACTTATATTAGGCCGGATTCGGGAAACTTTTTGTAACAAATACATAACCTTTCGTTAAATTTCTATTTAATAAAGTAAGAAAAAAAATAGGCTTATTTTACGCACCTTATTAATTAGAGAATCCTCGAGTCACTGAACTTTTACAAGAGAGAAAATCGTTTTCCTCGGAGAGGACGAAACGTGCGACGACCGGCGATCTCGATTGCAAAATGGCAGCCGTTGGTTAGGCCGAAAGCGGCGGCAGCGCCACTGTTACTTGCAAACTCTATATAGATATATGCATGCATGTATAAAACTTGGATTTAAAGCCAAGTGCTGCCACCTGCATCGAGCTTTCACTTCACAAAAACAATTCGAAATTTAAATTCTTTCAACTTGTAAGTAGAACAAAATAATTAATCATCAATTATTGATTATCTATCGATGTGCATACATTTTCTTTTAGATTTACAAAAGCTATATTTACAGCTGAACTTTACAAATTAATTTCGATTGATTTTTCATTAATTGCAAGCTACTTTAAAGACCAATTTATGCGTACTCTTAATGAAAATTCAATAACTTTAACCTAAGTTTGAGCAAAGAAACTTCGACAATTTAACACACGTTAAATAAGCGAGATAAGAAACTAATAAGCATTGAGATTTCTCAATTATAATGTCAATGTTAAACAAGACATTTTTCAACAGCATAACCAATCGTAACAACTTTACAATACACTGTCTATATCAGTCATTATCTGCACAGTAAAAAAAGCCCTTCTCCACACACTTCCCCACCACTAAACAAACTATCACAAAAATCTGCTTTTAGGCCTCCAAAGAAATTCCTCATTTCTTATCCTCCTGCTGCGTCTTCTTTCCATTCTGCTCCTCGATACTCTTCAATATATTCTTCAAAATCACTGGCGGCGGTGGCTCAGTTTCCCCCGGATGCTTCTTCCTCCAGTGCAGCATCATGGGTGTCCTCTGCGTAAAGCCAAGTCCGCACACGTTGCACCTGTACGGCTTCAAGCCTGCGTGTATCAACGAGTGGACCTTCTGCGTAGGCTGATCCGCAAACACCTTTCCGCACTCCGGACAGGGAAAGGCCTGCTCCCTGGTGTGCACGTTCCTGTGCTTGATAAGATTGGGCTTGCTGGGGAACTTCATTCCGCACTCGTCGCACACAAAGGTTCTACTGTGGAGCTTGACGTGGTTGTTCAAGCTCTCCTCCGTGGCCAGCTTCTTCTTGCACAGTCCGCACTGGAACTTGTACAGATCCAGGTGGAGCCTGCGGTGGGACCTGAGCAGGTGCTCCCCCCTGTAGAGCTTCCCGCAGATGTCGCACATGTGTCGCTCCTCGCTGTGGATGACCATGTGGTCGACCAGCTCCCTCTTGAACTTGACGCGCTTGCCGCAGTGCTCGCAGGTGAAGCGATACTCGTCGGTGTGCATGCGGTAGTAGTGATAGCGCAGGGTCACCTTGTTGGGCGTGCGGTAGGTGCACTTCTCGCACTGGAAGGTCTCGATGCTCTGCTTGAGGTTATGGGAGCGCTGGTGCATCTGCATGGTGTACTTGCGCTTGAAGGTCCTGTCGCAGTGGCCACACTTGTAAGGCCGGAGCTCGGAGTGCTGGCCCACTATGTGGGAGAGCATGGCGCGACGGTCGAGCTTGGTCTCCTGGCAGATGTTGCAGCGGTAGCCGCCGTAGTCGATGCGCACGAAGATGTCCTCGTTCACCCCGGACTCTTTGGCGTTGAAGTCGTCCTCGTCCTCGTCCTCGGAGCGATTCTCGTCGAATTCTTTCTTGTCGCTTTGAGGGTCCGTGGAGTTTTCTTGGGATGTCGAGGGCAGCACCTTTTCCTCCTGCGAGGTGGCCTTGGTGTCTTCCGTTTTCGAAGGAGCTATCAGTGGTTTTTGGTTCGGTTCTATCTTTTTGGCTTTCGAGGCCTTTGGTGATTTAGGGGTTTTTGGTGTTTTTAGTGCTTTGGGTGCCTTCGGTGGCTTAGGTGTTTTGGGCTTGGTGATACGAACTCTCTTTTGACCTGCTTTCACAGATGGAGCAAACTCCGAAGCTTGTGACAAGGGGTCTTGCGGACTGTCTAAGCTAATTACCAGTTGTTCTTGTTGTTCTTGGGGTTGTACTATCAGTCTTTGCTGCTGGGGTTGTACTATCAGTCTCTGCTGTTGTTGCTGGGGTTGTACTATTAATTTTTTCTGCTGTAGTTGTTGCGGGAGCTGCTGCGTTTGTTGCAGCACTAATAATGGTTGTTGTTGTTGCTGCTGCTGCTGCTGTTGAGGCTTTTGTGGATGTTGTTGCAATAGCAGTAAAGGTTGTTGCTGATTAGGTTGTTGCAGCAATATAAATGGCTGTTGTGTTTGTTGTTGCTGCTGCTGATTAGGCTGTTGTTGTAAAACTAAGAGCGGCTGCTGTTGCTGAGGAAGAATCAGTCGTTGTTGTTGTGATTGTTGCTGCTGTGGAAGTATGATACGTTGTTGCTGTTGCTGTGGAAGTATGATTCGTTGTAGTTGTTGCTGTTTTTGTTGCGATGTCAGTGACGTTGGCTGTTGCTGCTGCGAGTCGAATTCATTTTTCACACTGATGAATATTATCTGGTTGTTGGGTCCTTGCAAGCAGAGGGTCTGCGTCCTTAAACACAAATTTGATTTATTAGTTTTAATAGGTCAGATCTTTTTTGTTGATTTAACAATTTATTACGTACTATTTTGTTTTTGTCGTTGTTAAGTTTGTGTGATTTTTTATAATTTTTAAAAGTTTTCTTTTTCATAAGGTCCATTCTTGCTTTTTTTTTGCAAACATTCGTAAATAAGGAAATTCGAATTTTCGATAAATTTATATTAAATTGTTATTACAAAAGAAACAGAATTACATGTGAAATAAAAGTTGACTATATTTCTGCAATTTACTCAATTTTATGTATAAAATTATTATTATACTTATTCTTAAAAAAAACTGAAGTATCTTTTTTTACAATATTTTACATCACTTATTTACATAGCTTCTTATACCTATAAAACATATTATAAAAAATTAATCTGGCGCAAGTCTTAGCTACCGCGTTTTTTTTCTTTAGTTATTTTTTAAATAGGTACATTGTATTATAAATCCAAATTCTAGTATAAAATTATAAAAACATGAATAATATATGTAACGTAATTTGATTTCTATATATAGAACCACCTGGTGTGTACTAATTTTGAATATTAATTTTTAATTATTATCTAGAATAATAAGTATTTAAATTACTTTAAAATTAATGTATCTACTAATAAAAATGTAGTTTTATGGCACAATTAAGAATTTCAGATTAAAAGTAGCAAACATATTCAGTGGTGTCTATATCCTTGCTGAAAATGTCCAATTAAGAATTATTAAAACCAATTAAATCTGAACACAATCGCGTATCATAAAATCGGCTCTAATACGAAATTGCCCTCTGTTTCATTTTTTAATTGTTTTAATCAGTTTTAATCAAACACATTCAACTCTGCAATTATCTTCCACCTCGGTAGCTAAGTATTCAACATTATCATATTTCTATTTCATACACTAACTCCCAAACTCTCATCTCAACTTCACTTTTTCCCACCACCCTTGTCCCCGATCTTCCCCTTCACTCCGTGCAGATAGTCCACGATCTTAACCGGCGGCTGTGTGTTTCTTCTGGTGCTTCTTGATCTTATGAAACTCCGCGTGAGCGTCCAAATTCCATCGAGACACAAATCGCTTCTTACATATCTCGCATTTGTACTAGTCATTGAATACTGTCAGTAGGTTTAGCAGAAAAAATTTTTTTATTAGAAAATAGCAAACTTAAGTGCATGAAAAAGTACGTCTTATATTTAAAACTACCTTATCTAAATGCCCGCCTGTGACACTTATAATCCATATTCCAACGCAACATCTGCACTTCACGCTTTCCCGCCACTCCTATCACCGATCTTCTCGTTCACTCCGTGCAGAAGGTCGACGATCTTAACCGGCGGCGGTGGCGGCTGCTCGATCCCCGGATGTTGCCTCTTCCTATGGAACATCATCGACGACCTCTGCGTGAAGTTCTTCCCGCACACGTCGCAGACGTACGGCCTCTCGCCCACGTGCGTCAAGAGGTGCACCTGCTGCGAGCCCAGCAGCGTAAAACCTTTCCCGCACACCGGACACAGGTAATTCCTCTCGCCGGTGTGCTTCTTCTGGTGCCTGGTCAGGTACATCTTCGACTTGAACTCCCGGCCGCACTGCTCGCATACGTACTTGATCCTGTGCAGCTCCGCGTGTGCCTCCAGGTTCTTCTGAGACATGAATCGCTTCTTGCACACCTCGCACGGGAAGTCCCTCGCCTTCTCGACGTGCTTGTCATTGACGTGGGTGTAAAGCGCGGACTTGTGAGGGTAGACCTTGCCGCAGACGTCGCAGATGCAAGGCCCGGTCTCGTGGTAATTCTTCACGTGGGTCTTGTGCTGCGACTCGATCTTGAATTTTCTGTGACACTGCTCGCAGCTAAAGGGGTACTCATCGGTGTGCTTGAAGATCACGTGACTCTTGAGACTACCCTTGGATCTGGCCTGGAAGTCGCACTGTTCGCAGGGGTGGAGTTGAATGGACTCGGCGTGGACGTTCTTCGTGTGCTTCGAGAGGTAGACGGCGGATTTGAAGAGCTTCGAGCAGACGTCGCACTTCAGGGGCCGCGAATCGTTGTGGCGCTTCACGTGGCTCGCGTAATGATCGCTACGGTGAAACGACGCCTGACAAAGGTCACAGGTGTAATAGCGCTTCAGGGACTTGACATCCCGAGGGCCCTTCGCCAGCTCGGCGTGCTTCGACGGCATGTGAATGCGAAGCGAGGTCTTGTGGAAGTAGACGTTGTCGCAGAGGTCGCAGAAGAACGGCGCGCACTCGTGATTGGTCACGTGGGCCTGGAAGTACGTGTGGCTCTTGAACATCTTCGGGCAGTACTCGCAGCTGTAGGGGTAGTCGTCGGTGTGCCTGTTGAGTACGTGCCGCTTCAGGTGATCCTGCGTTCTCGCCTGGAAGTCGCACTGCGAGCAGGGATAGAGTTGAGCGGTGTCGGCGTGGACGTATTTCCGGTGCGACCAGAGGCCGGCGGCGGTTTTGAAGTTCGCGGAGCAGATGGTGCACTCGAGGATGGGACGTTTGTCGGTGTGGCGAGCCATGTGGCGCTGGTACTGGTTGTTTCGAAGGAATTTGAGGTGGCAAATCTTGCAGTTGTAACGGTAGACTTTGGGACTGCTGATATTGTAGGTTTTGACGCGGGGTTCCGGTGATTTTTTCAGCTTTTTTATTGTGAAGTCCAGAGGGGCATCGTCGAGATTTTCGCTCACCACGATGGACTCTTTTGATTTCGAAGTTATTCGTTTTTGTGGTTTTTTACGTTTTCCACGGATATTTTTTGTTCTTGCTCCGATTTGAGATCCTTTGGTTACGCTGGCTTTCAGGCGTAGATCCTCTTCTGACTTTACAGTTAAACATACTGTGACAAGTGGATCGGCTGATGAAGTTTGCCTAAAATAAAAATTACAAAAGTGTCAGTTTCTAAAATTGTGGCGGTGAGAATGTTTTCACGATAGGTACTTGGATGGGTAAAAGCTACACAGAATAAGATATTGCTAATAATTTTGATATTTTATTAAAATATTGGTTCAGTTGTCTGTGAAATTTATATAAATGAGTATAAAAATATTCATGAACAATTAATTCGAATCGCTTTGTCAAATATCACAAAACGAATCGAAGAATATATTTATACTAGTCACCGAATATTGCTAGTGCGTTTAACAAAAAATATCATTTTATTAGAAAGTATCAAAACTCAAACGAACGAAAAAAACGTCTTATTTTTAAAATTATATTATATAAATGTCTTCTCGTCGGATAAGTACTTTTAAGTATTATCAACATTGTTCAAAATGCAACACCTCATCTTCACTTTTCCCCGCCACCCTTATCCCCAATCTTCTCCTTCATTCCCTGCAGAAGGTCCACGATCTTGACCCTCGGCGGCGGCTCCGTGACCTCCGGATGATGCTTCCTCCTATGCATCATCATCGACTTCCTTTGCGTATAGCTGTTCCCGCACTCGTCGCAGATATACGGCCTCTCGCCCATGTGCGTCAACTGATGCAGCTGCTGCGAGTTCAGCAGCGTAAAACCTTTTCCGCAAATCGGACACGGGTAATTCCTCTCGCCGGTGTGTTTCTTCTGGTGCCTCGTCAGGTACATCTTCGACTTGAACTCCCGGCCGCACTGCTCGCATACGTACTTGATCCTGTGCAGCTCCGCGTGTGCCTCCAGGTTCTTCTGAGACATGAATCGCTTCTTGCACACCTCGCACGGGAAGTCCCTCGCCTTCTCGACGTGCTTGTCATTGACGTGGGTATAGAGCGCGGACTTGTGAGGGTAGACCTTGCCGCAGACGTCGCAGATGCAGGGCCCGGTCTCGTGGTGACTCCTCGCGTGGGCCTTGCACTGCGCCTCGATCTTGAATCTTCTGGGACACTGCTCGCAGCCGAAGCGATATTCGTCGGTGTGCTTGGTGAGCGCGTGTCGCTTCAGATTGCCCTTGGAGGACGCCTGGTAGCCGCACTGGCCGCAGGGGTAGAGTCGAGTGGACTCGGCGTGGATGTATCTCTTGTGGTGGGCCAGGCTCTTGGCGCTCTTGAAGAGTTTCGAGCAGACGTCGCACCTCGGGGGCCGAGAGTCCTCGTGGCGCTTGACGTGGCTGGCGAAGTAGTCGCTTCGGTGGAAGGTCGCCTGGCATATGTCGCAAGTGTGATACCGCCTCAGAGATTTCACATCCCGAGGGTCCTTCGGCAGCTCGGCGTGCTTCGACGTCACGTGAATGCGAAGCGAGGCCTTCTGGAAGTAGACATTGTCGCAGAGGTCGCAGAAGTACGGCGCGCACTCGTGGTCGGTCACGTGGGACTGGAAATGCGGACTGATCTTGAACATCTTCGGGCAGTACTCGCAGCTGTAGGAGTAGTCGTCGGTGTGCTTGACGAGCACGTGTTGTTTCAGGTTCTTCTGCGTTCTCGCCTGGAAGTCGCACTGCGAGCAGGGATAGAGTCGAGCCGACTCCGCGTGGACGGTGCTTTGGTGTGTCGAGAGGCCGATGGTGGTTTTGAAGTGTGCGGAGCAGATGGTGCACTGCACGGGCCGAGGTTCGTCGGTGTGGCGAGACATGTGGCGCTGGTAGTATTTTTTTTGGCTAAATTTATGCTGGCAGACGTTGCAGTTGAAGCGGTGTATTTTAGATCTTGTGATCTTGCAGGTTCTGACGCGGGGTTCCGCTGATTTTTTGAGCTTTTTTATTCTGAAGTCCAGAGGGTCGTCATCGAGATTCTCGCTCTGCACGATGGATTCTTTTGATTTGGAAGTCGCTCGATTTTGCTGTTTTTTACGCTTTCCGTGGGTTCTTCTTGTTTTTGCTCCTTTAATTACGCTGGCTTTCATGCGTAGATTATTTTCTGATTTTGCAGTTAAACATACTCCGACAAGTGGATCCGCTGATAGAGTTTGCCTAAAATAAACAATTAAAAAAGTGTTAGTGTCTAAAATTGTGACAATGAGAATTTTTTACGATACTTTGATGGGTAAAAGTTATAAAATAACAAATTGCTAATAAACTTGATATTTTATTCCAAAATATTGGTTCGTCTGTTTGTGAAATTTATAAATAAGTATAAAAACATTCATGCACATTATTATACAAGTCACTGAATACTATCAGTGCGATTCACACCAATTTATTTATTTAGAAAATTTTATTAGAAAATAGCAATACTCAAAAACATGAAAGAACGTCTATATTTTAAATTATCTCATCAAACTGCCTTGTCGACAGATAATAGCAATTAAGTATTTTCTACGACGTTACGTGAAACCCACCTTCGCACACAATATCTTCACGTCAGTCTTTTCCGCCACTCATGCCACTGATCTTTTCTTCGACCCCCTGCAGAAGACTCACAAGATTAACCCGCGGCAGCGGTGACTGCTCGATCTCCGGATGCTGCGTCTTCCTGTGGTACACCATCGGCGACCTCTGCGTAAAACTCTTCCCGCACACATCACAAATGTACGGCCTCTTGCCCACGTGCCTCAGCACGTGAACCCTCAACGAGTTCGCCAAGGTAAAATTCTTACCGCAGATTGTACACCGATGGTCCTTCACCTTCTCGACGTGCTTGTCGTTGACGTGTTTGATGAGAGCCACCCTGCGCTTGTACACCTTCCCGCAGATGTCGCAGACGCAAAGTCCGGTCTCGTGATTCCTCACGTGACTCATGTAATACGACTTGAGCTTGAATTTCCTGGGACACAGCTCGCAGGTGTAGTTGTACTCGTCGGTGTGCTTGGAGATCACGTGATGCTTGAGGTTGGCCTTGGATCTCGCCTCGTGGTCGCACTGCGAGCAGGGGTAGAGTTGAATAACCTCGACGTGGGTGTGTTTCTCGTGATACGATAGGCTCTCGGCAGTTTGGAAGAGTTTCGTGCAAATGCTGCATTCCAAGGGTCGAGAGTCGTGGGCTTTCACATGACTCGCGAAATGATCGCTACGTTGAAAAGTCGCGTGGCAGATGTCGCAGATGTAGTAGCACCTTCGGGGATTGACGCCCTCGAACTCTGCTGCTATCTCGGAGTGCTTCCTCGCGATGTGATTGCGAAGCGAGGGCTTGGA
Organism: Gastracanthus pulcherrimus; assembly: GCA_949152435.1. Classification (NCBI taxonomy): domain Eukaryota; kingdom Metazoa; phylum Arthropoda; class Insecta; order Hymenoptera; family Pteromalidae; genus Gastracanthus; species Gastracanthus pulcherrimus. The sequence continues at coordinate 13,195,956 of OX424574.1, read as the reverse complement.
CGAGTACATATTGTTACAAATATCACAGGTATATGGTGCGGCCTCGTGATCCTTCATGTGAGAGTGGAAATGCGACTTTTCCTTGAATCGCACCGGACAGAACTCGCAGGTGAATTCGTAATCTTGAGGGTGCTTGAGGATCACGTGCTTTTTCAGAGCACTCTTGGTTGTTGTTTTGTAATCGCAGTCCGAACAGGAATATAATTTAGCGGAGGCGCCGTGGACGCGCTTTTCGTACCTCGACAGGCCCGTGGAGCTTTTGAAAAGTGCAGAGCAAACGGTGAACTCTAGGGGGCGACTCTTACTGCTGATCTTATAAGTTTCAACGTGGCGTTCTGCTGATGTTTTGGATTCCGTTCTTTGTTTTGAGTTACTTGTTGTAAAGTCTAGAAAGACGTTGGGAAGATTTTCGCTCTTCACGATGAATTCTTCTGATATTGAAAGCGTTGATTCTTGTTGGTTTTTGAATTTTCCGTTGGTAGATTTATTTGTTATCTTTTCTTCTTTTTGAGTTTCTTTGACTACGTTGGCGTTCTGGAGTAGATCCACGTCTGACTTGACAGTTAAAAATCCTGTGTAAAGTGGATCCACTGATGGAGTTTTCCTAAAATAAAAAAATATATACTGTCAGTTTGTAAAATTAAGGCAACAAAAATGTTTTCTCGATACTTGCATGGATAAATGTTACACAAAATAACAAATATAATAATGAATTTGGCATTTTATTCTAAAATATTGGTCAGATATTTTCGAAAGAGTTATATATGTTTATAAAAATTTTCATCTTTAATAAGTTCCAATCGTGATGTCAAATATTACACGATACAAAGAACATATTTATACTATTCATTCAATACTATAAACGTCTAAAATTTAAAGAATATTTTCTTTGTGAAAAGAAAAGCAATACTTAAAAAACACATTAGGAAAATTTAATTATCTAAACGTCTTGTCATCATTAATTCACCCCGATAACAACATTATTATCGCATTTTTAATTCTGACCTTAAGTATTTTCTGCGACGTATAAAATCCTTTTTCAAACGCAACATCTAAACTTCACTCTTTCTCTCAATTCATTTCACTGATATTCTCTTTGACCCCCTGCAGAAGACCCTGAATATTATCAGGCGGCAGCGTCGCCTCCTCGATCTCCGGATGCTGCTTCCTTCTGTGCAGCGTCACCGACCTCCTGTACGCAAAACTCTTCCCACAAACATCGCAGATGTACACCTTCTTGCCCAGGTGCTTGAGCAAGTGAATCTTCAGCGAGATAGCCAGGATATAACTCTTCCCGCAGACCGAACACCGATGATCCTTCTCGCCGGTGTGACTTTTCAGGTGTATCGTCAAGTACTTCTTCAATTTGAACTCTCTTCCGCACTGCTCGCAAATGTACTCGACTTTGTGACACTCCTTGTGAGCGTCCAAATTCTTCTGCGAGACAAAGCAGCTCTTGCAGATCTCGCAGTGAAAATCCCTCCGAATCTCGGTGTGCTTTTTGTTGACGTGTTTGAGCAGAACCATCCTGTCGTTATATACCTTACCGCAGATATCGCAGGCGCACGTTCCGCTCTCGTGATTCTTCACGTGAGTCATGTAAAGTGACTCGAGTTTGAATTTCCTGGGGCACAGATCGCAATGGTAGTTGTACTCGCCGGTGTGCATGTTGATCACGTGCTTGTTCAGATCACCCTTCTTCCTCGCCTGGAAGTTGCACTGCGGGCAGGAGTAGAGTTGCACAGACTCGGCGTGGACGTATTTCTTGTGCCTGTCCAGGCTGTCGTAGGTCTTGAAGAGTTTCGAGCAGACGTCGCACTTAGGGGGCCCAGAGAGATTGTGGCGCTTCACGTGACTCGCGTAATGATCGCTACGGTTGAAAGTCGCGTTGCAGACGTCGCAAGTGTAGTAGCGCCTTCTAAAATTGACGCCTTTACAGTCAGTTGCCAGCTCGGTGTGCTTCGCTGCAATGTGACAGCGAAGCGAGTTCTTGGTAGAGTAGACGTTATTACAAATATCGCAGATACACGGTCCGTATTCGTGAGTCTTCACGTGAGACCGGAAATGCGACTCTTTCTTGAATTTCTTGCGGCAGATCTCGCAGGTGAAGTGGTATTCATTAGTGTGCTTGGAGATGAAGTGTCTCTTCAGATTGCTATTGGTTCTCGCCTGGAAGTCGCACTGCGAGCAGGGATAGAGTTTAGTGCCGTCGCCGTGGACGCGCTTTTCGTGCGACGACAGGATAGTGGAACTTTTGAAATGTGTAGAGCAAATGGTGCACTCTAGGGAGCGAGTCTTACTGCTGATCTTATAAGTTTTGACGGGGGTTTCTGCAGATTCTTTGGCTTTCGTTGTTTGTATTGAATTACGCGTTGTAAAGTCTACAACGACGTTGTGAAGATTTTCGCTCTTCACGACGAATTCGTCTGACATTGAAAGCGTTGATACTTGTTGAGTTTCTTTGACTACGCTGGCGTTCTGGAGTAGATCCTTGTCTGACTTGACAGTTAAATATCCTGTGAAAAGTGGATCCACTGATGGAGTTTTCCTAAAATAAAAAAATATAAACTGTCAGTTTGTAAGATTAAGCCAATGAAAATGTTTCTCGATACTAGCATGGGTAAAAGTTACATAGAATAGCAAATATAATAATAAATTTGGTCTTTTATTCCAAAATATAGGTGAGACATAATTGGAAGAGTTATAAATGCGTATACAAATTAAATATAATTTCAAGTCCACGAATAATAAGTTCGAATCATGATGTCAAATATGACACAACGAAACGAATATATACATACACACACAGATACACTATTCATTCAATACTGTCAACGACAAAATATAAATAATATTTTCTTTGTCAAAAGTAAGCGATCGTTAAGGAACATTAAAAAAAGTTTCTATTTTTAAATCATATTATCTAAATGTTTTGTCATCATTAGTTCATCGCGATAACAAGATTATTATCTCATTTTTAATTCAGTCATTGAGTATTTTTTACAACGTATAAACTCCATTTTGAAACACAACATCTATGTACATTCTTTCCCGCCACTTCTGCCACTGATTTTCTCTTCGCCCCCTCATAGAAGACCCACAATATTAACCGGCGGCAGCGGCGACTCTTCCATTTCCGGATGCTGCTTCCTTCTGTGCATCCTTATCGACCTCCTGTACGAAAAACTCTGCCCACAAACATCGCAGACGTACGCCTTTTTGCCCAGGTGCTTCAGCAAGTGAATCTTTAGCGAGCTCGGCAAGGAATAACTCTTCCCGCAGACCGAACACACGTGATTCTTTTCGCCGGTGTGAGGCATCAGGTGCCCCGTCAAATACAACTTCGATTTGAACTCCCGACCACACTGCTCGCACGTGTACTTGATCTTGCGCATCTCCTTGTGAGCGTCCAAATTCTTTTGAGACATAAATCGCTTCTTGCACACCTCGCATCGAAAGTCTCTCGTTTTCTCGCTGTGCTTTTTGCTGACGTGATTTTTCAGAGCAGGCATGTGCTTATATACCATTCCGCAGATGTCGCAGGCGTACGATCCAGTCTCGTGACTCATCACGTGAAAAGTGTAATCTGACTTGAGCTTGAATTTCCTGGCGCACAGCTGGCAATGGTAGTTGTACACGTTGGTGTGCTTGCTGATCACGTGTCGCTTCAGATTACTCTTATTTCTCGTCTGGAAGTCGCACTGCGAGCAGTAGTCGAGTTGAAAGGACTCGGCGTGGACGTATTTCTTGTGCTTGTCCAGGCCGACGTAGGTCTTGAGGAGTTTCGAGCAGACGTCGCACTTAGAGGGCCCAGAGACGTTGTGGTGCTTCACGTGGCGCGCGTAATGATCGCTACGGTGAAAAGTCGCGTTGCCGACGTCGCAGGTGTGGTAGCGCCTTCGAGAATTGATGCCTCCGGAGTCTATTGTTGACGATCCGGAGCCGTGAGCCTTCACGGGAGACCGGAAATGCGACTTCTCCTTGAATCTCTTGGGGCAGAACTCGCAGCTGAAGTGGTATTCATGAGTCTGCTGGGAGATTAAGTGTCTCTTCAGAGTTTTACTGGCTCTCGCCTGGAAGCCGCACTGAGAGCAGGGATGGAGTTTGGTGGAGTCGCCGTGGACGCGCTTTTTGTGCGTCGACAGGCCCGTAAAGCTTTTGAAATGTGCAGAGCAAATGGTGCACTCTAGGTAGTGAGTATTACTACTGATCTTATAAGTTTTTACGTGAGATTCTGCAGATTTTTTGCTTTCCGATGTTTGTTTTGAGTTACTTGTTGTAAAGTCTAAGACGACGTTGTGAAGATTTTCGCTCATCACGACGAGTTCTTCTGTTATTGAAAGCGTTGATTCTTGTTGGTTTTGGCATTTTTCGTTGAGAAGATTTTCGCTCTTCGACGAATTCTTCTGTTATTGAAAGCGTTGATACTTCTTGAGTTTCTTTGGTTATACTTGCATTTTCGAGTAAATACTCGTTTGACTTGACAGTTAAAAATACTGCGTCAAGTCGGTCCACTGGAGGTGTCCTAAAATAAAAAATTACAAGAGTATAAATCTTCAAATTATTTTTGCATGAAATTTGCAGAAAAAATTGTGATAAAAAATTCTTCTTGAAATTTTTATGGGTAAAGTGTTGTACATAATAATGAATTTATTGATAGACTTGGTATTTTATTGCAAAATATATCTGATCATTTCATATCTGTGCATAATGACGAATTATAATGCCCAATAATACACAACGAAGTGAGAAACGGATTGATAGTATTTTTCACATACTGACTGTGTCTTTAACAAAAAAATATTTTGTTTATCAATAAAATAGCAGTAATGAACAAACGTTCAAAACTAATAGTACATTGTGCAACAAGGGGAGAAACTCGGGTTATCCTACGCGAGGATGATAATTGAACTACCACGAGTACTCAAAATCATTATCCGAGTCTGGAAAACCCTTTCTTCCCTAGTTACACAACATATTTTTTTAAACAAGTTCATGTAAGGCCTCTTTAGTGCATGTGAAGCCAATGGAGAATGGAGAATTCCGAGCGTCTATGTGCAGCAGGGAGAAACTATTTTATCCCCGCTTAGCATAGGCGCTTGGAATTCTCGATTTTCTATGGGTTTTACATGCCTTGAAAAGGGGCCAATGCACGTGTTATAAAAAATCCTTTTCTTACTTCACAGATAAAAATACCGTACCAAGTGGATCCACTGATGAAGTTTTCCTAAAATAAAGAAATACAAGAAATAAAATGTAAAATTAAAGCGATGAATGTTTTCTCGATACTTGCATGGATAAAAGTTACACAAAATAACAGATGTAATAATGAATTTGGTATTTTATTCTAAAATATTGGTCAGACATTTTCGGGAGATTTATATATGTGTATAAAAATTTTCATCTTTAATAAGTTCTCATCATGATGTCAAATATTGCACAACGAAACGAAGATCATATTTATACTATTCATTCAATACTGTCAACGTCTACAATATAAAGAATATCTTCTTTATCAAAATATCAATACTTATCGCACATTAGAAAATTTCTTTGTTTTAAATCATCTTATCTGAATGTCTTTATTTCGTCATTACCTCACCGAGGTAGCAACATTATTATCGCATTTTAATCGTTGACGTTAAGTATTTTCTGTGACGTTTTAAATCCATTTACAAGTACAAGATTTAAACTTCATTCATTCTGCATTAGATTCTCAATGTAGAGCTTTGGTAGCGGCGGCAAATCGATCTTCGGATGCTGCTTCCTCCTGTGTTACATCATCGTCGACCTCTGCGTAAAACTGCTACCACAAACATCGATCGATCGCCTTCGAATTGCACTTTTTACCTCACTGCTCGCCCAGATGCCTCACCTTGTGTAACTCCGCGTGAGCGTCGATATCCTTAAGAATCCCAAAACGTTCTTGCAGATCTCGCACTCAAAGTCTCTCACCTCTCCGGCGTGCTTGCATACCTGCCCGCAGATATATCACAGACTCACGGCCCAGTCGCGTGATTCTTCAGGTGAACGTTGTAAGCCAATTTGATCTTGAACTTCCTGGGGCACAGCTCGCAGGAGTACCTGTACCGTTCGCTGTGCTTGATAGTCACGTGGACCTTGAGTATACCCTTGGATCTCGCTTGGAAGTCGCACTGGCTGCAGGAGTAGAGTTGAACCGAGACTGCGTGGATGTGTCTCCTGTGGTGGGCCAGGTTCTCGGCGGTCTTGAAGATGCTCGAGCAGACGTCGCACTTGAGTGGATTGGGATCCTTGTGGCGCTTCAAGTGGTTCGCGTAATGATCGCTGCGGTGGAAGGTCGCCAGGCAGATGTCGCAGGTGTGATAGCGCCTACGGGAATTCACCCGTTGGGCGTCCTTAGCAGTCTCGGCGTGCTTGGCCACGCGGTGACTGCGAAGAGAGCACTCGTGGGTGTAGACCTTGTCGCAGATGTCGCAGCTGAACGGTCCGGATTCGTGATTCTTCACGTGAGTTTGGAAGTGCGACCTCTCCTTGAATTTCTTCGAGCAGAATTCGCAGCTGTAGCGGTACTCGTCGGTGTGCTTGGCGATCACGTGCTTGCTCAGATTGCTCTTCTTTCTCGCCTGGAAGTCGCACTGCGAGCAGGGGTACAGTTGGATGGTGTCGCTGTGGACGTGCCTTTCGTGACTCGAGAGGAGGGCGAAGCTTTTGAAGTGGCCAGAGCAGATGGTGCACTCGAAGGAGCGAGACTTACCGCTGATCTTGTGGCGTTTTGCTGATCCTCTGGCTTGCGTCGTTTGTTTTGAGTTACTCACTGTCATGTTCGGACGGACATCTGGATATTCGCTCTCGACGACGGATTCTGTTGATTTTGGTTGGTTCTTGCGTTCACCGTTGGTAGATTTATTCCTTGACTTGGCTTCCTTTTGTATTTGTTCGGCTACGCTGGCGTTTTGGTGTAAGTCCACGTCTGACTTGACAGTTAAAAATACTGCGCCAAGCCGATCCACTGAAGGTGTCCTAGAATAAAAAATTACAAGAGTATCAGTTTCCGAGCTTGTTTGCGCGCAATTTGCAAACAAATTGTGATAAAAAAATTTTCTTGATATTTGGATAGGTAAAGTGTTATACAGAATAACAAATTTACTCAGTCTTGGCATTTTATTACAAAATATTTCTGATCTTTTCGAACGAAATGGAAAAAGATTGAGAGCATTCTTCAAATACTGGCAGTGTCTTAAACAAAAAAATATTTTCTTTATATATATATATAAAAAAAAACAGCGATATTTAAACAAACATTGAAAAATAAGGATCAAAACTGTATCACATTCTTAATTTCGATATTAAGTACTTTTTGCGCCGTTTAAAATACGTTCGTATACAGTATCTCTCAACTTCACTCCTTCCCGCCGCTCATGCCCTTAATTTTCTCCTCGACCCCCTGCAGAAGATTCCCTATGTTAATCTTCGGCGGCGGCGGCTCCTGGACCTCCGGATGTTTCCTCCTCCTGTGCAGCATCATCGGCGACCTCTGCGTAAAACTGCTGCCGCAAACATCGCAAACGTAGGGCCTCTCGCCCACGTGCGTCAACATGTGAATCCTCAGCGAGCCCGCCAAGGTGAAACCCTTTCCGCAGATCGTGCACAGGTGATTCCTTTCGCCACTGTGAGTCCTCGAGTGTATCGCCAGGTTCTCCTTCGACTTGCACTCCTTGCCGCACTGCGCGCACACGTGCTTAACCTTGTGGGACTCCCCGTGAGCGTCGAGATTCTTCTGACTCACGAAACGCCTCTTGCAAATCTCGCAATGAAAGTCCCTCACCTTGTCGACGTGCTTGCTGTTGACGTGATTCTTCAGTGCTATCATGTGCTTGTACACCTTGCCGCATACGTCGCAGATGCACGGTCCGCTCTCGTGATTCTTCACGTGAGTCCCGTAGTGAGTTTTGGCCTTGAATTTCCTAGGGCACTGCTGGCAGAAGTACTTGTACTCGTCGGTGTGCTTGATGATCACGTGAGTCTTCAGACTGCCCTTGGATCTGGCCTGGAAGTTGCACTGAGAACAGGGGTGGAGTCGAATGGACTGGGCGTGGACGTGTTTCTTGTGGATGGACAGAGTTTCGGCGGTCTTGAAGACTTTCCGGCAGACGTCGCACTTCCGGGGACGAGAGTCGTGGCGCTTCACGTGGCTCGCGTAATGATCGCTGCGGAGAAAAGTCGCCTGGCAGAAGTCGCAGGTGTGATAGTGCCTTTTAGAGTTGTCGCGTTGAAGGGATTTTCCCAGTTCGGCGTGCTTCCTCGCAATGTGATTGCGAAGCGAGGGCATTTGAGAGTAGACATTGTTACAGATATCGCAGATGTATGGTCCGGACTCGTGGTCCTTCATGTGTGAGTTGAAATGCGACTTGTCCTTGAACATCTTCGGGCAGAACTCGCAGCTGTAGTGGTACTCGTCGGTGTGTTTGGCGATCACGTGATTTTTCAGAGAACCCTTGCTTCTCGCCAGGAAGTCGCATTGCAAGCAGGGGTAGAACTGAACGGAGTCGCTGTGAGCGTATTTTTCGTGATTCCAGAGGATCTTCGAACTTTGACAGTGTGCGGAGCAGATGGTACACACGAGGGAGTGAGGCTCAGTGCTGATCTTGTTGGTTTCTGCTGATGTTCTGGCTGTCGCTGTTTGTTCCGAGTTACTTATTGGGAAGTTTAGGGAGATGTTGTGTAGATTTTTGATTTCATCGATGGATTCTTTTGACTTTGAAAGCGTTGATTCTTGTTGGTTTTCTAAATACTTTTCTGTCTTCGCAGTTAGAAACGCTGCGACAAGTCGATCCACTGGAGTTTTCCTGGAATAGAAAAATTACAAGCATATCAGATTATAAGTTATTGTTGCACGAAATTTGGAGAATAAATTGCGATGAATAATTTTTCTTGATCTTTGGATGGGTAAGAGTTGTACAGAATAAGAAATTTGCTAATAAACTTGACATTTTATTGCAAAAAGCGTAGACTTTGGAAGACATAGAAATGCGTATTATTTTCTTTTATATCCATATATAACGAGGATTTGTGATATCTCATATAACACAACGAATCGAAAAACAGATTTACAGTTTTCTTCGAATACTAGCAGTGTCTTAAATAAAAAAATATTTTGTTTTCTTAATAAAACTGTGATGCTTAAACAAACATTAGAAACTAAGGATTAACTTATTCCACATTTTTAATTTCAATATTAAGTTATTTACGTTTGTATATAGTGTCTCAACTTCTCTCTATCCCAGAATCCTGCGGAAAATTCCCTATTTAAACCGATTAAAAGTATTAAAACCAATCAAAACCGATCACGATTTCCTAATAATCAGTGTTAATAGGAAATTGTGCTCCATTTTAATAATTTTGATGATTTCAATCTGTTTCAATCGTGTACTTTCAGCAGGGCAGTCTTATCCTCGATCTTTCCCTTCGCTCCGTGCAGAAGCCCCACAATATTAACCGGTGGCGGCGGCGGCGACAGCTCGATCCCCGGATGCTGCTTCCTCCTGTGCACCATCATCGCGGCCCTCTGGGAAAAACTCTTCCCGCAGTAGTCGCAAACGTACGGCCTCTCGCCCACGTGTTTCAGCATGTGAATCTTCAGAGAACTCGCCACGCTGAAACTCTTGCCACAGATGGGACACAGATGATTCTTCTCGCCGCTGTGAGTCCTCAGGTGCCTCCTCAAGTGCACCTTCGACTTGAACTCACGACGGCACTGCTCGCAACTGTACTCGACCTTGTGGCACTCCTTGTGAGCGTCCAAATTCTTCTGAGTGACAAAGCGATTCCTGCAGACGTCGCACTGAAAGTCCCTCGTTCTCTCGGTGTGCTTCTTGTTCACGTGATTCTTCAGAGCCAGCCTGTGTCTGCATACCTTGCCGCAGATGTCGCAGACGCACGATCCGCTCTCGTGATTCTTCACGTGAGTGTTGTACTCCGACTTGAGCTTGAATCTTTTTGGACACTGCTCGCAAGGGTAGTTGTACTCGTCGGTGTGCTTGTTGATCACGTGAGTCTTGAGATTGGCCTTGGATCTCGCCTGGTGGTCGCACTGCGAGCAGGGGTAGAGCTGAATGGACTCGGCGTGGACGAGTTTTGCGTGTCGGGACAGGTACTCGGCGGTTTTGAAGTCTTTGGAGCAGATGGTGCACTTAAGGGGCCGCGAGTCGCTGTGGCTAATCATGTGATTCGCGAGGTGACTGCTGCAAAAGAAGCTGACGTGGCAGATCTTGCAAGTATGCTTGTAGATTAGGGTTCTGCCTTTATGGATTTTTCTTTCATGTCTTGCGAAGGTTTTGGCTTTCAATGTTTTTTTAGCTTCTGTCGTTTTAATGGAGTTCAGAGAGAGGACGTCTATGTGTTCATTCTCCAAGGTGGATTGTTTAGATGTCGTACTTGTCGTTTCTGACTGGTTTTTGCATTTAATGTTGGTGAATTTCTTTTTTGTTTTAACTTTTTTCTCTGATCCTTTGTTTTTGCATAGATCCTCTCCTAATTGCACATCTAAAAATACTGCGACACGTGGATCCGCTGCAGTTATCCTAAAATAAAAAATTACAAAAGTGTCAGTTTGTAATAGAAGTTTTTTCAATATTTGGATGGATAAAAGTTACACAGAATATCTAATTTTCTAATATTCTTAGTATTTTATTGTAAACATTGGTTAAATTATTTTGATAAACTTATGAATGTGTATAAAAATTAAATTTCTTTTTATATTCATGCATAATGAAGTTTGAATCAGGATCTAAAATATTACAGAAAGAAACAAAGAATATATTTATACTATTGATTCATAACAGTGAAAACAGCGATACTTAAAGAAACATTAAAATCTAAGGTTTAACACTGTATCACAATTTCAACTTCGATGTTTCGTTCATTTTGCTACGTTGTGTTTCTTCAGATGTCTCAACAAGTAATCCTGCCTCTTGAACTCCTGACCACACTGCTCGCACGCATACTTGATCTCGTGCGACTTCTTGTGATTGTCCAAATTCTTTTGACTCATATATCGCTTCTTGCAGCTGTCGCACGGAAAGTCCCTCACCTTCTCGACGTGCTTCCTGTTAACGTGATTCTTCAGCGCTATCCTGTCATTATAAGCCATCCCGCAGACGTCGCACGCGCAGGGCCCGGTCTCGTGATTCTTCGCGTGAGTCTTGTAAAGTGACCTGAGCTTGAATTTCCTGGGGCACTGCTCGCAAAAGTACTTGTACTCGTCGGTGTGCATGGTAATCACGTGCTGGTTCAAATTGCTCATCTTCCTCGCCTTGTAGTCGCACTGCGAGCAGGGATACAGCTTCACGCTCTCGCTGTGGAAGAGCTTCATGTGCCTGGACAGATTGTCGCTGTTCTTGAAGAGCTTCGAGCAGACGCCGCATTCAGCGGGAGGGGAGTCGTGACGCTTCACGTGACTCGCGTAATGATCGCTGCGGTGAAAGGTCGCCTGGCATATGTCGCAGGTGTGATAGCGCCTTCGGGAATTCACACCGGGCAAGTCCCTCGCCAGCTCGGCGTGCTTCGTCAGAATGTGACTCCGAAGCGAGGACTTGTGATGGTAGACCTTGTGGCAAACGTCGCAGGTGCAGGATCCGAACTCGTGGCTCTTCACGTGAGACTGGAAGTCCGTCCGGAGCTTGAATTTCCTGGGGCAGTGCTCGCAGCTGAAGTGGTACTCGTCGGTGTGCTTGAGGATCACGTGCTTGTTCAGGTGACCCTTTCTCCTCGCCCGAAAGTCGCACTGCGAGCAGGGGTAGAGCTGGACCGAGTCGTTGTGGACCAGCTTCTCGTGTTTCGAGAGATTCAAGGGGGTCTTGAAGTGGGCGTAGCAGATGGCGCACTGCAGGATATCGGCGTTGTTGTGGCGCCTCATGTGATTCGCGTAATGATCGCCACGGTGAAACGTCGCCTGGCAGATGTTGCAGGCGTGGTAGCGCCTGCGAAACGCCATGTCCTGAGAGTCACTCGCCACGTCGGCGTGATGCTTGGCGATGTGAGCGCGAAGGGACTGCTTGTGGGCGTAGACGTTGTCGCAGGCGTCGCAGGTGTAGGGTCCGGACTCGTGGGTCTTCATGTGAGCCGTGTGATCCGCCTTGGCCTTGAACCTCTTGGGGCAGTGTTCGCAGGGGTAGCGGTAGTCGTCGGTGTGCTTGACGATCACGTGGTGCTTCAGGTGCTGATGGGATCTCGCCTGGTAGTCGCACTGAGAGCAAGGGTAGTATTGGATGTTTTCGGCGTGGACGTACTTTTTGTGCCTCGTGAGGCTCAAGGCGCATTTGAAGTCCATCGAGCAGATGGTGCACTGGGTGGGACGAGGCTTGCGGATGTGGCTAGTCAGGTGGCGCAGGTACTGCTCCTTTCGCAGGAATCTCGCGCGGCAGGTTTTGCATTTGTAATAGTCAACGTTGGATCTTGTTAAGTTGGAGGCTCCGACGCGGGGTTCAGCCGACTTTTTGGATACCACTGCTTTGTTGAATTCTTTTATTCGGATTTCTAGAGGGGCGTCGTCGTGATTTTCACTTTCTTCGATGGATTCTATTGAATTTGAAAGCGTTGATTCTTGTTTGTATTCTAAACCCACGTCTGACTTCACAATGAAAAGCGCTGCGACAAATCGATCCGCTCGAGTGGTCCTAGAATAAAAAATTACAAGAATATCAGTTTCTAAGTTATTTTTGCGCGAAATTTGCAGAATAAATAGTGATGAAAATGTTTTCTTGGTGTTTGGATGGGTAAAGAGTTGTATAGAATAAAGAATTTGAAAACTTGGTATTTTATTGCAAAATATAGGTTAGACTATTTGGAAGACATAAATGCGTATAGTAGATAAATTTATTTTTATGTCCGTGCAAAATAGGTTATATAATCTTATAACAATTAAATTCATTTTATGCCCATGCATAATAAGTTAGAATCGCGTTGTAAAATATTACAGAACGAAACAAAAGACATGTATACACTATTCATTGTATATGCACGACGTCTTCAACAAAAAGAATATTGTCATTACCAAAAAAGAGCACTAATTAAACAAACATTAAAAACTAAGAATTAACACTGTATCACACTTTTAATTTCGTCGTTTAATTATTTTCTCCGACATCGTGTCTCTTCTGTTGCTTCGTCAAACAATCCTTCCTCTTTTTCTTTCAACCCTCACCTTCTCAAGTGCTTTCTGTTGACGTTATTTACCAGAGCTATCCTGTGACTAAACACATTCCCACAGATCTCACAAGTGCACGGTCCGGTCTCGTGATTTCTTACACGAGTCACGTACTGCATCTTGACCTTGAACTTCTTCGGGCACCGCTCGCATAAGTAGTTGTACAGGGTGTCGCAGGGTCTTGAAGAGTTTGGAGCGGACGGTGCACTTGAACTTGCTGGAATCGTTGTGGCGCCTCGCGTGGCTCGCGTAATGATCGCTGCGGTGAAAGGACGCCTGGAGATGCCACAGGTGTGATACCGCATCGGAGATTTTGCATCTCGAGGTGCTTCGACGTCATGTGACTGCTGAGCGAGGACTTGTGAGTGTAGACGTTGGTGTACGGGCCGGACTCGTGAGTCCTCGAACACTGAGAGAATACATCGGTCAGACTTGCTGAACTGTTCGGTAGTTTTGACCGAAGTGAGTTCGGTAGTGTGTATACGCTAACCTCACTTTTTCACAAATAATGAATATTTTAATGATTTTCTTATTTTTTTGTTACTGTAACCTTTTTATGCATGACTAATTAGTCTAAGTTACATTTTCGATGTTCTACTTTAACCTTACTTCTGTTTTACCTTATCACAAACGTGATAATAAGACTACAATAAAGCGCACATCACTTTTAATACACATCCGGCAAAACAGCCGAACTGTTTTTACCGAACTCCTCAGTAAGAATGACAGACTATGGCCTCCGCAAACTTAGCAATGCGACTTCGGCAAGCCTAACTGAACCATTCTCTCAGTGTATGAGCCGCGAGAGCCGACTTGACCTTGAAACTCTTGGGGGCAGTGCTCGCAGGTGTAGTTGTAGTCATCGGTGTGAGTTCTCGATTGGTAGTCACACCGCGAGCAGGGTTAGAGTCGGGTGGAGTCGGCGTGGACGTTCTTTTGGTGACTCCAGTGGGTCAAGGAGGATTTGAAGGGCGCGGATCAGATGCCGCACTGGATGGAACGAGACTTGAGGTTATGGCGAGACACGTGAAGCAGGTAGTGGTCCTTTCGGTAGTATCTCGCCGGGCAGAGCTTGCAGTTGTCATGGTAAATTTGGGATCTTTTGAATTTGTTGGTTCCGACGCCGGGATCCGCGATGGATTCTATTGATCTTGAAAGCGTTGATTCTTGTTGCTGTTCTAAATCCTCTTCTGACTTCAGAGAAAAAAACGATGCGACAAATGTATCCGATGGAGTGTTCCTAGAATAAAAAATGACATGCGTATCAGATTATAAGTTATTTTTGCGCGAAATTTTCGGAATAAATTGTGATGAAAATTTTTCCTTGATGTTTGGATGGGTAAAGAGTTGTACAGAATAACGAATTTGCTAATAAACTTGGCATTTTATTGCAAAATATTGGTTAAATTTTTTCGAAGACTTATAAAAATACGTATAAAAATTAAATATTTGTCATATTTTCATATCCATGCGTAATGACGATTTGTGATGTCTAATATTACACAACGAAACGAGAAAACAGATTTATAGTATTCGTCGAATACTGTCATTAACAAAAAAATATTTTCTTTATCGATAAATGGCGATGCTTAAAACAAATAAAATAGTAACGTATTATTCTCTTAACTGTCTTATCGTCATAACGTTATTCAACGCTTACATGCTACAGTATCATTTGTACAACACGCAAGTAACTCTCGTTCTTGATTCATACTCAACAAGTTCTCAAGTATACCTATACAATAAAGCTATCGTTTTACGCATCTCGTGGACACAAAGCTATTCGTTCCATAAATAAAAAAAGGTAATAATTTTAAATTTTAAACTTCCACGTCTTGTAATCCAACAAAAAGTAGAATGAAAAAGTATCCAAGTCCCAACTAGGACAATCTATCGTAATCATCGTCGAAATCCAGCATCGAGCTCGTACTCGCCGCGTCGTTGAACAAATCGTCGTTCTCGTCCGGATCGATCTTCACGTCGTACGACAAGACCAGCTTGGCCGGCAGCTTGTAACTAATGTGCACGCTCTCCTTGTGATTGAGCAAGGAGAACATGGCCGTGTACGTCGAGCCGCACTCGTCGCACGCGAAGGGCGGCCCGCGATAGTCGTCGTGTCCCTGGTAGTGCGCCTTCAGCAGGCTCTTGCTCCGCAGGAACTTGGCGCACTGCTTGCACCGATAGTACGGATGCTCCTTGACGACGTGGTTCACCAGGAGCCTGCCGCAGTGGAACTTCATGTGGCACTCGCCGCAGGGATACCACACGCTGTACATCTTCATCTTCACTCGTCTGTCGATGACGAGGTTGCTGCGCAAGTTCCTGCGCTGGCCCAAGCGCCCGTACACCGGCTGCTCCTTCTCCTGCTTGATCCTCAGCCACGTGAAAGTGTCCCTCGGCGAGGGCATCTCGCAAAACAGCGGCGGCAGCGGTGGCTCGAACTCGCGCTTTATCTCGAGCGGCGGTGGCTTCGGAAGCTCGACGTTCTCCTTGTTGTCGCTGCGCAGGCTCAGAGGGTCTCGGCATCTGCGCGACCGCTTGCGCTTCACGCCGTGGAAGGGATTCTTCTTCTTGAAGGCGCTCGTCGGGCTCGAGCACTTGCCGCTGCGGGGACTGAGGTAGATCGTGTAGAACTGGGGCACGGGTTTGAAGTCCTCGGCGGGCTCGGACTTCGCCGGGTACTCCTGGAACGTGAAGACGTTCTCGATTTTGATCTCGCTCGTCAAGCTGGCTATGGCACTTTGTAGCAGCTGCTTGCTGTCCTCTTCGTACCTGAAACATAAACGCGACGTTAGCGGCGAGGCTGTTGGCTCGGAAGCGCGGTACAAGACATCACTTACATGGCTCACGAGAGAGATGCTACAAGTTACCTCGAGAAAGAGAGAATAGAGACGATTTTTGTTTTAGCGGCGAAGGGAAGCGAGATTGATCGTGGCTTTGGTACACTGATTAAGAATAACCATTTTTCTTTTGTGAATGGTAAGAACATTTTATTGGTATTTTCTTTTATCACATTTTCGGTAAATGCTTGATTTACGTTTTTTTAAAAAATTCTGAAAAGTACAAAATGCAACGTAATAAAAACGTAGTAACGTATGTAAAACAAGAAACAGGTTGTAAAATCTACAAGTATTTGGTAAATTTGTGAAGCAATTTTACACCGGTATGGTCATGCTAGTAAAGCTATAATAAAAAACTTATGGTATGGGCTCAAGTGCTGGGCATTTTTTAAAATACTAGTAATTTAAAATTTGTTTAGGAATCTTTTTGATATGATTCAATTTTTCATTTTGTAAATCAATTTGTTAAAATTTTGTTTTATACTTTTTTATTTTTATTTTATTTTTGATTTAAATGCCCAACATCACATCGAATGCCCTTTCTCATCGTTGAAAGTCACACACAGATTTATAACACAGTCCACGTGATTCTTCTTTCACACCGGCAAATGAATTCACTTTTCTGGCTTCAGAAACATTCCATTCTTCAATTGGAGCTTTGCTGCAGAACTTAACACTTTTCTTCTCTCGTACTTCTTTTTATAGACTTCAATGTCTTCTTCGATCCTCTCAAACAACTGCAACAATGCAACTTATGAACATTTGCCAGCAAAATCGATCATAATGTACAATTTTAATTTTCAAACTATTATCTAACTTCTATGGCAGTTTATTTCCACAAGCCTCTTCTCAATTGAACTTGCAATCACTTATTTATATAAATCCTAAATATAATAATGGCAGCCATTCTGGTGAAATAAAATGTAGATGTGTCCTATGAGTATTCAGGTAAAAAAACTTCTTCCTCATAAAAACCTTATACAAGTCTTTTCTTGTAACTGTATTGAAAAGAAGTAACTAAGAAACAAAAACATAAAACTAAACAATGCTTTTTTTGTACCGTTAACAAAGTTCAGTCAAATACTACTCAATTAATTAAGTCAACAACTCGATGCCATTCTTAACGAATCTTCTAATGACATCTTCCGCAGTCTTCCTCAGCACCTTATCATCCATCTTCGGCAGTCTCATGTCCATTCTCGAATGGTACCTTCCAACGTGCACTTTCAGATCCTTCCAGGTCTCGTGCAGTCTTCCACACACATTACACCTAAACGACATCACATCATTGTGTTTAATCACATGTCTATACAAGGACCTCAGACTATTAAAAGCTTCTAAACACAGTGGACAGGCTAAAATAGACAGTGGTAGTATGTGAGGAAATTCCTGCTTCGAGCAATTGTGAAACTGTACGTGTGCAACTGTAGGCATCGCTCTCTCACAATCCTCGCAGTAAAGTGTCTCCTTGAGCAAAGACAGGCAGTCTTGAAAGGGCAAACCCAGCTTGCGACAGCAGTTCAGGCACCAGGGTTTCGGTGGTAACTCATTACTATTGGCGTACTCATCGTCTTTATCATTACATGCACGACAATTGTCCAAAAGATCATGATACCACTGATGATGATCGCTAAATTCTGCAACATCATTAAGCTTCTGCGAACAGTATCTACAGTAGATCTCTTCACTGCTATGAGCTGCTTGGTGATGCTTCAACAGATCATCAGGATCATAATAAATGCGTCCATTGTTGCAAGCGGTACAGGAGTATTCGTTCTCCTCGACACTGCGAAAGGTAAAATCCTCCAGTTCTTTCTTCACTATGATCAAGCTACTCTTTTTCAAGCTACCGCTGTCTTTAGTCACCTTTTCCAGGCTCCAGTGGTTCTCATTAGTCCGATGAGTCTGTAACAAGTCACGCGAGATGAATTTACCCCTGCAAACATTACACGAGTACAGCGAATCATACTCAAACTCATCATCCGTATTATCGGACAAATCGGACTCCTCATCTTTGGGCGTGGGCAGGCAATCCAGATACTGTCGATGCTCGAAGAGCTCCCTCGTAGTTGAGAAGTTAAGCTTGCAGTCCTTGCAGGAAACCAGTGGTCTCAGCTCGAACTTCTCAATCAGGGGAGAAATCTCCTCGTCCTCCACCTCGACTTCGACCTCCTGCTTCTTGGCAGGCTCTTTGTACTCTGTCAGGCACTTGTCCTCCTTCTCCGCGCGGCAAATCGGCCTGTGAGCCGCGAGGACCGTAAAAGTCTTGAAGTAACGTTGGCACGTCTTGCAGTACGGATTCTTGCTGAAGTTTCGCTTCTTGCGCTTTCTCCGCCGCGTCCTGACCAGATCGCCACCGTGGGTGTCGTTGGTGTTGTTGTTGCTGTCGTTCTCCTCCTTGATCCAGTTGTACTCCTTCAGCTGGGTCTTCATCATTTCGATCTCCATGGCGGTCCAGCGCGGGAGCATAACGCGCGGCTCTCTACGGCCGAATAAATAGATTCTGCAACAGGAAGAAGGGAAATATGCGTAAGTTGCAAGTGTTGGTGGGATTTTTTTATCTTTTTCTATGAGCATTCCTGAGAGTTTTAACAGGTGTGGGGGGTTAGACTGAGATATGTAATATATAATGGTTTGAGAGAATGGTTTTTATAGAGTAGAAAGTTTATTTGAAGTAAAATGAGTACATAGATTGTATAAAGGTGATGGTAAAATGCATGGCTTAATGGCTAATGGTGTATAATCATCGCAGATGAAGTTAAATGGGTATGTACGGTTCGAAAATAAATAGTTTGATACAAAAAATGGCAGTCGTCGAAGACGTGTATATATAAGTACCTTTGAGCATCGGTAATTTTGTACATTTGACAGTCAGTTGTTACAGCAAACAAAAGCACATTGAATGGCATTCAATTTATGTGCAAGTCTTTAAAAAAATGTATAATTTTCTATAAAAAGTATAAAAATTAGCAATCATCGCGGATGACTTAATTAAGTACGTTAAAAAATATATGTATCTTGGAATTATCAATTTCTGACACTAAATTTAAATAAAGCTACCTACGGTATAAAAATTGGCACACAACTTTTCAGTTGAGAAATACTTAAGTGTAAAGATATATAGTCACATTTCATGTGATTACGTATAATAATAGTTTTAAAAATGTGTTTTAGACATTTAATATATGATAAAAGAATTATGTTGAAAGTGTAAATATTAATCTAAAAAAGTTAAGATAAAGCATTGTATATAAATTCGTATCCTCATGCATGAATTTCATCTACAAATACTTGTATTGAAATATTATGCATTTATGCATAATTATATTTTAAATATGAAATTGTTTATAATAAGGCACATATTTTTGGCTATGTCTTAGATATTTAATATATGATAAAAAAATTACTTTGAAAGTGTAAATATTAATCTAAAAAAGCTAAGATAAAGCATTGTATATAAATTCGTATCATCATGCATGAATTTCGTCTACAAATACTTGTATTGAAATATTATGCATTTATGCAACATTGTATTTTAAATATGAAATTGTTTATAATAAGGCACATATTTTTGGCTTTTAGTAATACGTTTAAAACGTAAAGCTTACGAACAATTTATATAAATATTCTGTAAAAAATAATCTCAATAAAAAAATTTTTTTTGGTAATTTTCACGTTCAGTCGCAAAAAACATTGATTTTTATGGCAAATACGTCACATACGCTTGACAGAACATTTAAAAAAATAAATAATACCAAAAAAATAATTTTTTACGGTGGTTTTGATTTAGGCTCCTTAAAACTACAATATCGAAATTCATACATTATTCTACTTATATATAATAATAAAGAATAATTTGTTGCTTAACATAAACTAATCTATATGGTAGCTTTCTATTGAAATGTAAGATCATATAAGTATGTAAATGCATTTGATTTTCTTCTGGACGGAAGCGTATAAAATAATTGCATTGTTCCTTTTTTCTTCTTGTTGCGATGGAAGATGATAATAGTATTCTATTCTTGTGCATTATCCTTCAATATTGTACTTTGATTTTTTTTGGAACATCAGTATAAAAATAAGTAGTTGTACTGAATTGTACTGTTTTTGTCCGTATAAGGACAGTAAGAGTATATCTGTTAAATGCATTCTTAATCTCTTAAAATTTATACCTGTATCTCCTTGCATTGGAAGAATATATAATTGCATCTCTGTTTCCTTTTAAATGCATATAAGTAGAGTATAAAATAATTGCACTGCATCTTTCTTTTTTGGCACACATGCAGTAAGTAAATAATGCCACAAACGCATTTCTCCCTACAATCAAAAAAATTGCATCTTCCACGTAAAGTCTACGTAATGTTAACTGGCTTTCTTTTCCCTGGGACGGAATGTATACAGAATAACTGGCATCTCCATACAAAAAATACACCCATCAATCTTACCCTGTTCTATTAATTCGGACGGAAGAGTTGTTCTATTAATACAAACGGCAACGCAAATAAAAAAAGAATCCCTCAATTCGTTATCTCTCTCCTAATTCTCCTGAAAGCTCTTGAAGCTCTTGAGTACCTTCCTGGCCAATTCGGCAATCGGCACGACCTGCAGCGGATGCTGATCCGATCCCGGATGCGTCTTCCTGTGTCTCACCAGTGTCGACCTCTGCGTGAAATCCTCCTTGCAAATGTCGCACTTGTACGGTCTTATCTTGGCATGCATGAGCACGTGCTGATAGTAATTGCTCACCGATCCAAAGTGCTTCTGGCAGATCATGCAATCGACCCCCGGTCTGTGCTTGCTCCTGTGATTCATGAGCTGTCCAGGTCCCGGAAAGCTGTCCCCGCACTCCTTGCACGTGTACCTCTGCACGTGCTTCATCAGGTGGTTCTCCAGCTTGGACTCACTCCTGAACTTCTTGAAGCACAAGCTGCACGGAAAGAGCTTCTCCTCGTCCTCGGGCATGAGCTTCTTCTGATGATGCCACTCGTGCGCTTTCACGTTCTTCACCGCCTTGCCGCAGAATCTACAAATCTGATAGTTGCACATGTGCACCTGGCTGATGTGCAGCAGCAGGTCCTGCTTCAATTTGTGCCTCTTGCCGCAGTGGTCGCAGCCAAAGGTCGCCTCTATCTCGCTGTGCACCCTGACCATGTGGCACTGCAGGGTCTCCTCCCTCTTGTACTTCAGATGGCAGATCTGGCACTCGAAGTGCATGTCGGTGGTGTTGTGCGTCTTGCGATGCGCGTCCAGCACCTCCCGGGAGAAGTACTGCCTGCGGCAGAGGTCGCACTTGAAGGGCTTGCGATGGACGTTGCGCACGTGCATGGCGACGCGCCGATCGTCGGCGAAGTGCTTGTCGCAGAAGGGACAGGTGTTGCGCAGGGCGTCGAAATCGCTGACGGTGTCCTTGAGCCAGCCGGGACGCCGACGGGTGCGGCTTTTCTTCGTGCCGTTGGCGAGCTTGGCCGTGCCGTTTTGCCCGGCAGGTCTGAAACATGGAGGACACAGCGCATGGCTTGATTAGTTCTTGGAGTGGGTGGGCGGGTGGAGAGCGGTTTGTTGGAGGTTGTACGCTGCGCACCAGGAGAGAGAGAGAGAGAGAGAGAGAGAGATAAATTACCAGGAGGTGTCCGATTGCTTGGTTAGGTGAGAAGCAGATTACTCTAGCTACTGGTGGTGGCTTTTTTTTTCGTTTTATGTACAGAGTCGACGATTTGCTATTTACAGAAGAAGGTTAATTCAACGAGAGATGGCTTGCGAAGGAATCTAGAGGAGGGTGAGAAAAGCAAGCGTTAAATTATATCACTGACGTCTT
Source organism: Gastracanthus pulcherrimus (assembly GCA_949152435.1). Classification (NCBI taxonomy): domain Eukaryota; kingdom Metazoa; phylum Arthropoda; class Insecta; order Hymenoptera; family Pteromalidae; genus Gastracanthus; species Gastracanthus pulcherrimus. The sequence continues at coordinate 13,174,115 of OX424574.1, read as the reverse complement.
TTATAAAAATGTAAATGGTAAAAAGTGTATATATATTTGGTGGTTAAAATGAACGAGGGGAATAAAATTAAATATTGTAGTTGATCGAGTTATACACTGAAAAAGAAATGGGATTAAGTAAATATTACTTTTAATAATGCTAACAAAATTATTTACTTGAATAAAGTAAATACTTATTAAATTTAAGAATCTCTTTCTTATATTTAATAAATATTTGCTAATATCAAATACATTTTTTGTTAGTACTTTTAAAAGAATGTTTACTTAGATCAAATCTTTTTTCCGTGTTATTATAAATAAATAAATTGTTAACGTGTAGATAAGAAATGCGAAAATAAAAGAATTCAAGTCTTCCGTGAACCTCTTGTTGTTACTTATTAGTTCCTGAAAAAGAAAACATAGTTTCATGTGGGTAAATGCGTAGATCCATAATATTTTACAATATCATGAGCTGAAAACTTACCTATACTTTATGACTACAAATATAAATAAAAACCTGAAATAATAAATATTAATAAATTGATTGAAAGTAATTAAGTATAAAATAGAAATGAAAGATGAAAAGAGAATTACAAATAGTTTTAAATGCAATGGACAACAGAATCGTCAAATATATAAAATCTATTTATTACTTTTTGAAAGTTCAGCGCGAGATACATGGATAATATGCATAAATGCACTTAATAACAAAACGTGAACATGTAACTAATGAACTTTTGATATCGCACCTTCGGTATTATCTCTCATTCGTTTTTAACGAAAGTCTCCTTTTCTTTTTAAACACTTTAACACATAATACATACAATAAGTAAAATCACGTTTGTCCATCACTGTAGCGTAAATTTGCGTAACACTAACGCATATGTAAATTAATATTGTACGTGAATATAGAAAATCAACGATTTTATTCGTAGCATTAGAATACAGCTCTCGAATATACACAATATTATATTTAAAATATTCCTTACATTGTGTGTTGCTCAATAAAAGTCTTTATATGTACAATTATAGCAAAAATATTCTTAAACTAATTAATAATAGTAGAAACTTTGAAGTTGTGTAAGGAATTTTTCAAATACAATTTTTCGGAATTCAAAGAATTAAATTTTGAGACTAACACTAGCGCAATCGATCTTAAAGTTTTTTTGATCTAATGAATATCAATATTTTAGGAACAGACGATTTTAAAATACTTTGATAATTTAAGAAATAATACCGTGTTTATTCATCGTTTTCTTGGCTATTTATATGCGTGAAAATAGTAAAATTAATTTAAATCACAGCTGCGTAATTCAATAATTTAACGAATTTTTCACTGGATAGTATGAGCACCTTGTAATCAACTTTTCTTATATACATTCAATTATTTTATTAGCTTGAAAAATTAAAAAATGCTTCAGACAAAAGCCATAACTAAAAACAACATTTCATAGATAAGATCTCGTTATTCTCACAATTCTTAGCTTGAATACTGTTAAAATAATTTGTTAGTTCTAATAAATATATACTTTCGTAAATAAATCCAGCGTTCGAAAAATATCTCTAAAAAAGTATAAAACGTTATACAATAATATACATTTTTTCTTTACCTTTTTTTAAATCATTAGAAAATATATGTATAAAAAAAGAGATCGAACCTCCCTTAAAAACTCGTCATTCCTAAAATTTTCACATTCTAGCACACGTTTTTTCGGGAATGTCAAAGTTGTACTTCATTGCAATTTTAATCGATACATTACTAAATATAATACTTAGTAGTTTGTTTTGTTTTTCATTAATTTGAAATTTGTATAAAGTTGATATTTGAAGTAAAACGAATATAATTTTAAACGTGTTTCGCATGAATGTGACGTTACTCTTTTAAGCAGTGTTATAGCTGCCCTACAATCTATACAGCTAATAATTAGAGGATGTAATAACGTCAGATTTACGTGATACATTATTTAATATTTTCTTCATTTACGTAACTTGTAAAAAATTTTAATTTTTTAATTACGTAATAGTAAAAGCTATTTTATAAATATTACCTTTTTACAACCGCCTTAATCGAAATTTCAAAATGTGAGAAATGTTTTTTCGCAACACTCACATTTTTTTCATAATTTCTCACAATTGTCATTTCCACTAGGGGCCGTCAATAAATTACGTAAGACTTTTTTTTAAGAATTCCCTCCCCCTACATAAGATATTTTCACTGATTTTCCCATGTATTTAGTATACACCGTAAGACTAATACAGATCTCCTCTCCTCCCCTTTAAAAGTCTTACGTAATTTACGAACGGCCCCCAGGTGCACTTCCCAATTACCAAACTGAAACACCAAAGTCTTCCCTTAAAGCACACAACTTCGACATCCCCAAGAGCTACCTCGGACTCCCAGCAGCCACTCAATCACATCCCTCCCCTCCCTGAAAACCTAGAAAAGCCGCAATCTCCCCCTCCCCTCCTCACTCTCTAAATGTTTGTCATCAGTGATAAATAAAAAGAATATCTATCTATCTATCTATCTATCTATCTTCAAACGCAGGTGCTCTTCTGATGCGCCGTGAGGTTCCCCTGACACGAGAACCCCCTCTGACAGATCTGACAAACGTAGGGCCTCTCCCCCGTGTGTCCCCTCCTGTGAATCGTCAGCGTGGACCTCTGACTGAAGGCCTTCGGGCACTGATCGCACTTGTAGGGCTTCTCACCGGTGTGAATCCTCCTGTGCATCCTGAGATTCTCCGAGTCCGTGAATCCCTTGCCGCATATGTCGCAAACGTAGGGCTTCTCCCCCGTGTGGATCCTCCGGTGCTTCTTCAGGTGCTCGGCGCTGCTGAGGCTCTTGCCGCAGTAGTCGCATAGGTAGAGCTTCGTCGGGTTGTGGCTCTCCTTGTGTCTGAACAAGGACCTCTTGGTTGCGAGGACCCTGCCGCATATGTCGCAGGCCGTGCTGGTGACCTTCTGGGCCTTGAGCTCCGGGTGGAGTCTCCTGCAGTGGGCGGACAGCTGTCTCCTGAGGAAGAACGCGCTGTCGCAGGACTGGCAGACGAAGGGCTTCTCGCCTGAGTGTATGTTGTAGTGCTCCTGCAGCTCGTTCGCCTTTCTGAATCTCTTGTCGCACTCCTGACACTTGAAGGGCAGCTCCGCCTTGTTGGCGTGCCTCGTCATGTGGATGCTCAACGCCGCCAGGACCGTGGTCTCGTAATCGCACTCCTTGCACACGTAGCTGGGCAGGAAGTGGGTCTTCTCGTGGCGCGTGAGGTCGCGGAAGAGCCGGAACTTCTTCGGGCAGTGCTTGCACGCGAGCTCGCCCGCCGTGTGCCGCAGAAGGTGCTTCTGGTAGTTGCTCCTGTGTCGGAATAGCTTGCCGCACGTCTCGCAAGCGTACTCCGACTCCTGCTGGTCCTGCTTCTCCCTTCTCTCGCGCTTGTGACGTCTCGCGTGCAGGCGCAAGCTCAGCCCGGTGCGACAGACCTTGCCGCAGAACGAGCAGTCGTAGCGTCGCTTGAGGTCCTCCTTGTGGCGAGAGGAGTTGTGGGCGTCGAGGAGCTCCTGGGAGGCGAGGAACGTGCCGCAGGGTTTGCAGTAGTAGGCGAGCGGTAGGTCGTCGTCGAGCTCGAAGTTCGAGGGGACTTGACGGCTGTCCTCGACTTTGACGAGGACTCTGGGCTCGAGTTTGCGCATCTGCTGCTTCTTTTTCGTGATTATGCTCGCTGGTGGTGGTGGCGAGGCGAGATTGTGGATGGCAACGGAGTTGTCCTTGTCGGGGGTGAGGAGGTCGGTCTTGTGCTCGTCGTCCAGGATCGTCTGCGGGTAATAGTGCTCGGGATAGGCGAATCTGAAATGTGAAAGAAGATACGTGGGCTGAGTCTACGCATGGCTCTTGGACAATATACTCACGTTGGTGGTTTTTTTGGGTTGCGTTTGTTAAGATTGGGTTGGATTTGCTTTTTTTTTGCTTGGTGGTAGGTAGGTGTCGCGCGTCCTTCGGCGGGTAGTGTTTGTTTTTTTGGTTTGGTTAGTTAGTGTTGTAGACGCACTTCTTTGGTTTCTCCAGAAGTGTGTAAAGTAATAAATTAGTGTTACTTTGGTGTAAATGTTTAAAACCTTGGAAATTAGTAACACAAATGGTTTTATAATTAGTTCTTGAATCTATCGATTTTGGATAGATTGTTTTTACTACAAATGGATTTTATTAAATAATTGCGAAGATTAATTCAAAGTTAAAGTGTGATCAATCAAGATATTTGTATAATTAAGATTGAATTTTTAACTTACGCCGACAAATTCGTGGAAAATTCAATGATGCATTCGATCAGAAGAACAAAAAACTTGGATTGAAGTATAGTAAATATATTTTATTTATCAAAACTGTACAGTAATATATTCGAAGCGGAGATCGATCCGTTTGGATCAAGGCTGTTTATAAAAAAAAAGGTATAGAAACACTTACAAATTATATAAAGTACAAAAAATCCTTGCACTTCTCTTTAATACTGTAAAAATATAAAAATGCAACTGGTTTATCGCAGTATATTGTAATTTTAAAGTAGATTCTTATCAAATAGTATATGTACAATCACAAAAATATTATTTATTTTACTGTTTGTAAGTTCATCACAAAAAGTTTGTATCATTTCAGAAAATATAGAAAAGTATCTAGCATTTTGTATTGATGAATATATTTGTATAAAACTGGAAATATACGTTGATAGAATAACGAACGACAATTTTCACGATCTCATAGGACCGTAACTTGCACAACAAAAAGTTACTCACTAATATTTTTTGAGTAAAAATCTCACTCTGAATGTGTTAAATGTCTTGTAATACTTTTAGAGCAAAAGTCCACTTTAAAAATATGACAACATAGTCACTCAATGAAATCGGCGTAAGATTTTCACCCTAAAAATTTTAGAGAATAATTTATAATAATTTCAGAAAATAGTTCATTAGAAAAAACGATCAAAGACAAAAATTAAAGTCCACTCGAGTATCAATCGGTTTCTGTCTTTATGCCACTAAAATTTCAAATGAAAATGTATCGAACAGCAAACTTTACCTCTCAAATTTCATAAATTATGAAAATCAACTGTACACACTAAAATGTCCACTACCTCTAAAGAAAAAATGCAACCAAGCTATCTTGGCGCGAATTCTCCCTAAAAGTAAACAGTAAAATTCACTAGACATTCACTAGTAAATAATGAATCCTTCACCGAGTAAATTCCCCCCGAGAAAGCTTGCTTCCACTTCCCTCTTTAAAGCCAGTAAAATTTCAGCATACACATCAATCACCCACACTCAAAGCAGTCTCTCAACGTCCCAAAAGTGTCCCAAACCCCAAGAACCCCCGGTCAAGCGCTGGATCTCTCGTGCACCTTAACGTGTCCATTGAGCAGCGCCTTCGACACGAAGGACTTGTTGCAGGTCCCACACTGATAAGGCCTCTGGCCCGTGTGATACCTTCTGTGTATCACCAGGGTCGAGTGCTGCGTGAAGGCCTTCCCGCAAGTCTCGCAGGCGTAGGGCTTCTCCCCCGTGTGGGTCCTGATGTGGACGACCAGGGTCGTCCTCTTGTGAAACGCCTTGCCGCAGATCTCGCACACCAGGTTCTTCTCGCCGCCGTGGAGCCTCAGGTGGTCCTGGAGCGAGCCCTTCGAGGAGACGCTCTTGCCGCACAGGTGGCAGTCGTACTTGTTCTCCCCGGTGTGGGACTTGACGTGGCTCACGAGGGAGTTGCGATAGGCGAAGGTCTTGCCGCAGAATTCGCACTGGTGCTTGGTCGGCTCGAAGTCGGGCTCGTGGATGCGGCTGTGGCGCGCCAGGGAGTGATTGTTGGGCAGGGTCTTGTTGCAGACGGAGCAGACGTGCTGCTTCGCGTTGTGCTTGATGTTCATGTGGCCGTGGAGCTCGGCGTTCGTGAAGAAGCCCTTGTTGCAGAGCGAGCAGTGCCGCGTGTATCTGTTGAGGGAGTTCGTTAGGCTTGGAAAGGATGCTCGAGTGAAAACTGGGAACTCAGTTACACTCTGAACCTAAAAGATTAAAAATTGACGCAAAAAAGATTAAACTGCTGATTCTCTACTTTATAAATGTAGACAATGTTATTGTAACTTTTAAAAGAGTAAATTAGCGAATCTCATCTTTACGGAATGAGTAAATACCAAGATTTATACTTTTTTACATATATCTACGCACGTAACATCCTTAGACAATTTAATGATTTCTTTGCTTAAGATACTACTTAAATTCATCTTTATTATGGATCAAAGCATTTATAGTTGATTTAATTTTATTTATGTACACTGTGATCCATAATAAAGATGAATTTAAGTCGTATCTCAAGCCAAGATTTTATTAAATTGACTAAGGAGGTTATGTGCGTAGATATATGTAAAAAAGTAGAAATCTTGGTATTTACTCATTCCGTAAAGATGAAATTCGCTACTTTACTCTTTTAAAAGTTACAATAACATTTCTACTTTCATAAAGTAGAGAATCAGCAGTTTATTCTTTGCAAATGAGTAAACTTCTCAGTTTAATCTTTTTTGCGTCAATTTTTAATCTTTTAGGTTTAGAGTGTACGAGAGGGTAGAGATCGACAGAGATTTGAGGATGTGATGTTCTTTGAGGGGAGGCGCCGTTGATAATCGGCGTTTTGGAGATTTTTAGTTTTTAGCTTTGGATCTACGAAACCTTGAGTAACCTACGCGAGAAGATTTTTTAAATCATCTGAGAAACGTGTAAAGAAAGCTTCGGAAGAAAATGTTATAAATTGTAGAAAATACATTTTTGAAGAATACTTTGAATGAAAATAAATCATACGTTAAAAGTTTATTTTCTACAGTTCGTAATATATTTAGTTGAAACCAGAGTTCGGCAAGTATTTGATTGTAAAATATTTTCGGATACTTTTCTGTTTTGTGTAAATATCAAGCAAAAACAATGAAATATTAATTTCTAAGCATTGTACACCATGTATTAAGCCGATATACATGATTTAGAAAAGTATCCGACGAATACTTTTTTAAACAACGTATATCGACTTAATACATGGTGTACAATGCTTAGAAATTAATATTTCATTGTTTTTTCTTGATATTTACAGAAAACAGAAAAGTATCCGAAAATATTTTGCGGTTGAATACTTGCCGAACTCTGATTGAATCTTTCTTTGCGTGTTTCTTAGATGATTTTAAAAAACTTTCAGTAAATTGGTATACCGTTCTGTAAATCCAAAGATAAAAAACAAAAATGATGACTTAAATTCCAATCTTTCGACTTTCAGTAGTACACCCCCTTAAAGCAATGTTTTGAAAATCTTGGGAGTAAGGCAATGTTTTACTTTGGAGTAAGACAGTTTTTACTCAAGCATTTTTCCATGCTATTTTGTATAGATCTGCTAGTAGTTTAGAATTTCAAAGATTAGAATTAAATTCTTCGTTACATAGAAGCAGAAATCGGAGAATGAGAAAATTAATGTATGCGATTTCTTTCAAACCCAGAAGAACAAAAGTAAATTTGACTGTTTTTATCTCATAAAGATAGAGAAATCAATAATTACAATGGGCAGCTATATGAAATAGAACAAGTTTCACTACTAGAAAATTGCTGTATCAATGTAAAAACATATTTATTTTCGAAATTTTAAGCATACTATTTTATTTAGCATCCATCATATTTCATAAATTAACTGACAGGAATCTAAATAAATTGATTGATTATTTGAACATTCGTTTTTACAACTGCCTAAACTCATTATTTCTATAGTTTACGCAAGTCTATTATTTTAACGTGCACTTTTTCTAAACTTTGAAATTCGAGATACTTGGCAAATCTATAAAAATAGCCCTACTAATAAAATCAAGTGATCACACATGACCTGATTTTCATTATTCCCTGACATAATCACCTGATCTATCACCCAAAACTATCGTTACGAAAGTAAACATTCAAAAAATGCTCAAAATTTAAAGCTCCATCGTGTATTATATCATTTTTAACACACCCTAGAAAGCATGCATTCATAACGATACCTTCACCCAATAAACCAGGTAACTACACCAGAAAAGAATCAAAATCTTGCGCTTCATCTGATTCCTTAGCACCGAGTCTGACAAACAAACCCCGATCTACCTGTCGAAATGCCGACGCTGATGCGTAGCCAATTGGGATGCTTGCACGAAAGCTCGGCCGCACACGTCGCAGACGTAATTGCGCTCGCGCGTGTGTATTCGGCGATGAACCGACAGGGTGTTGGTGCGCTTGAAGGACTTGTGGCAGATGTCGCACTGGTGGGGCCGCGCGTCGCTGTGGGCTATCAGGTGGCCGTCGTAGAGGTTCTTGCTCTTGAAGCGCTTGGCGCAGAAGGGACAGTGGTAGACGCCGCCTGGTTGGTTTTTGGGGGAGCGAAGATGTTTTGATAAATTTGCGTTCTCGAGGTATTGGTAGAGCTTTTCTTTGTTTACGATAAAGATTCGAAGGAGGAGGTTCTGTGCTTTTTTTTATTACGCTTTAAATTATGTATGTTCTTTTATAGAAAGAAACACATGGTCATGGGAAATATATCAGATAAATGGTCCTAGACACGTGTCTAGATACAAAAAGTATCTGCTCTGAAAATCTACAGTGCAAACTTAAAAATAACTTTGTGGCCAAGAAAAATATTTAAAAAATTCATTTGCGATAAAAGCATTGAAGATGTATGGGTACACTGAGAAAAAAAATTATTATATCAAGTAAATATTTAATCTTAATGTTCATATGAAAATAGTACATTATGCATCAAGGGAGTAAAGTGGGCAATGTACGCACTGTGTGACGTTGCCGACCGAGCGAAGCGAGGTCGGCATTTCACACAGTGCATGCTTGCCTACTGTACTCCAGAGGTGCGTATACTACTTTTCACCACAACCCCGTAAAGAAATGACTGTACGCATCTCAGCAGGCCGTACAGTACCCCATGCTCTGCCTAGAAGTAAAGTGACTTGTGTACGCGCGACGCGCTGTTTTACCGCTCGAGACGCAGTCGAGAGCGGAAAAAGGCGCATCGCGCATGCGCAAGTCACTTTATTCCCTAGGCAGTCCATGCGGTACTGTACGGCCTGCTGAGAGGGCGTACAGTCAGCACTTTACGCGCAGTGTGGTGAAAATTTAATTGATTCAATGAATGTTTATTAGATACAATACTATATTTATTGGTTCAATTATATATTTAATAAAATTTTGGATATAAAATAATTTTATTTAATATTTAATTCAACCAAATAAATATAGTATTGAATCTAATAAACATTTATTGAATTAATTAAATATTTTATTGCAACATTATATTAAATATTTAGTTGATATAATACATTTCTTTTCTTAGAATCTTTTGACGAAAGTATTTAGATGCGGAATGTAGAAGTATCTAGATACCTTTTTTGAGATATCAAGATAAGTTTGTATCAAAATACCTGCTGTTGTATATTTTATGTTCAAGAGATGAAGTCACTCTTAATTGGTAATTTCATCGTATACTAAATTTTGATTTCAAATGTACCTATGACCATACTGAATGAATCATTCTTCTACAAACTGAACTGAAGACTCGTTTCCATTGTATGCACAAGGAACATTTAAAATAAAAATCAAATATTTGATGAAATCATTTATTAATTAGTTATTTTGGCACTTATGCCATATGAAATATATTTCTTATTATGCACCAAGTCATAAGTACTCTGTAAAGATATTTAATATCAAAGCTGAATTATACAAATACAATATTTAAAATACTAAAAAAAACAACAAAACCTCTCCTTAGATCTAGCAAAATAAATTCTCGAATTTTGTGAATAAAGTAAATTTGCTTTTCAGATCATTTATAAATCTTTACGAATTAATTAATTGAAGGCAATAAGATTGCTAACCAGGATTCATGATCACATGTACAGCTTCTTGATCATCCATATCAGGTTTATCTTTTTCACTAATTGTCACTGATGAATCCAAGTTCTCCTTTATTTCCACTCTACCGTCGGTGAGTTTCGTCTGTTCCAAGTTCGGAAACTTTCCCTCGTAGTGAGATGACCTGAAATTAGAAGAACAATAATTATTAATTTAGTGCCTTTATTCAATTTTATTTATCGGATTAGTTAAGCTTAGTTACATCAATCTGACGAATTTCACTGAAGTTTAAAGTTTTACTTACATTGAAATTACGAAGTAAAACTTAAAATCAAACTTTATAAATGTAAACGGATATAGATATTTTATTTGATCGGATTTTTGTAATCTGTAAGAAGCATAATGTTAATATCACCATTTTTAAAAATTCACTCATTAAATAAGAAATAAACTTACCTTTAAATAAATTATATATCTACATATTTATATAAAAAGAATAAAATAAAACCTTTGAGTAATCTGATACAAAGCAGAATTATCAATCATAAAATGAGTACAATTATTTATTAGAAAATGAATAGAATCATTTATTAGAAAATTACAAATATACATGGTATTCAGATGTACTCTTAAAAACATGACTTGGCAACTGTAAGAAAACACAAGTTTCTCCAATATTTGCAAAAAATCCAAGAGCAATGAAATCTATTTACAGTCGAAAGCTGAATTCCAGCCGGTAACAAATTCGCCCATCACTCGAGCTCAACTCCCTCCTCCACCGTCCCATCTCTCGTTCGCGCGATCGCGCTCCTCCTCAAATGGCCGTTGACGTGCACCTTGAGGGCCGCCTGCTGGGCGAATCTCCTGTCGCAAATCTGACACCGATAGGGCTTCTCCCCCGTGTGCGTCCTCTCGTGCACCTGCAAGTACCTCTTCGTCCCAAAGCCCTTGTCGCAGTACATGCAAACGTAGGGCCTCTCCCCGGTGTGTATCCTCGCGTGCACCACCAGATACGACCTGCCGATCGTCTTCCCGCAGATCTCGCAGGTCGTCAGGTTGTCGCCGCTGTGGCTCCTCGCGTGCTTGCGCATGTTCGCCTTGTAGCCACTGGCGAAGTCGCAGTGCTCGCACCTGTAGAGCTTCGAGTCCTTGGGATCGGCGTGGCGCTGCTTCGCGTGCTGCTTCAGGTAGCTGTAGGAGCTGTAGCTCGCGTCGCAGACCAGGCACACGTGCTTCTGCTTCTTCTTCTTCTTCGTCTTGGGCGTCTTCCCCGTCGTCGTCGTCGGGGTGGTCTTGTTGCGGGAGGACTTCTTGTCGGGATCGTGAGCGCGCAGATGGAGATTGAGGCTGCGCAGGGTGCCGTAGCACTTCTTGCAGTGCTGGCAGAGGAAGCAGCGGTCCTTGTGGCGCTTGGCCAGGTGACGGCTGAGGGAGTCCGGGGAGATCTGGGGCTCGCCGCAGAACTGACACACGTGGCTCTTGTTCGTGTGGGTGCGCAGGTGGAGAGCCAGCTGGGGCTCGCTGGTGAAGAGCTGCGAGCAGTACTGGCACTCGTGCTGGTACTTGTGGGATGAGGATTTGGGTGGTGGTGGTGCTGGTGGTGCTGGTGGTGGTGGTGGTCGTTTGAGGTATCTGGAAAATATACACAGGTCACGAGGTGAGAGCTGAAGGTGGTGAAGAGAGATGAGGGGTGTTGGACCTTTACGGGAGCCCGTTTTATGGGCTCGATGAGCATGAATTCATTGCGAAGGTAAGGCATAGGTAAATACACATACATGTCAATAACATGACCGAGGACATCTAGACACAATCGGATGTGCGTACAGGTATGCATACGCACGTTCATGCATGTATGAACCTAGTATATAGAAGAATTCATACAATTACTGTGATTATATGTACGTACTATACGATAGATATTTAAAATTGACAACATTTTATTTCTTTATCGAATTCTACGAACTCGAGAACTACTAGAATAATACACTTAGGGGTTGAGTTTTTTATATTCAGCTATGAAAAATAGTTATAATTCTTTTTATAAATTGGAAAATAATGGTGTGAGTTTATGCGTAAGAAGTGAGGGATACAAAGAAATAGATTAACTTCAGATAAGGTTCCACTGATTTTCCTTAATATTTAAAAACATTCTATTTAAACTGAATTCTATTTTAATTTAATTTAATGTTAATTGTAACATATTTTGTTTGTTTTTCAGTGGAAATGTGTTAGAAGCGTTAAAACTACTTTCTGCTAGATAGTCTTATCATGTCTTAGAAGCTTTAATCTAGAAAATGTACTAAAATACTATATTCACTATTAAGAGTAAAACTTAGAATTTATTTTCAGTATATTACAATATTTAATACATTATTTTATTGTTTACTTAAAATTTTATTCTAAGTTTTAAAAATAATACCTAATTAATAATAAAATAAAATAAAATTAGTTATTAATTAAACATTCAAATACATTCAAAATCAAATCCTTTATTTCTCATACTAAAATAACTGTTTTAGCAAAAGGATATTCAACGCAGGGATCATTAAAAATAAAATGCAAAAACCATACTTTGATGCCCAAAATCAACCACCAAAGTGTGGATTCGATACTTCACGAACATGAAACACCTTACAGTTATAAAAATCAGTGCAGCCTTACATCAAGTAACAGTGCACATAAAGTCATAATAATTTATTATAAAAAACCGCAGAAAAACGTCCTTACAACCTAAATCACAATCCTTAATCTAACAAATCCGCCCTCGACGCAACGGCCGCCTCCTTCTTATGAATCTTCGAGTGCACCTTCAGCGAGTTCACCTGCGTGAAAGTCCTCCCGCAAACCTCGCACTTGTACGGCTTCTCCCCCGTGTGAATCCTCCAGTGCACCACGAGATTCTTCTTCATGGCGAACCTCCTCCCGCAGTACTCGCAGACGTGCGGCTTCTCCCCACTGTGCAGCCTCATGTGCGCCTTGAGATGAAACCTGGTGATGACCTTCGCGCACAGTTCGCAGGTCGCCATGTTGTCCCCGGTGTGCTTGGTCACGTGCGTCTTCAAGCTCTTCTTGTGAAAGCTCTGGAAGTCGCAGAGCTCGCACTTGTACTTGTTCCTGGTGCGCGGGTCGTCGTGGGCGCGCAGGTGTATGCGCAGGTAGTTCATCGAGCGATAGCTCGACCGGCAGATCTCGCAGGTGAAGGGCCTGTCCTCGGTGTGGGTGACGGTGTGCACCTTGAGGGAGGCTTTGCTGTAGAAGCCCTTGTGGCAGAGCTCGCAGAACTCGTTGAACTCCTTGTTGTGACGGCGTATGTGCTGCCTGAGGAGGAAGACCGTGGAGTACTTGGCGCCGCAGATGTGGCAGACGAAGGACTTGTCGTGCATGCCCAGGTGGAGGATCAGGTTGGACTTTTGTTTGAACGCGCGCTTGCAGATGTCGCACTCCACTGGTTGGGAATTGTGGACTTCCTCCAAGTGTCTTTCGTGGGACTCCTCGTCTTTGTACCACTTGCGGCACTTTTTGCAGCGCACTCGGATTTGATTCTTGTGCACGGGTCGATGTTGGGACAAGCGCAGTTTCGTTGGGAATCGCAGCTTGCACTTGTCGCACTTGTAGGACGGCGGAGCTTCGGGATCGCGAGGATCGATCGTTGCTTTGTGCTTCCTGCGGTGGTTCATCATGGCTAGATCCGTTGCAAATACTAAATCGCACAAGTCGCAAGGTTTGCTGGTGCTTTCCTCGGGTTCTTTGTAGCGCAGCATGTGGACTTTCATGCCGTTGCGCCAGCGTGTTTTGTAGTCGCAGTACTGACACTTGTAGAGCTTGTGCTTCTCGTGTATGTTCTTGAGGTGAGCGTTGAGGCAGTTCTTGTTTTTCAAAGACTTGTCGCAGTAGAGACATTTTAGAGCACTTTTGTTAGAGTTAGAGTCGCTTCTAGTAGGTTTCGAGGTCTGCTTCTTTCTGAAAAAGAAAAAAAAATACGAGGTGGAATACAGTCTTGAGGTGCTTTGGAACAGGATACGATATAAGATTGAATGAATGAATTTGAATTGAGAACTTGGTGTTGCGATGAAAAACGTTTCGTTTTATTTTTAACTTAGTACCTACAGGATTTCCTAAGTACTCGATAATGAAACTCGTAGAAATGTAACAATTTTTTTCTCTCGGAGTACTGGTAACGAAGTACGGCAGACTTTATACAATACTTTACAAACGAAGAAAAGTAACATTTGGTCACGATCCTAAGTAGATTATTAAACTGTATTAAATATGTTTTTGAAGATGAAAAAAATGGAATTTTTGTATTTCTTAACTTTACTTCCGATATAATTGAATATTTAGTTATTCATTGGCTTTTAAATTACAAAATATATTAAATGAATAAAATTATTGATTCAGTGTCTTTTTTTGAAAGTTTAATACCTGCTCTTTCAGAATCAGGAGGTCAGATTTTTAACGTTTCTCCAATAGCATCAAAGGTGGCCGCTTGAAGATAAAAAAATATTTTTAAATTTATAATTTTCGGTCGATTTTGAACAATCATTATAAATTACAGTGAAGAGTGAATAGAAAGATTCCCTTATGTGTCTAGATAGAGCAGGTATCAAATTTTCCCTACTTACGTATTGACAATAATTTTATTGATTTAGATAGTTTTATAAATCAACCTTTCTTTAGTCGAAAAACCAATCGGTACCTAAAAAAATCTTTTCGTAATTAATTAATTAGTCAGACTGAACTGTACCTTTAAAAAATTCGATTTACAAGGTACACAATTAACCAACAATCGTATAAAAAGATCATAACACACTGAACAAAGTCTCTTCGAACAGTCACTCTAATAAAGAAAAACTACATCATTCATCTTCAAGTGTCATCCTCCGGCAGTTCCTCGATGTACTCGATCTCCCCGTCGTCGTTCACCACTTCCACTTGCACGTCATCATCCTCCTCCACAACCTCCACAATCCCCTCCTCGTTCACAACGAACTGTCCCGTATCGTCCAGCACAATGTCTCCCTTCTCATCCACATACTCAATCTCAATTTCACTCTCCTCGGCTACTATCTCGCCCTCCTCCTGCAGAACCTCCACCCCCATCTCCATCTCCTCTTCATCCTCCTTCTCAACCTCCACGAGCGTCCCATCCATGCCGACCTCCACGAACTGCACGTCACCCCCCACCTCCTCCTCGTCCTCCTCCTCCTCTTCAATCTCCTTCTCGTCCTCTTCCTTCTTCACCTCGCCGCTCTCCATCTTCTGGTGCTTCTTCCTGATGTGCATCGTCAGTGTGCCCCTCTGCGTGTACCTCTTGCCGCAGGTCTTGCACTCGTAGGGCTTCTCGCCCGTGTGGACGACCCGGTGCTTCGTCAGGTACTTCCTCGCGGTGAAGGCCTTGCCGCAGTACTCGCAGATCTCGGGCTTGTATCCCGTGTGGATCCGCGAGTGTATCCTCATGTAGGCCTTGCGCATGCGCTTGCCGCAGGTCTCGCACGACACCAGGTCCTCCCGCGTGTGCTTGTACACGTGCTCCCTGAAGACGGTCTTGTAGTGCGTCTCGTAGGAGCACACGTCGCACTGGTACTTCTTCCGGCCCTTCATCTCCACGTGCACGTGCTGCATGTGCTTCCTCAGGTACACCTCGTGCCTGAAGCCCTTCTGGCATATGTCGCAGTAGCAGAGTTTGCCGTCCCTGGAGTGCGCAGCGAGGTGAACCTTCAGCGACTGCCTCAGGTAGAATCCCTTGCTGCAGATGGAGCAGAACTCGGTGAAGTCCCCGCTGTGCTTCTCGGCCATGTGGCTCTTGAGCAGGGCCATGGTGTCGATGCGCTCGTCGCACAGCTGGCACATGATGTGCTCGCCGTGAGCCATCGTCCGGTGCACCTTCAGGTACTTGTCCTTCTTGAAGACCTTGTTGCACTTGTCGCAGGTGACGGGTGGCTCTTCCCCGCCCTCGTTCTCCTTGTTCTTCTTCGGCTGTACGGGCTTCCTGCGCCTGCGCTTGTTCGCGTCCGAGTGCAGCGGATCGGCCTCGACCACGCCGCAGTTCTTGTAGTGCCGCGCGAGCATGGCCTTGGAGGCGAAGAGTCGCTTGCAGAGGTCACAGGTGAGCTGGGCGGGGGGTTCCCTCAGCGCCGCCCGCGTGCGCACTATCGACTTCTCGGTCTTGTGGATTATCAGGTTCGAGCGGTTGTGGAAGATCTCGTCGCACGAGTCGCACTTGAAGATGCTGAACGGCGACCTCGTTCTGGTACGAGCTTCTTCTTCCTCTTCTTCGGAGACTCGTTGTTGGTGTACTTCTTGAGATTCGGAGGTTATTATCTCGATGTCGCTCGTGTCGTCCTCGCCGTCGGGCGAGTTTGATATTAACTGAGAGATGGGCTTCACGTAGATTATTCGGTCCTGGAACTTGAGGAGCGACTGCTGGGGTTTTATTTGTAGGGGTGCTTGCTTGGCGATGGCGATTCGCAAGGCTTTCTGGGTTGTCGAGCTCTTGTTGGCGATTTGCTGCGGATGATGCTCGGGAGGAGAGGATTCGGTTTGTTGGCGGTTGCGTTGTAGGATCGTCGGCACTCGTGTCCTCGAGCGACTGCTGCGCTGCGGCCTGAAAATTGAGAATAAAGACGGGGATTAGTCGAACTTCGTGGGGGTCGGGTGATCGAGTACCGTGGGAAAAAGTCTCCAAATATATCGAATGAGAATTTTGATTGCTGACATTGTAGGGAAGAACGGGGTGGATTTGTACACTTTGCGTTTGGAAACTTGTAGTTTTCATACTGCTTTGTAAATATGGTACGTTTCAAATTAATGTGTAGTTGTTAAATGCACGGTTACAATTATTTAACAGGATCAGCGTGCACTATAAATGATTAATTTTCACTGACAATCAACAAAAAAACTAATAATAGCACTGAACCTATTATAAAGTTTCAATTCTTTATTTATACATAATAACCTAAATATATATATTTTTTAATTTTAAGAATAAGTATGAGTGTACAAAATAGGCCCCACTCTCCCTTATATTTAATTTTTTGAAGATTAGTTTGTAGCTTTTGCTCTTTTGCTGATCGAATTTCGAATAAGACTTGTTTTATTTACATTTTTTAAGTGACTACTTACGCTCTGCTTTTTGTATGTAGATTAGAGTGGCATCGATATGACGTTTAAATGAATTCTACGAAAGTTAGTCTTATAAATTATCAATATATTTTGTTAGTTTTTTTCTATAAAATATCATGTACAAAGAAGCCGTTCGTCGTGACACAGTTGTACAATACAATATATTTTCGATTGGAATAAAATCGATTACTGTACATAACGTTTTTATAGACAAAGTTGCGGGAATTACGTCCCGGGATTTCATTTTCTTTTACAAATAATCTTACATAATAACGATGACTCGTGAGTTTTAGAGTAAGAAATCAAAAAAATAATCAATGGATGAAAAATGAAACTGCTACATATATCATTCAATATTTTTTAGCAAATGCTCATTTTAATAGTGATGTCAAAATGTTAAATTACTAATAACATTTTCATTTATTATAAAAAAATGTTGTGACTTCAAAAAATTAATTATTTTACATACTTCTAAAATTGTTTTTCTTTATCGATAAGGAGTATTAAACAATTAAAAATAAACTTTTTTATACTTAAAGTTTAAAAGCAAATGCACTCAAAAGATGGCAAAAAAATTACAGAATATTCTTTATACAACTTATGCTACACATTTTGAATAGTAGCTGCTCCTGCACTATTTCACACATTACAAAAACGTGTTCAGAGTGATTCGCAGCAAAGCTTACGTATAGAAAAATTACATACTCGTGTACATCAGACTTTGCAGTGCACCAAACAAACCCACCGCACAATAAAAATAAACATTGAAACACTTGTCTCTTATCACTCTCGCGAACTTCTGCCTTAAATTACAAAGTTCCAAAGTCTCTCTCCAACAAAAAAACCTACGCCGCATTACACTTGTGCTTCTTCAGCCAAACATTCTGCGAGAAGCTCTTGTTACACTCCAGGCACTTGTACGGCTTGACCTTGGTATGGGTCCTCTTGTGCACCACCAGATTCTTCATCTGCCTGAATCCCTTCTTGCACACATCACAGCTGAACGGCTTCTCATCCGAATGAATCCTCTTGTGAATCTTCAGATAATAATTGCTCGCCACAGCCTGTCCACACTCATCGCAAATAACCTTCGCACCTGTGTGAACCTTCATGTGGGTCTTGACCGCATTCTTCCAGAAGCTCGAGTACTCGCACACTTCACACGTATACTTCTTGGGCCTACCTTCAGGATCGTGCACCGTTGCGTGCAGCTGCAAGCTCCTCTTATCCGCATAACAGGCGTTACAAACCTTGCACACAAAAGGCTTCTCTCCGGTATGGCTGATCATGTGTCTCTCCAGCACATTCTTCGCAGCGAATCCCTTTCCACACACATCGCACCTGATCTCATAATCATCCGCATGATTCCTCTCGTGCTTCTTAATATACGTAATGCTCGCAGTCTTGAATCCACAATATCGACACTCGAAGGTGCGCTGCTTGTGTTTTCCCTGTATGTGATTCTCGCAGCCGTACTTGGTCCTGAAGAGCTTCTGGCAGGTCTTGCAGCGATAGGCGACTCGGTACTTTCTCGACTTCGGATGGCCGGTGGACATATGACGCACGCAGTGCTTCACACTGGAGAACACCTGGTCGCACTGGCTGCACTGGTACAAGCGTTTCAAGACACCCGTGTCCATGCGCACGAGGAGGCTGCGAATCGGCTCCGCGGTGGAGTCCTCGGCGTTCGAAGTGGAGACGTTCGCCTCGGCGGCTGGTATCGCGGGATCCTCGTCCTCGAGGTACTCGGGTTGGTCGGTGGGTTCCTGGGCGGTTGGAGAGGTTACGGGCGCGGTGGAGGAGAGGATGCTGTCGTCGATCTCCTCGAACTGGTCGAACTCGCCCAGCTGGAGTTCCTCCTTGATCTCGTCGAGCTCGACCTCGTCCTCGTCCTCGTCCTCGTCCTCGTCGTCTTCGTCGTCGTCCTCGTCCTCGTCTTTGACCGCAGGCTCGGGTTCGGGTACAGGTTCGAATTCGGATTCGGTTTCAAGCTCAGCTTCAGCGTGGAGCAGCAGATCCTCCTCCAAGAACTCGATTTCGGTGACCTCGACGCTTCTGCACAGACAATCAAGGAAAGGTTTAAGGATTTTTCGTTCGTACGTTCGATTGACCGAGAGTAGTATGCTTTTGTTTTTTTTGTTTTTTTTTTGCGGGTGAGACTTGGTGAAGAGACGAGTTTGTCATGATTATCGTGTAGCCTTAAATGTCCGGTATTTTATTTTAATTTTACTATTGAGTAAATTGAGTATTCTTTGGTACACTTTGAACGCGGTTAAAGCAATGAGACTTATCATTGGGAATTAGTGTAGGTATATATTATATACTTATATTCTTGAGTAGGTTTCGATAATTAACATTCAATGAGCACATTTTCTAATAGCGTTTTTATCACTGACGTTTGTTAATTTGTTTCCTTAAGAATGTACTTACAATATTGAGAGAAAAATTATCGCTGGAGGTGCCGCTAACACAATGTTATTCACTTGTTCACTTTAAGGCATTTTTTTTATAAATATTTTGCTTTGTAGACGTTTTATGTTTTCTTCTTTTTGTACTATTCTTTTATAAATGCACTTACAAAACGAAAGCACAACAAAAAAGTTTCTTTAAACTATTTAATATAAAAACAAAAGAATCCTACATTATCTACTGTTAATGTAGACAAATTATAAAAGAAATGTAACGTTTAAAAATAAAACAAATTTTTAAACAAATATATCTTTCTATTTTAATTAATTTTAAATAAATAAATAATAATATATAAACACAGTAAATAAATAAAAATTTTATATTTTATAATCAATTTTCAGAAAACTATTCCACTTTTTCTAATTTTATTTTGTTTGGTATATAACAAAATATTGATTTTTAAACACTCTCCCGCGTAAAGTTAGTACTTCTTCCCCGACGAGACGGGAAACAAGTGCTACATTAATTCCCTGCCCCCATTCTAGTCCTCCAGCGCTATGCTCACAAACAGCGCGTGGCGCCGGGAACTCTAGTGAGATTAGGGAGTAAATATGTAGCACTTATTTCCTTCTTCGGCAGTGAACGAGTACGAACTTTACGGTGGATATGCTAAAATAGTACATTGTGTTACGAGTGTGGTTACACCGTACGAGTTTCACACACTATTTTGTATCGTAAGTGCTGGGAATATGACATATATTGCATGCGGGTGTTGTGTACGTTAAATTGTCGAAATACACTACGGGTGTTATTTCCTATAACGCCCGCAGCGTGTTATTGATCATTTAGCGTACGCAAAACGTCACCGAATATGTCATTTTTCCAGCACGTATGATAAAGAATCGTATATTGCACGCGTGAATAAAGTGATCCAGCGATTGCCAGCGTATGTGACGCCCGAGCGGAGCGAGGCACGCGCCGAACCACACACAGGCATTTACTGGCTCACTTTATTCCGTAGGTGTATAATATACTATAAATTATAAAACCCTGGTAGATAAGTTATACCGAATCATAGATAAATTAGAATTTTTAAAAAATAATTAATATTTACACAACTTCTGGCATGTCAAAAGTTCAATTGTATTTATGATACTACCATATGAAAACTTCAAAGGATCCCGGCGATAAGATCATGATATTATGATTGAAGCACTTTAGCTTCCTCAATATTGTAAACATGTTATGATAAATACAGAAGTTCTTGCAGAAAGTATTATTAACAAGTTTGCTTATTCAATCGTGTTTTATTATGCATACGTACATGAATTGAAAAAAAAATGTATATAATAATCTGTTCGTATGTCACAATATGAGGAACGATATAATATAAAAGATGGACACTTCAAGCGACGAAAACAGTATCTTACGCATCTAGGGAGAAAAAGTATTGGCTAGCCCACATCACGTGTAAATTGTCACCCGATCCGAAGGCGAGAGTGGTAAACACGTGCTGTGGGTGTAGCCATTTTTCCTCCGGTGGTGCGTATAGTATTTTTCACCATACCTGGGCCGAAAAAGACGCATTTCAGTTTCGGAGCCGGGAGGAAATGTGGTACTTTCGGCCAGGGTATGGTGAAAATTTTTTTTTATAACACGTGAATAAAAAGGACCATTTTCGGCGCCTATAAAGTGCAGCGAAAATAGAGTTTTCTGAGTGTCAAATAAAGGGTACCGAAAATACTTATTTTTGCTACCTTTTATTGGCAGCGAAAATACTTATTTTCGCTACCTTTTATTTTTGGTAGCGAAAATGAGTATTTTCGGTACCCTTTATTTATTTTTGCTCCATTTCCTTAATAAAGCTTTTAGAAAATTTGGAAACTGTTAACAAATTTTAGAAAATTTTGGAAAATACTGGTAAATTTTGAAAGTTTTATATATATACATATATATAATATGTCATAGACTTAAGTGGACGACTCGAAAAACTATTCTCAATCCACTTTGTAGGCGACAAAGAATGGCCTTCTTTATGCACTTGTTATAAA
Source organism: Gastracanthus pulcherrimus (assembly GCA_949152435.1). Taxonomy (NCBI): domain Eukaryota; kingdom Metazoa; phylum Arthropoda; class Insecta; order Hymenoptera; family Pteromalidae; genus Gastracanthus; species Gastracanthus pulcherrimus. The sequence goes on along the minus strand of OX424574.1, from coordinate 13,152,660 downwards.
AAATACGGTACGCAACTTGGAGCAAAAGGGTATTTCCAGACCATTTTCGCCCCTAGTTGCGTAATATACTATTAAACCAAATTTACCAGTAACATACTGGCTGTAAAATTGTTGAATATTCTGGCCAATGATCTTAAGAATTTGATGTGTAATAAAGATACCATTAAAAAGAAATTTAGAAAATGGATTCGACTAAACTTTTATGTGTGTAAATAATAGACTTTTGAATATTTAAATATTTTTTAGACTAAAATATATATGAGTTGTTGACTTTTGTTTAGTACAAAATTATAAAAATTCTAGTGCAATTTGGAATTGATTTTTTTTTCAAGTATTAACACCACTTATTCTTTAACTTGAAAACATTACTGTATACGTTACTAGTAACTTAGTCTTTAAGTTCGTAGTTTCTAAGTAATTTATAGCTATAAGTTCAAAACTGGACCTATGAGGATGGCGAGCGCCGACCTCGGGCCAGTAGATGGCGTGAGCGGGAACAGACTCCAACCAATCAGAGCGTAGAAATCGCCGCTTTTCATTGGTTGGAGTCTTACTTTAACCGTGCTGACATCTGGAAAAAGTTTGTTAGGTCGTCATCCTCCATAAGCTACCTGCATAGGATATAAGTTATATCAGACGTATTTTATGTACGTCTTGATGTTAGCAACATGTATGTATTGTATTATACTCTGGTAAATAAATAAAAAATAAAAAAAAATTATCGTCTTATAAATATCGTCGACTAGAGAAAGATTCGACAAAACACTGAAGACTTCTTTATTTTCTATCCGATTTTAATTCTGAAGGTTTCATTTTGTTTATTGAAAGATTTCAGACTTAGCGATATAAAAATTGCAAATAACCGATGACCTGAAAAGTTACAGACAATAGTTTATACTTGTTCTTACACCTAAGAATTTACAAAAATACGAGTACTTATTGAGTATTGACTTATAAATAATTGACTATAACTTTGCAAGCTTATTAATTCTTTTATATTTTTATATCGCTAAGTTCCCTTAAAATCTTTTAAGGAACAAAATGAGACCTTCAGAATTAAAATTAGATAGAAAATAAAGAAGTCTTCAGTTTTTGTCGAATCTTTCTCTAGTCGACAATATTTATAAATATACTTTTAGAATATGGACATTTGGTTTAAAAAACTTTTTTCTCGTCGCTTAAAGTGTCCCTTTATATTATATCGTTTCTCATATAATAATATGAAAACAATTTATCATAAAATTTTTTATATTTTTGGTACATATTGACGCATGAACCACCTTAAGCTTAAAGAGAACTCCACTATTTTTTTAATAAAAAATAATGTTTTTTATGACACTTATTTAATGTTTACAACTTAAAAAAATGTATAGACCTGCTAATTGTCAATTTTCAAAGTTAAAAAAGTTACGACCGTTTAAACGGACTAATTAACATTAGTTAAGTATATAATACATAAAATTAAAAATTGAATACTTGAATGCTTCTTCTCATAATTTATTTTGCGCAACTAACATCAATGAATCTTATTGAAATGAACTTAGAATTTAATTTTCAGGTATACAAATGTTAAATAACTTATTTATCAATAGTTAATATTCAAATATGTAGCTCTTTCATATTTTTAATGTTCAAAAAATGTTTTATTTCTTTCAGACCATAATTAGAGTATAAAAAGCTTAAAAAATTTAGTTTTTATTAATTTAGAATTAAAAAATATTGTTGTAGCTTTTAATAGATTTAGTCAAATAAGTTTGCGTACAAAACTTAAACACAAAAGAACCTTATTTAATGCTAAATATACCAGGAAAAATTGGTGTTAAAATTCTTCAATTATGCCAAAAGTTAAAGTAATGTTCTTATAAAAGATACCAAAATAATTCAATGATAAGATTTTTTTTACAAATATTTGAATTAAATTACTTCTATGCTCTGATATTCAAGCAAAAAACTTAATTTGAACACTATGATATTTTAAGGATTAAGGTATAGGTGATAGGCAGTAAATGGATGTCACATGTTCGAAGATTTGTTACTTTATTAAATAAAAAAATGATAAAACGTACAACTACAATATAAAGCATCTAAATAATAAAACGTTTAACTTCCTTGATTCAAGAAGAAAAATAGGAATATAAATGTTTTCCTCCTCTCGTAAAAAGAGAAGATTGTTTATCGGAATAAGTTTATAAAAAGAATGTATTTGACCAGCTATGCTTTGTCAAAATGCACCATTGAAGGAATAATTGAATCTCAGTTATATAATAACATAAATTAGCACGCAATCTTATGAATTTTTTTGACAGTGTGCACACACAATTCAATCACAAACGGTGTTTCTTCATATGCTCAAAAAACTCCTTGAAAAACGTGCACGTTATCGAGTTATACGTTATTTATAATTATTTTTTTCAAATATATATTTTCTTATTTTTTTTCTATAAAATAGAGATACGTTTCAATTATGACTATATATAAGTCAGTTGACTCTCACGGAATGCATAAAATCGCAACGTACATTCAATGTACCAATATTATTATTGTTATACGTATGGTTTCTGAGATCCAAAGTAAATGTGTGGACTTTAATTCTACGAGTATCAGATTTAAAGAAGGATGTGTAAAAAGTGCGTATTTTTGCCCCCAGGAAACGTAAAATCTTCTTTATTTATTAGTATTTTTTATTTCATCCACTTTAATTTTATAGTTTTCCTTCTGTACATCCAGGGACAAATAAAAAATATTTAAGAATTAAAGAATGTACCAAATTTTTTTAACAATTTTTAGTGCTTGAATTGCAATTTAATATAGATTTTCTTAGTGTAAAGAAAGTTAGTGTTAAAAAGATTATTCAACTAATCCAAATATTCCCCCACAATCTACATGACATGTAATTTACGAAATGTAATATTACTAGATAAATATGAGAAATTACGATGCACTTGTTTTCTCAAAATTTGGAAAAATTCTGGTTCTTTTTGCACATCCTTCTTTTCAAATAATTCATAATGTCAAATCGACAACTAATTTTACTGATTGTTTACTATTATTGCTTGTCATATATATTCATTATAATTTAAAATTATTACTTTGTCACTCGCAAATATCATTTATTTAAAATTTCAGAAACCAATTATTTGATTCTAGTGCACGAAACAGTGAACATCAAACCACACCCTCAAAAATCACAATAAACGCTTTTATAGCGTTATCAAAATATATATATATCATCAAACGTTATTATTATAGTCTGTCTCCAGGCATCAGTGCAAAGTGCACTGACTTTTATTCCTTTTAAAGTCTTATATAAATTACAGAGTTTTCAAACACCTTGCGATAGGAACTAAGGCACAAGATTATATAGTTTCCTTCATTATTGCTGTTTTCTTACTTGTATTTTAAGTAAAGCTCATTGTAATTTTAAAATATTTTACTTTTATTTATCATTGTTTAACGTATGTATTTCTTAATGTGCAAAATTTACTTTGTGTGAAATTTCTGTTAATTAAAAAAGTCAATTTACAAATACAACGTAATGATTCATAAAATGCGTTATATAATCAATAATCAAATTATTTGTACAATATTGGGTAGGTAAGGTATTTCTTTTTGCATATTACTTAGAGTTACATTATGGAAAATTACAGCTTGATTTACTTCAAATCTAAGTATCAAAGAGCATGTTTTTTTGTGAATTAAAATGTAAGTATAAAAGCGACAACTACACGCAGAAAAATTGAGAAAAATGTATTAATATCGAACAGTACGGACGGCCTGTAATTGTACATAAATGTATATATTTCTAAAGTCTAGCTCACAGAATTCATTATTTTAACGAGTCCATTAGAAATGACTCGAGCGCATTCTTAAAATAAATAAAAACTTATCAATGTTATACAGCTTCTTGTATAAAAAGGTAACGTAATCTCGAGCATCTGTACATTCACATGCCGTATGTTTCGACTCTTTCAAACTTAATTGCCTGATATGTCAAATATTTTGTTCGTTAATTATTACTTTCTTTATTATTTTGTTTTGTCAAGCATTAAAACTCTCGAATAGGTACGAACAAGTCCACTACAACTAGATTTATTTATTCATTTTTTCAGGCGGTGAAATCACGAGTGACAGTTTTGGATCATTCAATACGATTGCAATGCCCATATATTTCATTGCTTTCGCTTCGACTCTTATGTATTCATATCATCATTATAGTGTCGTTTTATTGTCAGAAATAGACATCATTGCACTTATGGCGACGTTAATATTATCTTTGAATCGTGAGATCCTTTCTTTATGATTATTTTAAGGCGCGTTAAGCAAGTTTTAAGCGAGATGATAATGAATTAGTTACAATACAATTTACTTCGGAGGGAATTTCGTGTTAGTTACCATAAAGAACATCATATCACCGGTTTTAAAAGTGTAATACTTGAATTATAAAATTGCATCGTAGTTAACTCAGCATCTATTTCAACCTTTTCACGCACAATTTTTATGTAAAAAAATACGCGTATAAAAAAAGCAAAAATCAGTCTAGTAGCAAATTTACAAAAATCAACTTTGTAAGAAAAGCTTTTATCAACGATTCTTTGATTAAGAATCGAGCGACAACTATTATGACGTTCTCGCACATCCAGAGAAAAATTACCACTCTTTTTATACGTGTGTAAAAGACGAAGACGAAAGCCAAGACAGATATCTTGTAACGCAGCTGCAGGACTACAACTAATACATGATTCATACGAAAAATATATTTAAATACAATATAAATGCTTAATAAAGTCAAGAGATCATTATGTTTTATATGTGTGCATGACAACTTTTTAAACATAAACTTGCTTATTATCGCTGTGCAAACTAAAGTATTATTCGTAGGAAGCTAATGAATGTTGAGCACGATTATTAAATAATTAATAAAATCTTTCAAAATCAATCTTACCAGACAACCTCAACCTACTAACATCTTTGCATATTTAAAACTTAAATGTAATATCTCACTCTAGTCTCAGTGTACAACCCTCCCTACTGTAAGCCTATTCACATCAAGAGTTTGTTTTCTAAAGGTGTTTTAGTTTTGTCTTAAAAATTATTGATACAAAATAACTCTTGGTACGTATATCTACCACATACTTTATAAATATGTAACTTCTGTGAAAACTAGGATTATTATTATATATAAACTAGACAAAATCAAAATATTGACATAAATAAAAATGTATTTGTATAAAGATAAAAGTTTCCCAGTAACATAAAGATGACTGCACCTTTTAATAGCCTCCTATTTCTTTTAAAAATTGATTAAAATAGTCAATTACACTTTTATGATAATTACATTTTTTTTCAGTAACCATAAAAGAATCATATTATTCACTTTTTGGAACCCAATATTGCTTTAAAGCAACACGTTCTTTATGATTTTTTATTAGTTTCCAAATGATCATTTTGTAATAAAACAAATTAATAGACTGAAGGCCATGTGAGAAACTAATCTTTTACTTGACAAAATTTATTTAATAAGTATATGTTTAATAGCATCCATATAATATATGTATAGATATTATCTATACGTTTGACATCAATTATTCTAACTTCCAGAAATTTCAGTCACAAGTAAAAGCACACTATTTAATGAGTTTACTTCCATAATTATGAGTCAATCAATTGATTTGAAGTTTTTACAAAAAATTGATAATGTTGGTTGCTCTACATAACATTATAATTTGATTCCATAATTTTTCAAATTTTTCTTAAAAGATTAATTTTAATTGTGCTAATGAACGAGTACAAAATATTTTTTTTGTATCTTGATTTATAGAAACATCTAACAATACGGAACCAATGGATTTTTATTTGCATGAAATATAAAAGCCTAGGTCTCCAAGGGTTAATAAAACAACCTTTATTATTGAAAGAAAAATCTCAGATATTCTGTTATTCAAAACTCAGCTATTATTTTTATAAATGAAAGAATTTATGTACCTAGTGGTTCTCTTAGGATACTGATTCAATTTAGATAAATTGTAAGGAACGTCGATTAAGTAGATACAAAATTTTGAAAATATCTAAAATAAGACATTGTTATTCACTATTTTGAATATTGAAAATTTGTTCAAATCAGCAGCCCGATAAAAGCATCTTTAATTCACTATACAGCAGCAGCTCAGTATAATAAAGATTTTGCATATTTTTACCAAAAAATTAGGTCTTATTTTTTCTTCTTTCAATTTATCAAAAAATATAGCATACGTATAGATCTAGCAATTTGAAATTCACCTAACCTTACAATGGTACGCTTTTTATCTATGTGCCACCATGATGTCTGCATCTACCAAGATTACGTAATCTTTATACCTTTGGAATTTATTATTCCTACGAAAGAATAAAATAAAAAACTCGACCTAATACACTTAAGAAAGTAATTTCTTTATTTTCATGCAAAATTGTAAGGTCAGGAGAAATCAAGACACAACCAAGCCACCTCGAGGAAACCTACTCTCAATACGAAGAGAATCCCCCAGTTGCAGCTGCGCTACCCCCATCGACCACCCAACCCCAGTCCCCTCCTACACCTAAGTCGGAATCAGCCCAATGCTACTGCTATCGGGCTCCACCTGGTGCTGATGCTGTTGCTGCTGCTGATCCCTCAAGGCGTCAGCCTCAGCCTCAGGACTGAGCAACAGATTCTGCTGCTGTAAGTGCAGCTGCGTGCGCTGCTCCTGCTGGGCCCTAGCTGTCTGCTTAGCATGAGTCTTCAGATGTGAATTGAGCATGGTCTTGGAGGCAAAGCTCTTGTGACAGTACGTACAAGGATACGGCCTGTCCCCGGTGTGACTCCTCAGATGCACCACCAGAGTCGTGCGCTGAGTGAAGCTCTTCTCGCAGTGGGTACACTTGTGGGGCCTCTCACCGGTGTGCGTTCTACGATGGACACTCAAGTAGTTCTGCGATATGAATCCCTTGCCGCAGAGGTCGCAAACGTGTGGCTTCTCACCTGTGTGCTTCCTCAGGTGGACGGTGAGATAGGTCTTGCTGGATACTGACTTGCCACAGATGTGGCATACGTACTCGCTCTGTGGCACAGCGGTGCCGTGTGTCTTCATGTGCACCAGCAGCACCTGCTTCCTGCAGAATCTCTTGTTGCAGACCTCGCAGCAGTGCTTCTTCTGCGGTGGCACGTAGTCCGGCTGGTGCAGCTTGGCGTGGAGTCTCAGACCCTGCCTGTAGCGAAAGGTCGCCTGGCAGATGTCGCACTGAAAGGGCTTCTCCTTGGAATGAACCGAGAGGTGCTCCTGATAGTTGTTGCGCGCGTAGAAACCGGCACCACACGTTTCGCAATGATACTTGTACTCGAGATTGTGGCGCCTCTGATGAGTGGCGAGATTCTGACGATGGGCGCTCGTGTAGCCACAGATCTCACAGGAGTAGAGCTTCTCGGTCGGAGTGTTCGCCTCTTGCTCGTGGGTCAGCTGATGCTTGCCGAAGGATGCCTCGTCGTTGTACGTACGACCGCACCTGTCACACGCGTAGACCAGTACAGTCTCCTCTATCAGAGCGGACGCAACGACCTCCTCCTCGTGCACGTGGTGGTGAGGTTGGTCCAGGTGCTCGTGCTGGTCCTCGTCGTGGGACTTGAGGTGGAAGTCGAAGGAGGCCTCGTCGATGAAGGCCTCGCCGCAGAGCTTGCAGTAGATGAGGTGCTCCGGCGGCACCACCACGATGCCGTTGTTCTCCGGGTTATTGGACTTGTCGTTGTCGTCGTCGTCCTCGTCGGCGGCGGCGGCTGCGGCTGCTGCTTCCTCGTCGAGGGACCGAGCAGCGGCCATCAGGAGCGAGGTTTGATCCTGGCTGCTGCAGAAGATTTTCATTTGTGGTTGTTGGGATCGTGATTGGACATCGGGGGTGGAGTCTTGAGCAGTGGCTTCCGAAGGGGACATCATCGAGAGCTTAGCCGTCGTCGGCGTCGTCGTCGACACGTAGTATCTGGAAAGAAAGACACGAGATTTGGATGAGTCGTGGTTTGGGGTCGGTTTACTCCTCGATGAGATTCTGTTTGTTTTTGGTTTGGTCTTCGGTTATCCCCACGCGCTTTAGTTTGAGCTTTGTGGTCGTATGGTCCAGATTCGATCGACATGTTTGACGGGGTGCCAGTTTTGTTTGACGTATTTTTAGCTCGGTTGATACAGTGGGAAACAAATTTGGTTGAATCAGACAAATTTACTTGATCAATTTTTGTGAAACATTGAATAAAATAGACTTTTTTACTTATGTATAAACAACTATTGAAAAAAACTTTTCTAGATTAACTGTAATAACAAAAATTATTTGCGTATGAGTTAAGTGAATATTAAATTTCAGAAAACCTTTCTTATAGTAAGTCAGTACTAACTATTGTCAAATAAATTTTTTCAACTAACTACCGTTAAAAAATAATTCATCTAGAAAATGTTTTTTTTAGTGTACAATACGTAGTCAACACGTTTATCAAGCTTCAAAATGTATGTCATGTATGAATGATTATGTTAATTGAACAAATTTTGTTTCTCATTGTATGATACTGACTATATTTTGGACATCTGATTCTAATATAATTTGACGATATTAATTTAGTTTACTTTTCCATTGTATATGACACGTACGCTGTTATTATTACGCGTGTCTACATACTCTTTTGCAAGTCTACTCTTCTCCTAATGTCTATTACAAATACTGTTTTAGGGGGTAGAGATGCGCCTAATATATATTTTTTTAACGAGTCCAATGATATCTCACGTAAAATCTGACGTCAGCTTAATGAAGAACGCTAGTGCCATTTATTTATGCGTAGAACTTTCATTTACGAGTTATAAGTATATTTACAAATTGTATAATATGAACGTAAATATAATAAATAGTATTACCAATATAAACAAAAATAAAACTAAAAACAATCGTTTTATTTTAACAAAACCGACAATTTGCGAGTCATTTTAATAAAGGTCATACTAATTTTTTCTTTTAATACCCTGGTAGAAAAGTTCACCATTTTTTGGCTAATTAATGGTCAAATTTAAAATAAGAAACGTCACACTAGCATTATTGAATAATTATATACAATAAACGAATATATTTCTATATGAACAGTTCATAATATTGATACTTTAACGTATAACAATAGTTTTTCTTGTTTTTAATTAGATTTAGATATTGATTAAAAGAAAAAAGACCTTCAATTGATTAACACATTGACCAATAATAATATAATGGTCTATTTTCTACCGGGGTATGTAAGAAATAGTATGCAATATTTTGCGTTATGTTCATACGCTAATTTTTAATGCAAAATTACGTTTGCAATGAAATTGCTTTCTCTTCTACTTCAATAAATAAACAACACCTACCTGCATAAATACTTTTGAATTTGTTGCTGCGTGTAGTAGTTGAAATTCTGCTGCCGTTGAGTAGTCGATGATGATAAAAAAAGTATACAAAAACAAAGTAAAAATGTTGTTTTCTTCGATGAAAACTACTTGTCATATTGAACTTTGTATAAAACCACGTAAGAATTAATAAAACAAAAAATAATAGACCAATTAGAATGTCGAAAAAAGAAATATAATAAAAACACTCAAATTTATTTTGTTAGAAAGTAAATTGCTCTAGTTAACTCGTAAACAAAAAATTTTGCATTAATTAAAAATTAAATCAAGCATGTTTTAGTTACATAATAACAACAAATCTAAACTAAAATAACAAAAAAAAATTGCATTGAAAATTCTATTTAGGAATTCATATTATATTGGTAAAAGTTGGGTTTGTAATTGTTTTTATTATTGTTATAACACTTTGTAATACATATTGATTACAACAAAATAATCCTTACCTGTTAAATTAGTATTCGATAATAAAAAATTAACGTAATTAAGTAAATAAAAAAATTAAACGGTGGACTTCATACTCCACGTCTTTTAGACTTTAAAATGATAGTAAACTTAATAAGAAGTAAAAACAATTAGACTCTCTGAGCTCGATACTTTTTGATAATCTTTGACTTTATGCTTACTTTAAACGCACTAAAATTACCTTGCTTTCGTAGATTTTTATTATTAAAATTTATTTTGATTTATAGTTTTTAAAACAACAATTTCTTACTTTTTACAACATTAACATTAAGTGATGTACGAAAAAACCTGTACATTGTATAATACAAGGACAGATTTTAATATGTTTCGACTGAAATAACAGAAACAAATACCTAATGCAACACCAATTTTTACTGTAAAATGTGTTGTATGAATTGTCAGTGACACTTATATTTTCTTTAATAATACGATATGTAAAAAAATAATTATTTTCAACATAGTTAAATATAAGAAAAAAATACATGCCATATTTGAATTTTATGTGAAATTCGGTAACTGAATAGTTTCTGTTACATGCATAAAATAAATTATAATTACATGAAATTTTACATTTAAAATAGCCGTTAGTGTATGTAATCGACAAGAAATAAATTTCCTATCAAAGTGTCTATCTTATTTATCACTATAAGCTAATCATCCATTTATGTCCTGAATAATATATGTATAAACGTTTAAGCGTATTACTTTGTTCTTATTATCTATTCATACTGATATTTATTCGTTTATTACCTATTTAAGCAATTTGATTTAACTATTTTTTGTAATCAAAGTTTGCTCTTTGACTAGGTATTACAAGTAAAATTTATCTAAATTGAGTTACATTTAATTTCATACCTAAATTTCGAAGATTTATTCCTAATATTTATTATCTATATTCGCTTTTATATGACCCAAAATGGGTAGGTGGCACTTAGCTAAGTGTACTAGTACAGAATAAAGAAGAATACTGACGTAACTTCCAAAAAACTAACAAGGACAATGGAGTCCAGATAGACTTTGATGAAACTTTAGGGATTGTTTTCTCTTACCTAAAAATCAATCCTAATTATCGAATACTGTGATCCCATAGATCCTATACCTCGAGATAGATAAAAAACGCGAGTATTGCTGTATTTACGCAATGTCAAAAATGAGATAGACACTATCAACCTTAATGAAATACGCTGTATCTACTGTATAAAGACCCATTGCATTACACTACGGGTACTGGGCTTCATTTTTGTGTACCAAAAAACAACCTTAAAAGTTTCATCAAAAGCTGTGACAAAGATTCTTTGATTTCCCCTTGTAAAATTTATTAACTTTATAAACGTTTACGTCAAGACAAACTTTCTATTCTTCTTTATTAGGCACTGCTGCATATCACTTTTATGTACTTTGATTAAAGGCACCGTAGAATTCCCTGATAAAGCCTCGAAGGACATTATCTAGTAAATAAATCGCAATTTGTTTATTTAAAATTTCATTTCGCATATACAATACTCCTATCAAGCTATATAGTTTTCTATATAATTTTAGAATTTAAATCTTCGCTCATCGCAAAGATATTGGTCTTCGCGTTGAACTAGCCTATATAATTTTAGTATACCACATGTACGAACGTATAGAAACGAAGTATTACAGTGATTACATTCGACGACGCGTATCCGATTTGACACTTCTAAGGCTATTTAGTTATTCTTTTTTTGTACCTTTGCTATTTTAGATTTGGCTTCTACGGTATTATTAATTTCGTATAACTCTGTATCGTATTTGTATACATTAGATATCACGTTGCGTTTTCTCTAAAACGGTCTAGAAAAACGTCCTGCGCACAATTTATAATAATTTAGCGAAGAACTTTTTTTTATTATTTTCATGAAACATATAAATCCTTCCTATGCTATCTTAACCCTTTGAAGCATGTACTTTTTCTTAGTTCTTATTCAAATTTTATAAGACATCGTTTGCACCGTTGATTACGACTCCACTATCAGATTTTTGAAATTCATATGTCCAGGTTCAAGATGGTGGACAAAAGTTAAACAAAATTATTACATTTTTATGTAACTCATTATATATAGGTTGAATTTCGAAAAACTAATAGCGAATTCAAATCATCGATACCAAAAACATATAACAACTTTTACGTAAATATAAAAAGTGACTTTTTTATAATTTTCTTATCAATAGAAACAAATAATAATCAATTTATGAAAATTACAAATTTGTTATCTTTTTAATGTTAAAATAAAATAAAAAAGCAAAAAACTCATAAAAGATCTATCATTAAGGTGGCTCCTATATAAGGCCGAAACATGTGGGCACTTCAAAAGATTTAATTAGTTTTTCTTTCAATACAAATATTTTTTTTAAAAATGTTCAGTTATTATTAATCTAACTGTTTGAAGTTTCCAGCTACAAATGAAATACAGAATATTCAAGACTGCCAAAGTGTATGACTCAAATATCGGATAAACCCCTTAAACCCCTTAATTTTATGTATAGCATGTAAGTAGTTTTTAAAATATTTGACGATTTAATATTTTATTTATGTATTTAGATTCATCACAATATTTAATATATTCATATTCCTAGCTTTTTATAGGCTAGATTAAACATAAGAAATTACATACATCATAAAAAAAATTAAATTAAATTATCCCGAGTCAGTAATAAAATTATAAATATTGTTTATAACAATTTGTAAAAGCATCCCATTATTTAATCATGTTTTGAAGTATACAATCTTCGGTAAAAGTATATTATAGGTTACCTTAGTACTAGCCTTAGTAATTTGCAACTCGGTGACTCCTCTTCAAATGTAAAAAGACACTTGTACTAAAGTAATTTTCATTGGATTGACATGAATTTTGACATACTTCTTCTACGCTCTTATATTTACTGCCAGTTGTTTAATCATACGAATTAAGTTTTTGTTCTATTCTTAAATAAAATAATCATTTTTATTTATTTATTTTGAGATTTTGATAAATTAGAAAGAATCAATACTTGTTTGTTAGTTTGGTCCTGGCGGTAAGTGTAAGTGTGTAGAAGAATTAGGTATATTAATTTTTAAGGCATTTTGATGAAAATGACAAGATACTTTAGTAGAAGTTATTTTTACATTTGAATAACAGTCACCGAGGTATACAAATATTCACGTTAAATGTAGTACATACCATCGAAATTTTTGTAGTAAAAGTACATTAACCATTGCGATTTTATTATTGCACTGCGAATTCACTCAAAATCAAAACAATTTCTAAATTTGCTTTTAACTTGTCATTTTAGACATATTTTCAGTATCATATAAAGTTTTTTCTATAATAAATATACAAATTAGTATCTGAACAGAAACAACCATCTATAAGTTCTATTTCTCATGCCTTTTCTACACCTGAGAAATATCATCGTCTCTGATTAACTTTTAAAAATGCATAATATTTATCAAAATATATAAACTAAATATATTTAATATAAAAATACTTAGAAAAATATCCTGTATTCAATGGCACAGGTTATTTTCTGATAAAATTGTGAAAAGGCATTATCAGCTGCACTATTTTTCATCCTAACCCCAAAAAGACTTATGGTTGACAGATGACTATTGCTCTAGTGATTTTATAACGGATTTTATAGCACACTAATCTCAAAATGCCAACTTTATTGTCGATTTTGAGGTTGTTGTGCTATAAAATATCGTATGAGACTGTTGTGGGAGGTGTTTTTCTACCTTGCTCGATTTTCTCACTCGCTTCGCTCGTGCGAAAACCCTCGAGCAAGGTAGAAAACCATCTCCCACAACAGTGTCATAATATACTATTGTAAATACACTACATTCAGCATATATCTGTACTGAATATAGTAATATTATATATTATTTTCTGTATTAAATATAATTTAAAATAGGTAACCTATACTGAAAATTTATCTGAAAATTCAAATAATCTATCAACAATTAAAGAAAGAGTTCAAATCTGTTTTTTATATAAGTAACAATATTTTTACTGATGATTTGGTATAATTTTAATTTTTCCTATTTCAAGATACATAACCAATTAAAAGAAATTATTGAAATTATTGAATTTCGTGATTTTTCTTTTTCTACATTTTAACATGGGTTAACTACCGTAAAATGTTATGTACAAATAGTTAACTATAATACTTACAGTCACAACAGTAACAACTTCAATGAATTGAAAGGCCGCATGCAATAACGGAACCAGTACCTTTTCGATGATTATTATCTCATATAGTAATGCTCGAATAAAAGAGCAAAAAATATAGTGTTAACAAAGTAAGTTGAACAACACCAAGTATATTTTTTGTCTCTTTATCCGAGCATTATTATTCGAGATAACAAGCATTTTTAATCGCTAATTAACTTATTGCATACGACCCTTCAATTATACTTTTCTTTCTTATGCTGAAGCCACCTTATTATTTAAAATTGATAATTTGTACTCTTTAGTCCCGTCACGCTTCAAAAGATTAAGCCTTGCCCAGCACACAATCCTTCTCAACCATCAGCAATTAGCAAACCTAACCTAATCAGACTACTATAACTTCGAGCATACTTCGTCGACCTTTCTCACCTTCCATTAAGCTCTATCTAATATATTCATTTATGTATTTAGTTAATTATTCGTAGCATCATTAGCCCAATATACCGAAAGCGCCAGTCTCCTCTACCTTCCCAACCCCCTCAATGTTTCTTCATATGATTGAGCATGATCGTGCGCGTGACGAAGCCCTTACCACAGAGCGTACAAGTATACGGCCTCTCCCCCGTGTGATATCTCCGGTGCACCGTCAGCGTCGACGCCTGGGTGAAGCTCTTGCCGCACATGGCGCAGAGATACGGCCTCTCACCCGTGTGAATCCTCTGGTGCACCACGTAGTACTTACGGTGTGTGAAGCCCTTGCCGCAGACGTCGCAGATCAGGGGACGGGAGCGATGGACGGCTTTGTGGGAGGTGAGGGACTCGATGGTGGGGAATTCTTTGGCGCAGGTCTCGCAGGGATAGGTGTTGTTGGATTTGTTGTAGAGGACGCCCGAGTTGTCTTTGCCGGTGGAGCCACCGGCGGAGGCCGTGGTATTGCCACCGGATCTCTCGGACTGGGTGATCAGTGGCTTGTGGGTCTTGGCGTGATGGTTGTACAGGTTCCTGGTCTCGAATCTCATGAGACAGCGAGGACAGGAGTAGGGCTTGTCCTGGCCAGCCGCCATCTCGTGCATCTTCTTGTGCTTCTCCAGCAGGGTTCTGTAGCGAAAGCTCGCCTGGCACCGGTCGCAGGAAAAGTTCTTGTTGTCCGGCTGCTGGTGATGCATCACCTGCTGTTGCTGCTGTTGTTGCTGACCAGGCACTTGTTGCTGCTGTTGCTGTTGTTGTTGTTGTTGTTGATAATGCTGCTGAGCTTGGTTAGGCGGTGACGTATTGACAAGACCCTGAGTTTGCATTCTAGGGGATATATGAACGAGTTGCTGTTGCTGCTGCTGCTCGTTCTGCACCTTCATATGGCTCTGTGCTAGGAATGTCCTGTTACAAGCGTGACAGGTGAATCTCATCAGTTGAGTTTCACCTACGTCCAGTAGCTGATCGACCTGATCCCTGTGCGCATGGGTGGTCCTCACGTGGTAAGTAAGCTTGAGGCCACAGTTTGGACATGGATGCGTTTCCGTCAGTATCTGCACGTGCTCGTGGTAATTAACCTGCTGTTGCTGTTGTTGTTGTTGTTGTTGTTGCTGCTGCTGCTGCTGCTGCTCTTGCATCGAGACGAGGTGGTGATGACTGAGAGCAGGTGGCGGTGGCATTTGTAAGGTCGACGAGAGGACGGACGCGTGGGCGTTGAAAAGGGATGATTGCTGATGTTGCTGCTGCTGCTGTTGGAGGAGGTGACAGCTCGCGGAGGAGTAGTTGAGCTCGTCGTTTTCGGAGGCGGGGGAGAGGATCTGGCGGAGCATGCCCGAGAGGCCGCCGAAGGTCTCGTCGGCTCTGGAAAGATCGATTCACACGTGTGGGCGAGAGTTGGCAACGGGGGGTAAACGACAGAGAGCTTAGAGGTGTCGAGAACACGGTGAGCAGGTGCAGAACGCACTCAGATTTTGGTTGGAGCTGCTTAGTCGTAGATGCGCTTTTCTGATTGTAAATTTGATTCACCCCTGACTGACATGGTTTCGATAATTAGGCTTCATAGAGTAATTGTTGGTACCTAAAAATGACCAGCACCCGTTGTTTTACATTGAACTTTTGTCTTCGAGATATATCGATGGCCCTTACGAAGACTAGCACATTTCAGATTTCTCAAAAATACCTAGTTCTCTTCATATGCTTCCTATAAAAAACTAATACCTTTTAGATTTTCTAGTAAATACTGACACTTTCTTCAATCTTCTGAGAAAATGATGGCTTTTGTTTCAGATTTAGAAAATTACTAACTTTTGTATGAAGCCTTTGACAAGAACTAGTATTTTTCGGGAAAGCTGAAATGTAGCGTTTATATGATCTATGGCATCCCGAATACAGTCGGACCTCGTGCATTGCAATATTGTGCACTAAAGCATTTAAACCTCAAGCACTTAAATAAAATTTGACCATGATTGGTCATCTAAAAAGTTAAGGTTAGGTGCGTCGCACGGCTGTGCCATTGGTAGGAAAGTAATTTTAATGCGCGAGGTCCGATTGTACTCTTATTTTCAGCCAAAAATAGTGTACCTTAAAACCGTAACTCTGCAAGTTTGTACGCTTGAAAAATGATCCAAAAGAAAAAAAGCAGACGGAAAGAGATTCAATTATGTTCAATTTTATATAAAAATATTAGTTTTAAAATGATTGACAATTTGAGAATTTTGAACTGTTAAATTTGACGGTTTTTCACTTATTTTTACGTCACCATTGGTAATGGTCCATAGCAAAATACATGAATATTTTTATATGAATAAAGCGAGTTAAAGTTCATTCTGTCTACTGGTATTTAACATAAAAACTTGCAGATTTATAATTCAGTTTTCATTTTTTTAATTAACGCGTATTTAGGATATAAGAAGTCATATGTCTAACATATGGGCTTACAAAATGTAACTACTACTACTGGTACTGGATATAATTTTTAGGTGCCACCAATCACTTCCTAAAGCTTGCTCAAAATCCGTTTTCCAAAGGTTGTTGACTCTGGTGAATTAAATAGTAGCGTCATTTTTTTTCTAGTCAAAGTCGATAGCCTCTAATATAAAAGGTCTGTTTCTTAGTTTTTCGTAGTTTACTTGAGAGCACGTACGCATGCGTAGTTTTTCAACATTCAAATAGCATTTATCTCAACAAAGCCTGAACAACGAAATCTGTCATTGATAGATTAAGTTCTACGCGTGAAATAAGAAATATTAAATTTCCAAAATTATAAAATTAAAAAATTTTTTTTTCTGAGTTCCAGACATAATTTAATAGTGAAATGGGCTTATATCCAAGATTAGGAATGCATCCATTCAATTATATTATGAAATTGAAAGCACTAATTTCATATAACAACTATATACTACTTTTATTTTAATCTTTCTCTACTTAAGAAAATTAAAATATAAAAAAAGTGAATCTATGTCAACAAGATTAAAAAAGATGAAAACATTTTTTTTTAATTTTCATTTGCCAAATATTATTATTAACTAATGTAAAATTAATGTATTCTCAATTATGTAAAAAGAACAATCTAATAAAGGTATGTAACCCTAACCGCAATAACCCATAATATGGCACCGACTTTCTTATTCTGCTGTAATTAATGATTTTACATAGTATATTGTTGTCTAACAGTACCAATGACAATTTCAAACATAAATATTTATGCAATAGCAAAACACCAATTAACTCTTGTTATTCATGAAATATTCAATTAATTTTAAACTACAGATAAAATTAGTTTATATCAGATGCTATCGAAATACGACAAAAATTATATTATAATGAAATTTGTATTATTTAGTTTAATCAACCTTCAACAATAAGTTTTTTCCATATGAAAATGAAACAAATATATGCTTTCAAGACTCAAACAAGACTAGCAAGCTTCTAAACTATTTTCATCTTTCTCTTGGTAAAACCAAGTTTTTACTTCAATTTATGTACGAAATTATTTAGCCTACATCAGTTACAACTAAGCAGTTCTCCGAGTGCTGTACAGTGATAGTGCAGAGCGCAGTTGGTGATTGTTGTATTTTCAGCACTGAGAAAAATTTGTTCTTTGGAAAAACGTTCTACCTTTGAATGTTTATAAGTAGACTTTAAATATATAAAAAATTGTTTTTTTATGAAATCAGTAATATACAATTCATTGAAATGGATAATTTATGCAGTAATAATTTAGAATCTAGAAAACAAATTAGAGTTTGTCGACCCTTCATATGTTGCATACCTTTTATCTTATTCAGTTTTAAAATACTACGCTAAGAACGTGTTATATTTATTTATAAATGATCATTATTTATCTTCTTGTAATTAATAAAAAATATTCATCTCAAATTGTTAAAAAAAATAATATAAAATTTAGAAAGCTTTTAAATTTAGTCAATTTTTTTCCCTTCAAATAATTGTTTTCTAATAAACGTTGAAATCTTTTACTCTAGTAGTTATGAGTGATATTATTTATATAACTATCTTTATGAAAGTTATAAAATAGACTTACCTCAAAAAATTGTTTCAGCGTTTAAATTAATCTGCTCTTCACTGATTCCGATGGGTGATTGTTTATAGCATAACGTAATCATTTTTATTACTTCATATCTCAAACTTTCTTTTTAACCGTAATAAAAAATATTTTTTTCGTAAATCAGTTTTCTCAGTGTGAAAAGTACGATAGAGATTCCAAATAATTAAAAATGCAGAACAAGTTTTCGGTTGTGAAATTAAAAAAAAAAAAATAAACGACGTGATTCTGATATTTTCATGGATGGTAAAGAAAGGCTCTACTAGAATAATAGGGAACAGACAGTCAGATATGGCTAATTTTTTTTCTACAATAGAAAATCACTACTAAATATATTATTACACGAGTTGTTTTGCTGATTTAATGTTTCTACGTTTTAGTATAATTAATTAATAAATTATAAACTTTAGTAGCTTTCGAATAATGCAGCACGCTTGTGATTGGGTATCCACTTAAAATGGCGGAATGAATCTACTGCTCCCATAACCTACTGAGACCATTGCGCAATACATCTATATATATGTGCATATATATACATACATAAATTAGGTAGGACCTTGCTTTTCTTAATCACGTAACCTCATATAGCGTTTAAATTCTTACTTAGCAAACATAATTTTCAAAAAATTGCACTTGCTAAGTAAGGGGCCTTTTTCATGGAGCGACAAAATCGCTGCGATTTCAGACCACGTGACTGTGTATAAAGCAATGGCGTCGTAGTGCGCATGCGCAAGTAGTCAACGTTGCCTACAGGGTTTGGCGGCTGTCGCTTGAAATTAAAAAAGTTTAACTACAAAACTACGTTACGGCGACAGAATCGTTGCATGAAAGAGCACCCTAAATGAAATATAGGCATAAAAAATGTTTTTTTTTCCTTCAATTTTGTGTATAACTTAACCTCGTTTCATTTAAATTTTTTTTAAAAATCATGTCTGTTTCCTATTATAGAAAATGAACTTGTTATGCGGAGTAATTGTTGTGCATTTCAAAATTCCTACGAAGCTTCATCCAAGCGTTACGAGATCTTACCAAAACGATAAAAAGAGCACATAAGAGACAAAATAACACATAATACAGGTAAGATGCCGTGCGACGAGATTTTAATCTCGTTACGACGCCGATTTCCCTTCGGTGTGAAACTTGCAGATCACAAGACGAATAGCAGGCGGTGAAGTACATATTTTTTTCTTTTTGCATTTTTTTTTCTTAGATTTATACATGATACACTTACAAAAAATATATAGCAGCATTGTACGTGTGTTCTGCGAGGTGCAAAGTGCTTTGGCATTGCTTACTATTAACAGTCAAATTCTTTCTTAAATTTTTTTAAATTTACAACTGAATTAATTGAAATTTAATTTAAAATTTTAGAACTGAATTATTATTTTGAGCTAATCAACAATATCAAGCTTAGAGAGTAGTCATCGTCATTGTCACGGTCGCAGAATTTTTAGAATATGAAAAAAATCTATTTAGCTTTTATCTACTTATATCTTTTGTCAGATTAATAAAAAACTATGTTTTAGGAAAAAGGTCTTTAGGTTTTTGGGATAAGGTTTTTGGTTTACGCTAAGTATAGATTTTCATAAAAAGAATTCTCACCTTTGTTTATTTATAATTATAGTCGACACTGTTGCCTCGATGGAACTAATGATGATGGTAACGATGTTGGCGACGACTGCAGATGCTCTCCATTGGTGTTGAATGCGGCTGCCCAAGCGATATCTTGCGTTTTACATCAAAATTTACACTGCACTCGCGATTTTTTCTTTTCGTAAAAAAGAAGAAGAAACGAAAAATCCGTAGAAAAAGCGATGTATCCGCGGTACTCGAAACCTCTCGTCCAGCTTTCCGCACAAAATGTGCCAAAAAAGAAAAGCTTGGACAAGACGAGCATAAAAATCGATAGCGAGTGCTATTGTGTACCGCGTAAGTTATTTATTCGCGAAAAGCCCGCGACACTTTGAAAGTGAAAAACAGACATACGAGTGAATTCACTCGAAGTCCTCACAATGCAAAGCGCCATTGATCGCGTCGTATAGTTCGAATCAACAAATCATGATAAAAATAATAAATGGTTGATATTTGGAGTTAAATAATAGTGGAAGGAGGTTCAGATGTTTTGAATACGCCTTAAAATTACGTAGAAGTAAAGAAAATACTCGCCTTTTAATTATGTAGAATCAGAGAATGCATATAAGACCAAAGGAGCCTCTCCACTGCGAAGATTTCGTCTGCAGCTGCCTCGTGCTTTTCTTTCTTCAGATTTTCTTTCTCTCCGGAATACACACTTTTTTGCTTTGCCAGATGGCCAATTTGGCAAAATCGCGCCAAAAAGTACGCGAAGAATTTGCTTGATTCCGATTCAAGTCCTTTTTTGGTCTTATTTTTTGGTCTTTTTTGTATCACATTAATTGTTTATTTAAGTTAAAATTTATCCGATAGTCCTGACGTCAGAGAACAATCATCGATGCTTTAAGCGAGTATACTTTTACATTTACTCGTTAATCAAGAAATATATGTATGAAAAAAAAAAAATTATCTTAATAATCTAGCATTTTACGGGCATGTAGCCGAATATTACCGGCATTAAATTCGTATTAATAACGCATCGCGTATATCAAAGCTTATGCATTAATAAATAACAGCGACTTCATAAACCTATCGATCGTCAGTGATGTCTTTTGACCAATTTTGGCCAAGTGCGGCATTAGTGCCTTTACGTAAGCGTGGGAATGTTATATCGACAACATGTAAACATATTTTTTTCTGAACAGAGAGATTTAAATTAATTTAAAAACTCCAATTATGATATTCAATATATTTTATTTATTTAACAAAGTAAATTCAAGAAACGAAAATCTCTCTGTTCATGTGTACATGTAATATCTATTGTGGTATACGCTTCAGTGAACAAATATAATATTTTGAAATATTTTACTTACGATAAATGATAATAATTAAATACATTCTAGTAAGAAAAATTGTTTTCACTGAAACGTATACTAGGTACATGCTTCTTTATGTGTACACATAAATAATAAATTGAAGTATACAGTAATTTGTTTGAAATGCATACACAACAGAAAATATTTAATATTTTAATTAGTTGAACAAAAATTAGAAATTGAATTTTTATCTTTTGATTTCAAGAGATAAATTATTTTACGATCAAATTACTGAATACTTAGAGTCAAAGATGGTTGTGGGTTCAAGTGTGTGCACTTACCTTGTGCAGATTTGCACCAATATCATACAACTGATTGGTGACTAACTCTTTAAAACAGGACATTATGATAAATTTTATAATGGAATAACACTTTAAAAAGTTTTAATTGAATAAGCAAATGACGTATTTCGCGAACAAACCAATGACAGAAAAAAAGAAACTAATGTGTACAACTAAATATTGAAATATTTCGTTAATTTCAAGAAAATCGCTAAATTCGTATTTTGTTTGTGTATACCACAACATCGCACCTTTGACTCTTATGCACTGAGATACAAGTCAGAAACTTACCCAGTTTTAGGATCGCCGTCGGCAGTCTGTGGCATTGTCATTTCAGACATTTCTGAAATCTTCTGCTGTTGAAGCCCCGACGGACCGGCCTCATCACAAGGCAAAGATACATTTACAAACGTCGTGGGTTCCAGAGGTTGATCACTTACATCTTCTTCGTGTTCCTCTTTTACAGGTAGGCCTTCAAAGAAGAAAATTCATTAAATAAACAATTTTTAGACAAACATTGAATTAGTCACTCACTGTTTCAGATAACTTACCCTCATCGTTATCACATCCATCGTCGGAGTTGTCCTCCTCTTCGCTCTCCTCCTCACCAACCATGTGAGAGACAGTCGTTTGACTTTGGGCCATTTGGTCGTGCGTCGTTTGTGTGCTTGGGCCCGGAACTGCTTGAACCGTTTGTACAGTGCCACTGGTGTCCATAGGAACTGAGGTGAATTGTTGTTCGCTTCCAGCGGGTATCGTTATGAGGGACATGTTGTCCATCATACCCATGTCCATGCTGTTTTGATGCCCGCCTACTTGCATTACACTACCGTCTAATCTACTATCACTACTCCTCTCTTGCTTCATCACATTCTGTAATACACAAAAAGACATTCTGTTAAGATAGAAGTAATTTTGGTTTTTTTAATTTCTTTTTCATTTATTTATTTATATGAACTTTCAATTTACAATGTGTAATGAAAAAATTTGTCAAATTTTATTATTCTTTTCATTTTTAATGATTTTTGGACATAAAATTTAAGCAAAAATCAGTTTTAATATTTATTTATAATTTAATAATCTGAAAAGTGGAGAGTTTACTTACTGTGTCGAGGACTTCTGTTACGTAACCCTGCTTGTCCTCGAGGCCCCCAACCTCGCCGAGCCATTGCAGAAGCTGTTTTTCAGCGTTCGCTGTTGTATTCCAAAATTGATAAAATAACTCTACTTTATACACACAGTCATCGCATATCTTCTTAGGTAATTTGTCTTCTCGTGCAACCTGTAACACAAAAGAAAACAATTATTTGTATATTTCATTATATGAAAATTTAAATATTATCTTATGAGTGATAGAAATGTGTCAATGAATATTAAAATAATATTCAGAAATTAAATTTGATGGCTTGAGTGTCTACGTATATTTGAAGTTTTAAATTCATATCAGTTGTAGTGTAATAAGACAAAAATCATAAAATTAAAAAGAAATTTTTTTTTCCTGATAATAAATATAGTAATGTATCAATTGAAGCACTGGAAAAATTAACTTTTTAAAATAATAATAATACATAGCGGCTCTCAAGCCTACTATGTATACAAACAAAAAATATTAGGCTGCTATAGCAAAAAGAAAAAATTATTTACTTTGATGAGTTGCACTGATTGCACCGGTCATTGTAATATAAAGATCTTAGAACATAAGCTATATGAAAATTGTTAAACATTAGACTATATTTGTAATTGTGAAATCTTTGAGGTTTCTTACGATTATTATTTTATTTATTTATTTATTTAAAGTATACGTGTGTAAACTTTTTTATATCTTGTAAAGTTACGAAAATAGAGTAACAGTAATGCATATGATAGCTTATTCAAGTTGAGTACTTAAATCTTTTATGACTACATTATAGATTTTTGGTCACTTTCTTTTTCCAAAAACTGTGTTTAATCTACTAAAATAAAAATTCCTTTTTTAGAATAAAAAATCTATTACGAAGTGAATAGTTCTAAGATGTTATTTTTTCATTTATTATGAAAAATAATACCCTCATAAAAGTTACACCCGAGTTGGCTATAATTTTGGACATTTAACTTACAATGCTGTACAGCTTTAACAACACTCAAAATTGAGTTTGTTGTTCAAATAAACACCAAAGTTGGGTGTTATTTTGCTAAGTAATATAATTCAGACACCGGATACACCAAAGAAAGAAAGCTCTTATCATCAATAATTTCAATAATACATCGCTTTCGCTTGAAAAGTAAAATCAGACAACCCGCGAATCTGACAATCAATACAAGACAAAAAGAAACATCAAATATTTAACCGAAACTCCATAATTAAAACCCTTCCACCGCCTCAATCCTCCTCCAGAGAGCCCCTAAAACCTCCCTAAAACAAAACCCCACCACCCCATAAACAAAAGAACCATCCCACGGTTCTCTTAATTGCATAAAACTTTCGCGCAAAACCATCCCACGGCAGCAGCAGTAGCGAGAAAAGCCTAGACCCATCGCGGCGTTCTCCCAGCGCTCGGTTTCCCTCGCCGCCGGCGTGCATAATACATGAAGCGCGCCTGAACTCGCGGCTGCGGCAGGGACGGACAAAGACAGAGAGAGAGAGAACGCGAGCGCGATTCCGCGGCCAGGCTGAAGTTGAACGCGAAATGGTGGCGTCGCGCACACACATGCAAGCATGGAACGCGCGCGCGCGGATCGATTCCGTGGCAGCGCGCGGCTGCAGGCGACACATAGAAATCAATGTTTCTCTCTCCCGGCCAGTGCACACATACATATATGTATCGTGCATTTTTTTTCAGGCGGTTTGTGCAGTGGATAGTAAAGTACTCCCTCGTGTAACGGTTTTATGTTTCTTTCTTTTTGGGGAGTGCAGTAATTGGGTTGCAACGGACAAGCGTGGGATTATGGGCGGGAGAAACACGTGTTTGCCGGTCCCCGGCTTCTTTTTTTGGTACAACGCGCTAGGAAGTAGATCGGGGGGGAGATAAAGAGGCACACGTATCCTATAACGTGTGTGCGCGCGGCCCGGTGGCGGCGGCGTCGCTTCCGCGAAGAGCGAGAAAGGCGCGAAAACAACAACACCGTGCAGTTGTACTTTTTGGGGGTTTTGTAAACATTGGATCTTCTTGAGAATGACGCGAATGCTGGAGTGGGAGTTTGTGCTTTAGAATTGGCCGTGAGCACTTCTACAAAATATAGAAATATACTCCGGAGTCCAGTTGAGTGTAATATCGAGCGCTGAACTGAATTTTTGAGTATTGTATGTAGGTACTGTTTCAATAAAAAACTGAATTTCGCTGGACTGTACGAAATTGCAATCGATTTGAGTTTTTCATTTAATACGGTAAATTGTAGGTCTTGCTCCTAGAAGCGAGGCTTTCGCACAATTATCCATGAGAAATTGAAATAAAATATCCAGACACTTTTACTCGTTATAAATAAAAGCCGTTAGTGATTCCTACAACATTTTTGTTATAAAAAACGAATAAGGCTCTTTTTCATACGAATTAATTTCCAGAATCTACCATAAAAATTTCCTACGAAAACGCATCCTGCAACCACATGATATAACACATCATAAAAAAAGGAACATTAACGTCGTCTCTCTCTTTCTCAATCTCGTGTGTCTCGCGAGCCGCGAAGCCTG
Organism: Gastracanthus pulcherrimus; assembly: GCA_949152435.1. Taxonomy (NCBI): domain Eukaryota; kingdom Metazoa; phylum Arthropoda; class Insecta; order Hymenoptera; family Pteromalidae; genus Gastracanthus; species Gastracanthus pulcherrimus. Next base: position 13,127,183 of record OX424574.1, on the reverse strand, counting down.
AAGGACAAAGGGACGACGACACACACACACACAGCGAGCCAAAAGGGAAAGGGAGAAGAGAGAAATCCGAAGGTTTCGCTTCGCGCATCCTCCATGCCTCTCTCTATCTCTCCTTCCATCTCTTACTCACCACTGCAAACTAGACAAAGGCAAAGACAGCGAGAGCCCCAATATCCTCGAGAAAAGAAAAGAGAAAAGAAAAAAACTGCGCATCGGCCCGTGCGTACGTAATGGCGAGTCTCCCCGAAACAAACAAACAAGCCAGGCGCAAAAACTTCAAAACAACACCCGCTCGCGTTCCTTTTGCAATCCTCGCGCGCGGCGGCCTTAACAATCTCCTCCGCGTTGTGTGCACGCATTTTTCCTCCATCCCCGCCGCTAACGTAAAAGCCAGCACACGCACGCAACGATACAATCTAAACGCGCGCGCGCGCGCGCGTGGGCCTCCGCCTCCTCGCCACTGTAAAAAGAGCCGCAGCAAATTACCGCCGGGATGCTGCCACCCATACACGCGCTCCCACGCAAAAAAGCAAAATCATACACACGCCAAGAGGTTCGAGTCCCAAACCACCCGAGAAAAACCACCCCGAGACATCGATAAATACATCCAGTAAAAGAATCACACGCGCTCGTCGTCCGTTGTACGGACACCCGCAACGCGGCGACTCGTCGAGCAAAGATGGCGGCCGCGCACACAGTCTCTCTCTCGGTTTGGGGTAAAGTCTTACCTTGACCGGCAGGCAGGCGGTGATCTTGAGGAAGATCTGTCGCACGTCGCCCTCGTCCTCGAATATCGGCACGGAGACGCGATCCTTGACCAGGCACAGCCTGCACAGGTCCAGGTAGTCGAGGGACGACGACATTATTACTCCGTGCTCTTCCTTGTGTCGAGCGGCCGCGGGGCCCGCGCCAGCTTCGTCCGGTTGCCTCTCTGCTGCGGCCTCTCCTGCTCCGCCTCGTTGTGCCGCGCGACTCGCGCGCCAGAGAAAGAGAGAGAGAGAGCTCCCCGCCAAAGGCCGCGCCCGCAACGCAGCCTGTATACCGAAGAGGGGGGAAACTCGCTGCGCGTGTAACACTCGTACAGCCCAGGTGGCGGTGGCGAGTTCGTTCGATAGTACAACGGACAACGGCACTTGCAGCCGCGAACGAGGAGAGAGAGAGAGAGAGAGGGGCGACGGTGGCGCCGGAGAGAGCGTCTCGCTCGCACGCCTTGGGATGGACGGGAGACGCGACGTTGCCGGCTTCGGGGAGTTTCGATGACGCTCGGGGGAGCTCGGGGATGGGTGGAAGCCAGAGCTGCGGTTGAGTGTGCGGGGATATTATCGATCGTGGAGGAGAGAGCGCGACGTTGCCGAGTTTTGGAGCGGGATGACGGTGATGGTGGGGGAGATCGCGTGAGGAAAATCGCTTGGCGGGATGTTTGAAATTGGGATGGAAAGATGCTTGGATGAATAAAGAATCGAGTGATCTTTAGGAACTAACCCACTAATTTACTTTTTGTTAGCGACGTTTCGGGAGTTTTATTACTCCCCTCTTCAGGCTAATATTACAAATTACGGTTACATGATCACGAATCTCTTATAACAAACGAGCAAATCCAATAAAAAAGCACAGCATAAAACACAATACACTGTTAACTTGCACCCTGAGTGGCTCACAAAAGGAGACAAAAACGGAAAGATGCTTGGGGAAAATGGACCGCGGAGAACGTAGTCTTGGTCGATTGTTAGCTTTCTTTTTTCTATACATTTCAGAGATAATTGTAATGACGCTTGTGGAGTCAATTGTGTAGGAAAAATCTTTGTAACTTTAGCAATTTGTAGTGCTTGAGTTGCAATTTAATATAGATTTTTGTAGTATATAATGTAGTTAAGAGGTTAATCAACTAACATAAATCTTTTACGTAATCTGCATGACATATAGTTTTCAAAGTTTACTATTACTAGATAGATATAATGTGAAATTACTATAAACTTGTTTTCTCTATGTGGGGCAAAATCTGGCATCTTCTACACATTCTACTGTAGTAGTAAATCGTTTGATATTATAGTGATGTTACACACACTAATCACCGATAATTATGAGGTACCACTTTTATTTTCATTTAATTAATTAAAAAATTAAAAATTATTATTAAAAATTATTATTAATTATTATTAAAAATAATTAAAAATTAAATTTTCAATTTTTAGTAGATACCTCGCTGAAACATCATTGTCTCATTCAGAGAATTATTTTCTCATGACCTTTAGGTGGCTACGAAGTTTTTTAAAAATTCAGGATTAAATCAAAAAATAAAAATCCCAGTGAATTAAACGTACGTTTCAAACATTCTATTGAAATTTTGATTAGATGGAGTTGTCAGGTAAATTGAACAGAAAAAAGTGTTTACAAATAGAACTTTTAACATGACCTCTTATGGCGAAATATGCATTTATGCCTGTAATTACATGAAAACTCATGATTTGTTTATAAAACCACTAGGACTTTTTAATTGAAGGGTTGTATGCCATAACGGTATTAGCACTTTTGTCTTGTTATTCTTATCTCGAATAATAATGCTTAGATAAATAAACATAAATACAATTATGTTGACAAAATGAACTAGCTTAATAACATTACATTTTTTGTTTCTTCATCCGAGAATTATTATTTGAGATAAAAAAATCATTTAAAGAAGTGCTAATACCGTTATTACATCTGACCCTTCAATTATAGATTCCGATTATTTAACGAAAATACCCGATCGACAGTCAAATATAAAAAATATTTAATAAAATATACTCTATTACAAAAATATTCTATTAGTATTTTTGTATGCTTAATATTTATTTTCGTATATTTAATAAATAACTAAAATGAGTATGTTTTTTTATGCAAATACATGTATGCGTATTATTATTATTTTTCATATATTATGACATTTATTTCAATCAATAAGTATGATAATTGATACTGAATCATTTTTATTCGAATTATGTTGGTTATTAAAAAAATGGTGTGCTCCCATAGCCCCGTAGATTGCGAGAATCGGTGAAAGTACAAACATTGTTTAATTAATAATTTTCTGATTTGTAATTATTTAAAATTACAAAAAAACTTTTGTAATTTCTTTGGCATTGTTTTTTTAAGACATTAACGTATCAGTTAATCATTTTTTATAATCTAATTTGTTTAAACCAAATTATTTATAACTTTTTTTAATTTTATTATTCATAATTTTCAAAGTTTATTTGGCGATGAATTTTGCAATGAATTCTCTCCAAACTTTTTTATTGATTGCTGTATATATAGCAAAATATATAACTAATAAATTCGTAGTACAATTTTTATTTACAGCTATTATAAGGAGAGAAATTTAATTTTACTTTAAAAAAACAGTAAAGATCATTAAAAAATCGACTTCTTCAGGAAGAAATTGTTTAAAAATTTGAAAAACATAAACTTTAGCGTACACGGAATGGAAAATATTGCAATTGCTACTAAGACTGAGTACAGTGCAAGGTGGATAAATCAAAACCGATAAATCCTATTTGGACTGATTCCTAATATAGTATAGTAATCAATCCTCCTTGGATAATTCAATAATATTCAATAATTATTCAATATTTAGCTTATTTTATATGTTATACGTGTATTATTGAAGAAAAATTACTTAGTATTTAAATAGTTATCATAAAGTATATGTGTATATCCATTTTTTTAATATAAAAGCATAAAAATGGGTTAGTTGGATTTAGGATTTACGATTTTCTTTTTAAAATTTTTGAAATACAAGTTGCTCAGATTGGATTAGTTGTATTTGGGGTTTACAGTTTATGGCTTTATTATTTAAAACTTTTTAAAATTGCAAATTGCTCAGCTTGGGTTAGTTGGGTTTTGGGTTTAGAGATAATGGTTTTATTATTTAATCTTTTTTTAATTACGGATAGCTCAGCTTGGCTTGGGATTATACGAATCAGTCTATATTATATTCTAGTCAGGACTGTGAAAGCTTTTTCGACTTTTGAGATCTATGAGCATTACATTTTCTACGGTTGTTAATTCTAGTCTTTTCAACGAATACAGTTCCAAAATGATTTTTAAAGTAGTACCTTTGAAAATTCTACCAAAGAATATAATCTTAATTATTAATAAAGCAAAACAAGACGCATTTTTAGAAATTACATCTTTAGGAATTGAAATAGAAATTTCGAAATGTGAAAATATTCTTTTGAAGAATTGATTCTGATAAATATGAAGATATAGGTGATTGTGAAATTACTGTTCTAACGCCTTTCCAATCTTCTGAAACTTCTTTGGGTGCAAAAGATGACTTTTGCATTAAAAATGAAAATGCCGATTTAGTTAAGGATTTAACAATTCTTTCTCATGTAACTGGCGGCTTAGGATTAAAAAAATATAATAAAGATAAGACAAAGATCAGACCAAATAGTCTAATCTCAGTAGTGATAGCTTGCAGCGTGTTAGAGATTCGGAGTTACAAAAATATAATAAGAACAAGAATATGTTAGATAATAGTACTCTATTATCTTACAAGAAAAGATGAAGAGAAATCTATATTGGTGAGTGGTGTCTTTTCCAAAGATTAGATTGTAAAAAAAATTATTTGGCCCATGTACTCAATTTTGGATACATGAGTGGACCTACCAATAGAAGTTTAGAATATTCGATTTCAGTGAAAAATACAAATAATTTCTCTTTAGAGCCTATGGAAAAACATGAATACATTAACATTCAGAATTATTCATTCAATATTTCTCAACTCGAAATAACTAAAGATGATGAATAATAAAGATGATGAAAGAGGATTATATTAGACTCAAAATTATTTCAAATAATAAAACATTTATTTAAGTAAATATATCGTTAATATTTTTTTCCCTTAATATCTTTTACTATAGACGTTGGAATAATTAGTAGCTCTCCAATTTTTGCACAACTGATTACTATTTTATAATGATTTATTGCCGAAAAATCGGGTATCATACTATTTGAAAAGTCACGTATTCGCATAAGCATTGATTTTTAGATTATGTATGCTCTCGATCATAATTTAATAGTACAAAGTACTAGGTAATAGTTACTAAACTGACCGGTCCAAGTCGTCAATATTCCACCAGTACATAGGTATTTAAAATTATAAAAACGTATATATTTGTTTATTGAATTGCTAAAAATATATTTTGGAGCATGCCATACTGGGATACGAAGCTTACCACAAAGATGAACGCAATTCAAAGATTTGCGGAAATAATTTTAACATTAGTCAAGTACGTAAAGGAAACTTTATTTTTATTCCTTTATTTATCTTTTATTCCAATTTCGGACTAAAAATGGTTTTTTAGCGGTTAAAGAAAGGGCTAAGCGGATTTTTCTTTTTCCACTTATTTCTGGCTCTATATTGCCTATAAAATAGTAATGTGAAACTTTTTTTCGAGTAGCGATCAGTGTCATCTAAATGTGGTTCAGCATCACCGTGTGGTGAGTCCGTATAAAATTGAAATATCAACCAAATAATAGTTATTTTCTGTATCTTTCTTTTACATCTGGAGAGGTGTATAATAACACTATTGATTGTGTGTAAACAAAGAGACTATTATTATGTTTAATATTCATATAAGCACTTTCTTAGCATGTATTTTAAGGTTAGTCAATCTATATATGTTGATACATATAGATATACTTCACATTCCAACATTATTGTCAATTTTCATCATCTCAGGCGCCTCGATCGTTTCTTATATCCTCTCCAACCGCATGCACGAAGCGAATAAATAGCCCCCTTGTGGCACTATTCTCACATGTGCGAGAGGGTAGAAAATATTTTTTGTAACATATGCATGATTTTTGGACCTAAAAGCGAGATTAAAGTACTTGTTTTCTGACCAGCGGGCAAAAAAAACAGCGTGCAAAAAAGTAGCTTTTTTGCCTGCTGTTGAGTTATTTACTTATTTGTATTTGTTCGAGACATTTCCATAAAAATCCATACATGTGACACAAAAAGTATGATGTGTATTAAGGGCGTAAAGTTGACTTTTTTAGACTGAGTGTGGAGTTTGCAGCACAAGTCGAAGGCTAGCTAGCACGAGCCGAAGGCGAGTGCCTTTTGCAAGCCGAAGACGAGTACTGCAAACACACGAGGTCAAAAAGCCCACTAACCTATTCTAATATACTATTCTGTCTGCTGCGCATAGACGCTTGAAAGTCTCGATTTTCTATGGGCTTTACATGCATTGAAGAGAGGCCTTTTCAATTCACGTGTTATAAAAAATCTATTTTGATGAAATTGCATTTTTTGAACTTTAAACCTTTACATCTTAAAATTTTCTTAACTCTGCGTGAATCAAGCAAATGTAATTATTCAACATGTTTAAGTATTTTTGAACCAAACCATAGCTCAACAAGAACTACGATAAAGGCTAACGTATATGATATCATTAAAAAGTAAAAAGCGTATCTTAAGTGGTAAATTGATATCGCACCAAAGCCGACAATATTTGGTTTTTTGTAATGTAATTTATCAATATTATTTAGATGGTTCATCAAACCATGCTGTGAAAACCTCAAGCAAATCAGCTGAAATCTTTTAAGCAGAGGCGAATCATCCCGAAAAAGTATTACATTGAATCTATTGAAAAACTCATCTCTCGTGATGTGCAATTCATCATCTTCTGCTATACCATATCTAGTAATTGTACAATCCTCTACGCATGCTATTTTAATGTTCGTTCTCATCAATTTCAAGCATTCCACAAAATTTTCAACAGGCGTGATCAAGCCTTGCAAATGCGTTTCGTTATAATACTGTGTGTAATATCCATCAGCACATACGTTATAACTACTCATCACCAAATCAGCAGCGGACCTCATATCCCGGTAATGCGTCGGCGCAGTTGTGATCATTGCGCTCAATTGGCTCTGCAAGTACACTGTCACGATTGTGAAAACGAGAATCATCCAGATAAAAATAAATTTGCTCAATTTCGTGTTCGGCTTATGAATCATGGAAACTCCAATAGCTGCCCGCAGAACATCCAGAGCAACATGTACATAGCTCGTCCTCCGTAGGTAAGCTAGGAAAACCGTTACCGATACAAAGAGTCCCAACAGTATCATACGCATTTTCAAAGGAAACATTTTGGAAAGCTGCTCGACTATCGGCGTTGGCTCCTTGCTAGTAATAAAGCACAGTCCCGATTGGACGAAATAATTAAGCTCGTTTTTCCAGAGGCCACGTTGATAGTCGTCAACGCCACGACTCTCATACACGCCACTTAGCACATCGCCAATCACTCCATTTGCTATGTCGTTGGTATTGATGGTACCCACTTCAGATTCTACAGAAATGTCGTACCTCATGCGGGCTCCCATCTTTTTCCAAATCGTTCGTATTAATTCTCGTTCCAGTTGGAAAGGATCGGCTGTAAAGACTTGGCTGTTGTTACTGATAACATTTACGTAGTAATTTTTGTCGGAAATTTGTATAGGATATTCTGATAGATCTTGCGTTTTATCGAACTTCAATGCTTCGCATATTAACGATACCTGTCCTGTTTCAGGACGTGGAAAAATTCATAAAATATTAAATCTCATAGATTCTTAACAAAAAAATATTTTTATAAATTTTAAAACTTTTTTTTACTTACAACTAATGTATTGTTACATTTACTTACTTTTTTGTTCATAAATTATCATGAATAATGTAAATGGATGCCCATTTTTTTGCGTATAAACGCCAACTTTTTTCCAAAATTTTGGATTTACTGTACTATACGGATTGAATATATATAATCCAATTTTATAATTTGAATTGTGACACATGTATATTGCGTTCAGAATATTGAATTCCCAAATAACTTTTAAAAAGAAGAAAGATAATTTGCAGCTGTTAAACGCGTGTACATTTTTAATAAAGAAAACTCCATGGATATTCCACCATACAGAATTTTTCAATTTATATAAAATCAATCGTAACAACGTGGTTTTAACTGCTTCAATAATGAATTTTGTTGCAGGTATAGGTAAAATATCATTGGTTGCTACTAAGTGACGCTTTATTACGGATTTATACTTTTCTAAATTGTCTGCTTTCTCAATTTCCATTAAATATACTAATTTAGTGGACGAATAGGATAAAATTTTAGATCCAGCGATGGTTTCCTTTCCTATCATTACAATCGGTTGATTATTATTAGTAAAGCATTCATCAAATATAGATAACTGAAATAAAAAATGAAATTAAAAATTTGGCAAATAGGTAGTATCTAAAGAAAATAGATTCTAGTTATAACCTCAAGCTCATTAGACACGGCTTCGATATTTCCAAGTTCATAATCGTTTTGTTGATTCATACTGATGCCAATAACAATAGAATGTAGACAATTTAGATGAATCCATAACACACATACTATGTAAAAGGCCACGTTCATTATTTTAGCAGACTGAAAAGAAGTAAACAATCAAACTAACGTGTTATACCCTTATTTTTAAATATAACAACTTTTTATTATATTTCGATCATTCATTATAATCATTAATATTTTAAATCAAATTATCCGTATAATCGAAAATGTGTTGAAATGCATGCGTGACTTTGATGAGGTAGTGCTTAGAGAAAGGAGTAAATGAGAAGAACTTGATTTTGCTTATTATATGCAGAACTTTGATATACTGACGGTTTCGTTTTAACAATCTTAAGTATAGATATTGATGTTAGCAAGCATCGATATATTAATGTAAACATTAGTCCGTTCAATTTTGTGAAAGTATCAAGTCCACATGGATATCAGCAAGGGGTAATAATTGTAACTAAACTGACGGTGCAAACGGGTTGTGGCATTTAATTTGTACACTTAAATTGATTCAAAAAACGTCTAAATTGAAATGGGATCAGTTCCTTTTCCAGCTGCTTAAATTTACATATAACATAAATATTTAAATTAATAAAATTGAGGTAAAACATAATACACAATAATAAGTCATTTGTATAACGTTAGATAATTTTATTTATTATTTTGTTTATTTATAACATCATGGAACAGCAAAATAAGAGAAATTATTTTATTTACTTATAATAATTATTCTTATACATTAAAAAATATCAGTTTCACTATTTAAAGGTTCTTTTATGAAAACTCTACTCAAATTTATTATGTAAATACCATTTTCGATCAAATTTACTTGATACATACCTAAGTCCAATACTTTAAGAATTCTCTATCAATCAATTTTCCAGTCTACTTTGACCGTAGACTTAGCTCTCTTTTATTTATAACTTCAATATGCTAGTGTGATAAGTGTTTAGGAACGAACGTGGCGTTTTACCCAGTATGGCCCACCTAAGCAATGAAGTAATGACTAGTTGAAGTAACGAATTAATTATATTCGAACCGGTTAGGTATCCAAAATATAGCATAAAAACTATCAAAAAATATTTTAAATTGAAAATAAGCATATAGGGCATTTCTACAATGCGTACAATTTCTGTGTGATTGGGTATACCGTAAGCGTGTAGCGTATAATATGTTGGTTTTATGTATACCCAATATAACCCACGCTTTTTTCGTCTTTTATTAATAACTCATGAAATACAAACTTATGTAAATATACTTGTTTGTTATATATAGTAAGCTTTACATACTACATGCGCTATATATTTATTTTTAAATGGTTAGTTAAACTATTTTCTTTAATATAATTATTTACATTATATATGTAGTAGGTTTCAGAAACGCTTTGTTTAATTTATAAATAATATTTTTTTGTTGGTATACGGGAGTAGAAATACTGGTCTCCTACTGACCTATCCTCACACTGAGAGAATATTTCGGTCAAACTTGGTGAACTGTTCGGTAGTTTTTACCGAAAAGAGTTTTGCCGTATATATTTGGCAAGAATAACTCAAGAAGTTCGCCAGATGAGTCTCCGCTTCACTCTTAACCTCACTTTCCCACAAACAATAAATTTTTCAATGAATTTCTTATTTCTTTGTCACTGTAACCTATTTTTTACGTATCTATACCCTGCTAAAGATATGCGATTGAAGTCATTAGAAATCGGTTAAAGTTCAATCAAGTGTTTAACGTTGTTTGATTGAAAACTTATTGTCTTTAATAGATTTCAATAACAATCGCGCGTTTATTGAGTTTTTTTGTATTAATCAACTTAAATTGACTTTTATGAAATGGCTCATTAGAATTTCATTCAATTGCATTTTTTACATCAGATTTCAAGCCACTTCAATCTACTTTTGTAGATATGTATAACAATGAATCGCTCCTAATGCGACAAATAGAGATTAACCCATTATAGACTTCAATTAATTTTAATCAATATAACCATTAATCAACTGTTATGCGTCAAATGGCCATTAACCGTCAATAGTCAATATACTTCAATCGATCGGGTCTTACTATGTTCTACCGAGCGCCATAACTATAGTCAATTTAGGCTAGAGTACATTGAAGAAGAATACCCTGTAAATATCGAGAACGAATAACGAAATATCAATTTATTTATCAATTTCGTTGAATACTCAGCATCCGAAAAAAGTATCCGGCCAAAGTATTCGACTGATGCTTTTTTCGGATACTTTTTTAAATCGCGTATCTTGGTTTAATACATGGTGTACAATGCTTAGAAATTGATATTTTGTTGTTTTTTTTCTCGATATTTACAGAAGACAGAAAAGTATTCGAATATATTTTGCGGCCGAATACTTGTCAAACTCTGCTTTAACAGAAATACACAATGAAACTTTACTTCTAGGGTGATATTTATAGACTTTATCTTCTGTATCTTTCTCAGGACTCTCACAAATACTCTTAATTTATTTTCTTCTCGTTTTGTTCGGATCCACGTCTTACGTCCCTATACAAATATTGGCCTAATTGTGTTTTCATATAATATTTCTAATTTTGATCTTTGAGATCATAGCCGGGATTTTAATAAGGTTCCTGCCTGATATAGGCATGCATTTTTCGCAAGTATCATTTTCCTAATTCCTTATAGGGAAATATAAGTCTCATTTATTCTATTATCGTGCCACCCTAAAGGGTCAAATTCAAGGCGCAACTTTGGGAAAATTTTAGTAAGAAATAAAAATATATCTTGTAATTCTATTATAACTCCTTTATTATACACATATTGTAAAAGTTTCAATTTTTTCTGTCTTTTGCTTATGCAAAATGTTTGTGCCATTCCAACGTCCTTGTTGAGAAGGTACTCCACGGTGCCTCCAATCAAGGGCCCCCACAAAATATATCTGATTTTTCCTTTACTCACCGAATTCAAAGATTAAGATTGATAGCTAAGGCTTTTGAGAATAGCATATGCTACACTGAAAAATTACAAAAAATGAGAGTAACTATATAAAAATTTATATGTAAACTTAGTAAGAACATATTTCACTTCATACTGATTTTCTGTCATAGTAAATTTTAAAACATTTCGACAAGTTTACGTACGTTAAATTAATAATTTTCAATTGGTTATAATTATCTACAGTAAAATACAAAATTGAAGAAGAAAGTTGTTTAGAGGTAATGAAACATACATTTTTTGTTAAATCAATGAAATTCTACGTGTATACGGCTGAAATAGTTTAATATTATGATTAAGGCGACTACAACGACTTTTTATAAAAATATAGACGTCGTTGAAATTTTCCAAAAATGTTTTTAAAACATTTAACTTTTAATATGTATAAAGAAAAGCTACGGTCAACGAACAATTTATCGAAAAAACTAAGCTGAAAAAAGTCATTTTTAACACATAACTTTCTGGGAATGAGCCGTCCATCGCCTCTTAGTAATTTATAAAAAATGAGTTATTAATAAATTTAGTACGTAATACAAGATTTTTTCACGGAGAATCTAATGGCGTGATCAAATGTATGTATATGTTAACGACAAAATAAAGAAGATATTGAGGATAAATGTTGAAAACGTGCTTCTGCGCATCTAAGCTAATCTGTCACCGAATTTACGTTTCTTTTACGGATTTAACTTAATAATTTTTTAATAAAAATTGAAAGCATAAAAGATAACCCCCATGGGGCCCTCGCTTGATACAGTACCCATCGCTGATGCCACCTTAAGAGGACAGATACACCTTTAAATTTTAAATATATTAATAATACATTTTAGGGTAAAACTAAGTCACTCAGCATATATTACCTGGGTTTATTCGGTAAATTAGAACATTTTATCATAACTAATACCTAATAGTCACAGGGCAGGTCAATAGGTACAAGACACCTGTATCAGCGAGCACGGATGCGGGAATAAGTCCGTGGCATTGTATTTATTTTACTTATTGCTGCAAAGTGCGGTCAGTCGTCATTTTGTAGGTTAGGAACCTGCAATGACTAAATCAAAAGTATGTCAAGCTTGTACAATGGGCATGGACTATTCCACCTCGATTCAAGAGGGGGCACTTGTTCACGTTAAAGGATTAAAAATAAGTTAGAAAAGCGTTTTAAAAACGTTAAAACGTATTTTGTATCACTATTAATATGATTAATAATTGCGGTTAAATCTACTCTTTAACATTTTCACTCGTATCAGCTATTTGGCACAGTTTTCGAAGGCGTACTACGGATCAAAAATGAAGACTACACAATTCGAAACTACAGCGTGTTTTAGTATTAAATGTAATATTTATTTCTGATCCTTAGTGTGCCTTCAAAAACCATGCCAAGGAGCTGATACGAGCGAAAACGATTAAGGGTGGATTGAACCATAATTATTAATCTTAATAATAGTGATACTAAATAATGCAACTCCCAAATCAGAATGGATTTAAAAAGTGGCTTTTGTACCAAGGCACCATTTTTCCCGATAAACCTAGGGGGTGAGTTTTTTGGAATCTGTTCAACCCTTATTTAAATCGAAAAAAAGGGGTGATTTCCAATTCCCAGAATAAAAACCCATGCCAAGGAGCTGGTACGGGCGAAAACGATAAAGGGTAGATTTAACAGCAATTATTAATGTTTCCGTAAACCGAGGCGACTTTAGACACCGGGGTGACTTTTTGCCAAATTTAAAAATGTTATCTTAGGCATTATACACTCGTCAAGACGCAAAAAGAAAAATTTAGCGTGGGTCTATTTTGAAGGTTAATAGGTTTTCTAAAATCAAAATATACGACTAAAGAAATTTTTAATCGAATTTATTATTTATTTCTATCTCTCTTAATAAATTAACTTCTGTTTACTTTTTTTAAACCTGAAAACTTTACTACCCATACACTAATTCAAACTTCCCACAATTCCGCCATTCTTTTTTTTTATTGGTAAACAAACTATTATATTCAGTTTCCTTAACATAAAAAGTATTTCTTAAATCAATTTTAATTAATTTATGTACCATTATTTTAGCTTATTAATATAATATAATATAATTAATATAAATTATTAATCATATGGCTCAAAGTCACCCCGAACACCGGGGTGACTTTGACCACCATGTTTTTGAATTTTATTACTACGACACAAGTAAAAAATTTTATTTTTATAATAATAATTTTAGATATAATAGAATAATAGAGATACGTACACGAATTTCCAAAGTGACAAGTCACCCCAGTTTTACGCTAATAATAGTGGTACAAAAAGATGCGGCTCCCAATTTTTTAAGGGCTTAAAAAGTGGCTTTTGGTCTTAGCTTTCGATTGTCATACTCTCGTCTGAAAAAAAATTGCACCCGTTTTTACGAAAAACCTAGGACAAAATATTTGACACTGCCAACGCGAAGCCACATTTGGGAACAAACACTTTCGCGCGCATCGCACACATTTCGGAATACGCTCATCATCACGGCTCCCGTTGCTCTCATCGGTCGGGGATTCCCCAAGGGTAGCTCCGCGGCCCTCGTGAAAAACGGGTTCGCGCGCGCAATATAAAAAATAAAAATTATCAGCACTAGACGGAAAGACGCGCGCGCGTGTATGTGTACCTACATTATTGTATATGTACGTTCGTGTATTGACATCTTAGCAATAACTCATGACGCCCTATTAGTGGACAATTTGCTAACCCGCCAGACAGTAGTAAATACATTAAGGGGTATAGAAAAACATGCAATAATAGAAAATCAAACAAATTATTTTCAACTTTTTATATTTAATATTGAAATAAATTAATTTAGAGCCATAATAACAATAGAAAAATAATATTTTTTTTATGTAAAGTATTCTAAGCGTTTTAAATTTATATACATTAATATTTATTTCAAATATTTATAATAATTAATATTAATTATAAAAAGTTGAAAATAAGTTGTTAGATTTTCTATTTCTATATGTTTTCCTAAACCCCGTAACGTATTTACTATTCTCTGATGGGTTAGCAAGGATGCGAATGTGTACGTTCGTGCGTGTCTATGCGGGTGCGTGCGTGGGTATGTGTGTGTCAAAATTAAATTTTGCAGTCAGCATAACTCTTGAAGGGAAGCACAGTTCGCGAACCAGTTTTGGTATATTTTTTAAGATTTGTTATGTTTTAACTTAGAACTGACTTATTTCTATAGAATAATCAGATTTAACAAAAAATTTAAATAAATAACTGCATATAATAAATTATATTAAATGCGGACACAATACATATTCTTAAAAAGAACTGAACTTGTGAGTTTGTTCAAGGTAAACAAACAGTCTGCATTGGCAATCCACATGAATTCGCAATTGTCTGTTTTTCTCTTGTCAAACGACTGCATTCATGTGTTGATGCACAGCTTGGCAGAAGCTTACATCACTTACAAAAGTTATAAAAATAGAAATATCTAAAATATATACATATATTATGTATAGTATTCAAGTAATTTTCTTTTTCAAATTTTGAATTATATTTCGTTGAAAAATAAAATTACTTCAATACTATGTAATACTTGTGTATTTTTTCGCTATTTTTATTTTTTAAAACTATTTAAAATAACAACAGCTACAGTAAATTTAGATAAGATATCTTTGAGAGGCCTCGGTGTGTTATATAGAAATATCTTATTTATAATTATACAGAACTTTAAATACCTATGTTCATACTTTTTGAATTATATGTAAGGTTTCAAAATATATTTCTTAATTTTTATATCAACTCAAAAGTTTTCTTCGCACCATGGTAACACTTTATCAATTTGGTTGCAAAAGTAAAAGCTACCATTTGCAAAGATCGATTTTCAAAACACACATTGAAATCGATAGAGGTAATTTATTATTTAAAAATATCCACGCATTTCCAAGTTTCTCCTAGTTACCTAACAGAACACATTCTCTCAACGTGTGTAAATTGCTAAAATATAATTTAATAAAAGCTCTTTGGAATTGAAGACATTATTTATATATAAAGAAATAATAAAAAATTAATCAACACGAAAAAAAGTTAATTTTTCTTAAGTAAAATTTTGTTCTTAATATTCATATTAAAATTATTTATTTCTTGTTATGTGGAAACCAAAGAACAGAAGAAATTTATCACTGCATCACACAAAAATGAAATATCCAGATTTACCGTATGTATATAAAAGTTTTTTTACTAATATTCTTGTGTTATACCAATCTTTGATCAATTATCAATTCCAGGAAAAAGTTATTCAAAACTGTTTCGAAAAAGAAAAAGAAAACACTATAATTATTTGTAATCAAAATGAAACTAATTTAAAATTTTTACATTCAACTTTTTCTTCTCCCATCCCTATTAATTTGTTTGAATTCAATAGAAAAATTATCTTCAAAGAACATGAGCGATTTCGAAATGTTTATGAATTGAATGAGACGCACTTTAGTAGAAAGAATCAACCCGCAACTAGCGTCGTAATAAACGTTTCACCCAATGCGAATTTAACGACAATTTTAGATAATATGAGAGATTCCATTTGGTGGAATCACTATGCACTTTTTCTAATAGTCAATCAAGATTCTCGGAATAGTTGTGAAATGGCATATACGATTTTAAATACAGTATGGAGTTTTAATATTTTATCTGCTATATACTTGTGTCGCAAAATAACACACAATTTGCTACTTTACGCTTTCAACCCGTACACAAATCGAGCTCCAGCCTTTTGGAATGAAGTAAAATATGATCGTTTAACAGGTGATTCTTGGACACTATTGAACCATCAAATTGAACATTCGTATGAATTTTTAATTACTAATGGTAAGTATACATTTACATGAATATAATAGTGCAGTATCGTTTCATACGTATCGAAATTTACAGATTCTCTACTCTGCAAAAATTTGTATTTTGATAAAACACAGAATTTGGATCGTTACAATCTCAAGGCTGTTACAGCAGCTCAGAACTCAGTATATCGCTATAATGCAATGAAACCTGGTTATGACAAATGCATTGGTTATGGCTTAACAAGTATATGCATCATAATGCGTCATATAAACGCTAGTATAACTTTAAAGCAATCTACTTCTTTTGGTAGTATTGACGATCGTGGTGAACCTCAAGGACCACTCAAAGACGTACTATTGGGCAATGTAGATGTTTTGATGATTATGTACTTTTTTACAAGTTACTGGCAATTTCAGGGATATCCTTTTTTTCAAACCGATATTAAAATAGTGTCTTTGGCGTATTCAGTTAACTATACCGATAAATTTATCGCAGTTTTTACTTTAAGAGTTTGGCTTTTTTTTATGGTAATCTGCTTGTTATCTATCGTCAGTTTGAAATACATTTTGAAGGTAACAATATCCGCAGCTGTTTTAGAATTTTTACGAATATTTGTGAACAACGCAAGCTTACGACAACCACAGAGATCATCTGTAAAGTTATTACTGATTATTTGTCTACTTGTTGTTTTCGCGACCAGTTCTTACATTCAAAGTCGTTTGAGTGCAATAAGCACTGTGCCAGATTTAAGATACATTAACTCAGCAGAAGACCTACTTGAATCAAAACTTCCCTTTTATGGAAGTCCAAATCACAAAGACATGCTAGTCAATGAAGAAATTCGACAGCGCTTTCAAAAGATCGCTACTGCTTCAGAATGTTTCAAACGTCTTGTGAAAAAGGAACAACTAGCTTGCATAGGAAATTCATATGCAACTGATTTCACCCTCGTAAAAAGTAATGATTGGATTCGTCTTTCAACGCAAAGTTTGGCCGAAGCTTACCTTACTCATACATTTGCAGAAGATTTTCCACTTCTACGCAAAGTCAATTGGATCTCTTTGCGGCTGCGAGATGCGGGATTTTTCAGTCTATTTATACAGCGCAGAAAAGTATTCATTCGAAAAAACCTTCACCGAAACGATCAAATAAACAGTCTTGAAAGCATGGCCGTTAGCTATTGCGTTTTGTTGGGAGGTTGGACTTTAGCAATCTTTGCTTTTTTGATTGAAATTTTCATTGATAGAATTAAGCGTTGCAAACAGTAGAACTTATTTTAAATCTCTTTGGAACATAATTTGCAAATTCTGCACAAAATAGTTATTTTCGTTTATTGTAAGTCGAAAAAATGCTAATGTTCTTTAAAAAATGATAATATTCTTAAAAATAATATAATAATAATATTCTAACAAAGAAACAGCCGCGTGCGTTTAATAACATAACTGTATAAGTAATAGTACATTACGATACGTGTTACCTAAGTAGTCCTTTACAGCACGGCGTGTATTAGCTAAACGCTTGCCTAAATCCGATGTCACGCCCAGCCGTGCCTTAAGCAGTCCAGTATTGCATCTCGAAGTTAGCGCCCGAGCGTAGCAAGGGCGATAAGGACGGTGCAATAATGGACTACTTGAGTCACGGATAGGTGTGACTTAAGTGCGGATTTAGGCCACACAGTGCTATAAAAGAAGATATATCAGATTGTATTTTGAAGAATTTTGTGTGGATTTCCTGTAGTTATGTAATTTGAAGCTTGGTGAAAATTGCTGTATTTTTAAATAAAGCTACCCTAGCGTTATACATACGTTCGTAGATTGTGTTACAAATCGAGAGATTTACAGAACTTACAGTTGAGTAGTCTTAAGAGCTTAACCCTTAGTGTTTCTGTTTTAGTCCGAGACTCGACCCTGGCCATTTTTGCTCTTCTGGTTACTCTTTATGTCTGTATTGCTAATCATTGCACAGGTACAACTAATTTTAAACTTTCTTGAGGCTGACTAATTTCGAAAAAACGGTCAATAAAAATACATCATTCAAAGTATTGTATGGCCTTCGATTTAATGATATTTGAGATAAGATCGAACTTGGAAAAAATGGCAATGTTAATATCTTACCTTGTTTGTAATTGACTTGGAACGTAAATGAAAAATGATGATGTTTATATTTAACTGTTTCCTTAACTTAATCCTCGCTTTACCAAGTGGGGTGAATCAATCACCCCAACGAAAGAATTTGATAAATACAACTTTCTACTTCGATCGTCTTGCGATAAATTAAAATTTATATACAGGGGTTTTTGTGGTTGCAGATTTCGAATCTGAAGTCCTAATTATTAAATACAAAATGGCAGTTCTAATATGGACACATATTTACTTCAGGACGGTCACAAAGACCCCTGTGTACCATTTTCAAGATTAAATATCATATGTACTAAAATTATCTGATTTATAAGCATACTTATTTTAGGTTGCCAATATTAAATACGCCATTTTGAATTAAAGGTATCTTAAGACGGTACCAACTTCCGAAACAACGCTCTGAATTTCAAGTATGTTAAATAAAACCTGAGCAAAAATGACTTATATATAATTATATATAATTATATAGAAAAATAAAATTTGCTTTAAAGTGGATTTGAACTTAAAACCTCTAGATGGCAAGCCATTACCTTAACCACTAACCTAACAGTCTTGTTATAAGAGTAGTATCTAAAATACATCATAAGGTGTACCGGTGGTCACCTTACATAATTATATATAGTTATATATAGTTATATATAATTGTATATAAATGGACTTCGAAAATTTTTCAAATGAAAGTAAAATATATATAGTCAGTAAAAGAATGAAAAGCTAGATATAGTTATAAGTATTTGGTTATATTTACTCGTATATAAAATGTTATACATAAATATGTATATCTGTGGATTCCTGGAAAAACGACTTAAGCCCATTTTTTGAAAATTGAGATTTGAGCGATTTTGGTATCCTTACATATACTACAAAAACAGATTCTGACTTTCAGATCTAATTCGATATGAAACTACGATGCAACAAATTTATGATTTGTTTTTTTTGTTAAAGTCAGATGTAAAAATCTTAAAAAATGATCGGAGTTTAAGACGTTTGTTTGTCTTAAAATCAGATAAACAATCCTTATTTTCAAATATCCCATTTGTTATATTTCTGAACTTAAAATTAATATTGCTATTAGGTCGACGACTATTATATCTAATTACTCTGGGCAAGCACAATGTCCCGTTGGGTAAGGTCGCCGATGATGATGTAAAGGAGACTTGACCGAGATTTTTTTTCATGAATATTTTAAATATCATTGTTAATGATAGTTGTCAGTCTATGTTGGTGTTCGAGACAATATCTATACATATCTCGTCCCCGGCGATGTGGTCTAGGTAGTGGATTCCGTAGTTTTTGGTTATACTAGTTACAGATAGTGTCTAGGTGACCAAAGTAGCTGACGAAGAGCTATAGATGGTGCGCTTCGTAGTTTTTGGTATCTATATATAGGTACGAGGCGATGTCGAGGCCAATGACGAGGTCCAGGTAGTGCGCTCCGTAGTTTTTTTATGTCTAGATGTATATACTAGTTGCAGACGGCGTCTAGGTGGTTATGGTAGCCTATGCCGAGGTCCAGGTAGTGCGCTTCGTAGTTTTTGAGGTCTCGATGTGTACACTAGTTGCAGACGGCGTCTAGTTGGTTACGGTAGCCGATGATGAGGTCCAGGTAGCACGTTCCGTAGTTTTTAAGGTTTAGATGTGTATACTAGTTACAGACGGTATCTAGGTAGTTATGGTAGCCGAGAACGAGGTCCAAGAAGTACGCTCCGTAGTTTTTGGTCTCTATATATACATACTATTAAAGACGGTGGATCGGCGGTTATGGTGACCGATGACGAGGTCTAGGTTATGAGCTCCAAAGTTTTTGGTTTTCTGATGAACATACTTGTCGAAGATGTTATCTAGGTGACCAAGACGGCCAATGAAAAAGGTCTAAATCTAACACAATCTGACATATGTATTTGAATTCTTACATCTAATTTAATCCCACGACAGATTCTTTTGTTACAGGAAGACTGTGCCAAGAGAAATATTATCTCTGATGTAACACTTTAATTGCACAATATAAATTGCAAATGTAATAAATTTGGAATAACGTTAACTAATCCGATTTCGAGGTTAATTATTTGATGAATTAATTGTTCTTATGACGTGTTATATACTTAATCTTTTATAGACCATTAATATAAAGATATATTTATATATTTTATAATTATGCATTGCCGTTGATAAATTCTTAGTAGCATGTATTATATGCATGCTTTTTAAATAATAATTATTATTAAGCTCTAATTAACACAAAAAACTTAATTTTTACACCTTCACTTAATAAACGAGACATTACATTAATGTAACTAGAAATCTAAAATAGAAATACTTCATTTCTCTATTTACAATAAAATATCCATAACGAAATTGGTTGTCCTTTTACGAAGAACGAGAGAAACTATTCTTCATTTGCAAGAAGTAGTAATTCATATTTTGATATCAACAATATTTGTTGATTCAACTGCGTCTTAATTAGAACATTAAATAAATAATAATAGAAGGATTAAGTATATAACGGCAGGGAGTATATTAATTTCTCAAATTACATAAAAACCTCAGTGAAGTCTCTTAGGATGTCATCATCGATGACCTTATATATCTATTGTTCGATAATATTTTTCATTTGCACTTAGCAATCCTTTCAAAAGCTTTCAGAAAATCAATTCTGATTTTAAGACAATATTGCATCTTATTTTGATTCAGTTCTAAATTTGACTGAAAATCAGAAATTTGTAGTCATGATAGCTGAAAGTGAGATACGCGGCAATTTCAGATGCAACAAATTTAAGAATCTCTTTTTGTAGTGTAGTTTATTGTCTGACAATAATGCAAATAATCGGAATAGTCTGAAAACAAATGACCATATCTATTACTTATGATTTTCTTTAACATTAGTTTAAATGGAAAATAAAAACTTTAAACCTTAATATCTCAATAACATAAGTCGTTTTCATACGCATATAATGTACCATTTCACCGGAGAAAAAGGCCGAAATATCGATTACAGGTCCAAAAGTCGAGCATCTAACTTTTCAAGAAAAATTCACTGATATAGTTCAGTAGTCGTAAAATATAGCATCTCACTGTAAGCGAATGTTAATTTTTCAAGTTTTTTTAACTTTGTTTTGACACTGGATACCTGCAGTACCAAAATCTTGAAGAAATATAGATTCTAATACACTTTTCTAGTGCTATATTTAATTTTAATGCGTATAAATAATAGAAATTGAATGGTGTTCTGCGTTTAAGTGGGTGATTATAGTAGTTGTACGTTTTCAATCTTGGAGATTTTGGTAGCGTGGGTAGCCAGTGTCAAAATAAAGTGAAACAACTTGAAAAATTGACATCAG
Organism: Gastracanthus pulcherrimus; assembly: GCA_949152435.1. Lineage (NCBI taxonomy): Eukaryota > Metazoa > Arthropoda > Insecta > Hymenoptera > Pteromalidae > Gastracanthus > Gastracanthus pulcherrimus. The sequence continues at coordinate 13,105,581 of OX424574.1, read as the reverse complement.
CTTACTTGTACTATAATCGATATTTCGGTCTTTTCCTGTAGTGAAATAGTACATTTCATTCGTAAGAATAGGATACATTTATACTTGAGTATAATTTTTCATTAAAATATCTGTTAACAAGCACTAAAAATAATAAATATTATTTCAGATTTAATGTTTATGAACCCCCTTAAACCTTAAAATGTTTAGATAATGAACTAAAAAAATTGTATTCTTTACTTGATTTTAAATTTATAATAATAAATATTTACACATTTTGAACAAAAAGTTTAATATTATAATACACAAATAAAATTGAGCAAAGAAAGAATATTTTATATAATGAAATGTATATAAAAGGTGTTTGTATGAATTGCAATAATATTAATTAACAAAAATGCGTATAAAAATGATATAATATTAAGAAAAGAAAAATAAATACTTGTGTTGATCCGAAAAAGCGTTAGCGAATGAGGGATATTTCTCTAGTTTCATATAATGCAAAAGTTAGGTAAAATAAATATAGATACTTACATCATCATTAATATTTTATGATATACCAGTAGTACTGAAATCAAATAAATTTTTAGGATGGAAAAATATAAAATAAATAAAATCATAATTCAAAAAGTCATCGGAATAGGTAGTATATTGAAAAGATTATCGGTGTGTAAATGAATAAACACATACACAGTGTAGTTTAAAAAAACTGCTTTATTGTGGCAGAACACATGTATTATCATATACCAGCATATAATTAGGAAGTCCATTAGGTATTTTACAAATTACGATCCAATCAGAGGTGTCGTTATACAAGTTGGCGCTCTTCGTTTTTCCCTTCTCCTTGCGCGTATACATTACAATTCTCTCTCTTTATCCCTTACTCGCTCTCTCTCTCTCCCTCTCACACCCTCTCATTTTCTCGTGCAAATGCGATATTCGCCGATAGTACAATTTAATTAGCAGCACACATTGCGCGCTTCATCCGAATGCACGTGTTACCGTGTTCGTAGTACACGCGAAATCGCGCGCTACCTACTGTCCCCCTTTGTATCTTCACTTGGTATTCGTCAAAAGTGTCCATAGGCAGCTTTGGGGAAAACGAACGCGTTTTTTTTATACACAGATATAATTGCATGTATATAATATCGTCTTCGACCTTTCGTATCATTCTTTTACTTTTTTGGCTTCCCCTCCGGCGACCAAATTTGTTGTTCTCCCTTCGGCTCGATATCTCTCTGCGTTGCGTTTTTTTTCTTTCTTTTTATTTCGAAACAAAAGGATATGTGTGCTGTCGTAGGTTATTACTTTTATTTTATTATTTGTTTTTTTTTGCTTATATACTTTATTCGCGAGAATAATTTATATTTTGGTTGGTTCTTCAACGGAGAAATCAGAGCCACGAAACGGCTCGGCGCAAATTTTCACGCAAGCGTATATAATGTGACGTTCGAGGTCCTTTAATAATGCACAATACAATCGAGTTGACATATTGGTATAATTGTAATATAAGTGACGCGTTAGTTCGATGCTCGATTATGGCGATTGGGTCTTTAAATGATGATTTTTGTTCAGATAGTTTCGTGTGTTGTCGCGTTGGTCTTTGGTCTGATTTCATTGTGAAGTTCCTTCAATTTTTTGATTTTTGTGTAAATCGAAAAAGGTACTTAAAACATTTAAATATACCGTTATTAATAAATTTCTGTTAAAAAATAAACATTAACATAATAACGTAATAACATAGTAAATAGGCATTTTAAAAACATTATTATACCAATGAAATGCAAAAAAACATTTACTTTAACACTTAACAAATTAATTAGATAATAAATAAATCGATTAATTTTTGTTTAATTTGTCACTATACACAATCTTACATGCTATAACAATAATACCAAAGGTGTGGCTTTACTCTTTTGCATCGAATCTTTTTTGTTCAAGATCGAATCATGGTCGCGTCACGCATAAAATATACAACTATTACAAATATTTTGTTTATACCCATGTTTTATGCACACGCGCCATTTGTTTTTCGTACTTTAATAATATCTTTATAATAATTGTACGTGTATAATACCCTAATACAAAGTTAAAAACGCGGGAAGTTCGAAATGCACGCATTACAGATGCGACCGTTCACTTTTTTTATTTGTTTTAGTCGTTGCGACGTATATTTCTTTTATTTTTTTAAATGTATGCCACACTCGATTTCTCTATTTTTTTTAATCATCACGCAACTTATGCCCTCAATGAGAGCGAAATTCGTTGATTCTGGATTTCTTTTTTGTTTGGATTCTGCACGATTACAAGTGAATAAAGCTTACGACTGTAGCACCCTATCTATCAATAAAAGCAAAGAATTAGATCTATCATTTTTTAATGTTTATCTTACATCTTAAATTTTTCAATCATTGCTGTTTAGTTTTTGATTTTTAAAGATCTACTTACTTTTTTTTACTGTAATATAATACTCAAGGTGAAATGTAACTTTTTATTCAAATTTTTCGATATTCAATTGTAATACTGAATTTCAGTTAACAAAAGAATAGTGAGCAGCAATGAATGAAAAAGGTAACAATAGAAAGAAAATGATCATCATACATTTCAACATCGCATTTCCCTTTAAACAGTTCTACGCCATACAAGAATCGAGCCGAATGACCGAAGTTCGAGGAATAATGTCGTAGAACGCGAAGTATAGACGCGCCGTTTCGATCGGAATGAAAGTGCGCGCGCGCGCGAAAGCATCGAGAGCTGGAAGAGTCGCGATATGCTTTTTTGCGTGTATAATATGCGATTTGTATATGTGTGTGCGTGTATATATGTGTGTGTGTAAGTAAATGTACGTGTAAATCGGCGCAAGTGTCGGAACTCTCCTTCTTATATAGCTAGCTAAACGATAATACATCAATCAACCGATGTCGCACAAAATTGTATGGATTTCTACGATCGCGAGCAGTTCGCAAAAGCGTACATTAGTCAATTCTCGCAGCGACGTCGAAAGGCTTTTTTTATTCTTTTATTTATTTTTTTTCTTATTTTTTTTTCTTCTTCCTCTTCATTGTTCGTTTCGTTTCTTCCTTCCTCCCACTCGCTTCCTTTTATAATACGTTTTTTGTTTGCCATTTAGATGAAAGTTCGAAAATATCACGACGAACGAATGTGTGTTTGTTGTTAGTGGCGGTGGTGGTGTCTTTTTTGTCCGTGACTCTGAAATCGTCACCGTGTATAGTCACTCGTATACAAATTAAGCGATCTTTTGCATTGAAAATTAGTCGAAGTTTTCGGCTTTTTTTTGGTTATTGAGAATTCAGAAGAATGTAGACTTAGATACATTTTCTTGTTAGTATACTTTACAAAGATTATCTTAAGGGGTAACGCCACCTTGAAGGCTCTAAAATGAACCAAAGTTTGGGGATTTACTGTGGGTAAATACAAAGCTTTATTAAAAAATAACTTTGAGGAATTTATTGCACATGTACTGAAGTATACAAAAAAATTATTTTCTAATAAAGACGGCGGCGAACTGGCCCACTTCCAGAATAGTCTTTTTTCTAAGCATGCCGATTTGCTGGGACACTGGTCATCGTAGAGAAAATCAAAAAAAGGAACATTATCTACACCATAAAAGCTAATGAAGTACCGATCCTTTTTTGAAAATAATTTATTTTTGCAAAATGGCAGTTAGTTTTCGAAAAAGTTCATTTTTTACACTAAATTTATTAAAATAAATGCTAATAGCAAGAAGAGTTGTCGTATTTTTTAAAAAAGCATGGGTACTTCATTTCAGGAAAACTCTTCTTGCAATTAGCATTTATTTTAAAAAATTTAGTGTAAAAAATGAACTTTTTCGAAAACCGAACTTTATAGTATATATAAATATACGAAGATGTTGACCAAAGTTTAGGTCAATCGGATAAAAACTGTAAGAGAAATCGTGTCCGAAAATTTTAAAAAGTATGTTTTACGAAAAACGCGTTTAAAGTTTTCGTAACTTGGTAGCGCGAGGGTTAACGTTTCACTTAGAATTTCCATTTAAACCTGTCATCATCATATTTCTGTGTATGAAAACATTCAAGTAAGCGAAAACAATACAAGATTTTTTGAAACGTTCAAGGTGGCGTTACTCCTTAAACAATTTAGGCAAAAACAACACTATGTGCTCTAAGTTATTTATATAAGAATCAATGAGCAATGAAATACGATTTTTTTTATTATAGGAGTAACCTTTTATGTATAATATCTGAAGAACTAGAAAAAGCAAATTCAACAACGGTATTAAAATTGCAAGAAATGAAAGCTTCTTTGTTTGCCTTGTAATGATATGAAAACATTTTTGGTATTATAAGATATTGACTAGACTTTATTTTATAAATACAAATAGTAAAAATATATGTACAAATAAGTGAAGGATTCATACTCTTTTTAAGGAAATTGAAGTGCAAAGCGCAGATTGCACAAAGATTTTTTCAAGAACTTAGAAAATAATTTTTCAAAATCAATAAAAGGTTTGATGAATAAAACTACAAAACATCAACAATAAAACTGCCATAATTTAGATTAATCTCAGCCCTATTATTTGCAGAATGATATTGCATCTTCGATACGCGAATAGAAATCCGCTGTACTTACAGTAGGTGACCAGGCAGTGGCGCCCTGAACTAACGATATTAAAAACTTAATGGATTGATTCAACATATTTGCACATAATCTTGCAGTTTATTATTCGTTTTTATATGTAATATTTAAATAAAAACAAAATATTCAACTCAAAGAGTATTTCGAATATGTACACGGTTAAAAAATAAACATACTTTGTTTGTTAACATTTTCGTTGTGGTATGAGTCACAGGAGACTCATACAATTTTCAGATATATATTTCTGAGACTTTATTTAATTAATTACTTTTTCTAAATGGATAAATATAATTTTTGTATGTGATTCTTTAACTATTATATATACATAAAAAGTAAAATATACATTTGGATCTTTCCAGACATTCACAATGTCTTTTTATTACTAATATGAAGAGCTTGTGAAAAAGTCTATTTTTCCAGCTGTAGTAAAAGTGTCACATATGAATAACACAAATTGTATGTTGCTTTAAGAAACAAAATGTGTACAGATAGTTTACAAACAAATATTTGTTTATTTTTTATACGTAGAAAATTTAAGTAGAAAAGTAACAGTCAAATCTGTTTGGGAATGTTTTAAGTTGGTTATTTTAACAAACACATGTATAATTTATAATTAACAAACAAATTTTAACAAAAAGAAAAAATCACATATTACGATTTTGTTCTAAATCGTGTATATGAAAGTACAAATTTTGAAATGACTCATATTGAAACTTGTGTAAAGTAATGTAATGTCCATAAATTATATATGAAATTAAAAATTTAAAAACAATAATACGAATAACAGGAATTTCAAAATAATAACAATATCATCGAATAGTAAACTCCTCCAATAATTATTCATAAGTGATGCACGAAAACAAATATACGAAGACCAGCCATAATGCAAAAGTCGTTGAGATACGCATCGCTTCGTCAACGTGGAACTGGACACTGTCATTACAATTTCTCTCTCCCTCACTCTCTTTATCAATCTTTAATCATTCCTTTATCATCTAGCGTAACGCTAGCTATGCTCGTCATCAAAATCGCTCTCTCGCTCTATAATATTACAGTTCAACAAAACAAAACAGAACATTGTACGTAACAGAACGTGTTCGACGCCTTTGACGCGGGCTCATGCAACGCGCTCATAACTATTATATATCGTATCGCCCTAAGAGTTTTTACGTACGCTAATTGTTTTTATTTTTGCACGTTTTAACGTTACACTTTTACTTCATTGTTTCTTTTTGGTTTGTTAATTATTTTTTCTCGTATTTTTATGTCGTCGTACTTCAACCTCTATTCCGATATCGTATCTCTCCTTTCTCACGTCGCGCGCGCTTATATCCTCTTATATCCCAGCTTATGCTATATAATAAATGAGCGGTCGCAATTCGACACTTTATGGCCATATATATTTTTACACTCTCTTTTTATCGTTCTGCGTCTCTCCGTCTAGTGTATTAATTACCGGTTGCGAGCTGCTGCCGCTTTCTCCGTTGTCGTCGTCGTCGTTTTTCCCTTTATTTTCTCGACTACTACCTATGTGTCGTATCTTCCTCCCACGTTTACGGCACAACCATGTAAGGTACAATCGTCGCAATGCCTATTATTTTAGTTAATTAGTACAACGAAGCAGCCGCGTTTTTAAATACGAAGCTAACTGGTTTATTATTTTAAGTTCGATCGATTCCAAAAAAATTTGTTTCTTCTCGCTCTTGGTTCTAATATTCTTTTCTGTTTTTTTTTTCTTTGCATCGCTGATCGCGATTTTGTATTCTTTTGCAGTTGATCGCTCGGCTTTTATTTTAAAAAGATACTCTGACCATAAATGCATTTACAATTATTTTTTTTTTATACGTAAGAAGATCGCGCAATTTGTAATAATTTTAATGAACAAGAAAAATTTTAAGTAAAGATGAATGATTTTACAAAGACACACTCAATACTGAAATTATTTTCCTTATACAAGACAAATTTTAAAAGAAATAATTGTTTTTGTACATAATTGCACGAATGGAAAACGCATCTTTTTATATATTCATTCCCGAAGAACGTAATTCAGCGTTTTAATAAGCTAATCGGTAATATATTCAATATTCGATGAACAATATACCCTGTACAATTAAAGTAAACTCTACCGACAAATAAATTTACACACTTTTGTTCTTTTTTTCCTGTTGGAGGGAAGAAGACGGAGGGGAAGTTCATGGCATTATACACGATTTATTCTTCGCCACTGTAACGGCAGTATTAGCTCTCGTTTATTTGTTTTTTTTTATCCTCGCCTTTTAATATCGCTTCTCTATATTTTTAACCTTTTTTTAGTACGTTCTTCATCGCAGTGTGAAATTGACGAACTTCAAATGCCTTGGTACTTTTGCATAATGTACGAATATAGAATGCACATATTCTTCGATTCCTGACCAAACGAAATTTATGCATGTTCAACTATTTACATGATCACGTATACACGATCTCTGACCAAATATGACTACGCCTACGATTATATATAGTATGTCATATATTTTATTTTAAATTTTCTATTACTTTCATAGCCACTCATGACCATCTATAATTATATATGGCCATTGGGCGATTAAAATCGGTAAATAATTCCGTGACTATACGTCAGATCGCATTAATATAATTGTCATATGTGGTCGTGTATATATGTGTGAACATGAATAAATTTATTTGAGCCGGGGTGAGGAGGAAAAAGGATCGAAGAAGCCGAAGCGCAACAAATAGTGAAACGGAAAACGAACGCAAAAGTCTGCGGTGTTCGGTGTGAGTGTATATACGTGGTCTTCGGTGTATCTTTTTTCGGAGAGCACGAAAGGATTTTTTTTTATAATTCAGCGATGTAACAAGCATTTTTTTATTCCTCATTTTGTCTTTCATTTATTTAATCCTTATAATCTTTGGCACGAAAGAAGCTGCGTTTCTCTATATTATATTTATATATCACATCGACGATGCTCTCGTAAAATCATATACACGATTTCCCTCTTCTGCTTTATTCTTTCTCTTCATATAGAATCTCTATGTATTACCTAGTATATTACAGTGGAAGTTTCGTTTTTTTTGTTACTTATAATAATTCGTGACTATGAGATGTAGACACATGTAGTAAAGCTGACTGTTTTTCTTTCGCTCTCCATCGTATCTGTGCTTTATATTGGCATCGACGTTTTTTTTTTCAAATCTTCGATCGGGCGACTTGCATGTAGGTTTTTTTTTGTTTGTAAAGGTGCGCGACTGATGGCAACTCGAATAATGATTATACTCATACGAAGGATCGAAAAAACTAATTTCGTCGTACTTTCTTGATAGTTTTTCTTTTGTTTCTCACGTGCTTATACTTGCGTCTTTTTAATCTCTCGTCACTTTAATACGTATCACTTCGAAGCAATTTTTTATACGAGCTTATTTCAAGAAGAGAAGAAAAGAAAAATTTCGATATTTTGTAATTATACTTCGTTACGATTCACTTTCCCTAATTTTCTCCTATTTAAGTACGATAATGATTGGAAAAACTTTTTTTTCATAATATTCGTAGTTTTTTTTAATCGAAAGGATATAAATGACGCCTCGAGAAACGATTTCCTCATGGGGGTAAATGTTGAAAAATCTATGTAAATTTAGCACTCGCTAAACGAGGACCTTTATAGTTTATGAACGATGAGAGTGAAAAGCAAACCGCGGATATCAAACCATATTTATACGGAAATTTCGCGCGTATACGTAGTACAACAATACATCATAGTTTTAAACGTAAAATCGGTTCGTCGAGAATTTTTCGAAAATTCAAAAATCACACATATACTTGACACATAACAGATCGAACATCGACGGAAGAATTACGAAGTAAGTAAAATACGCACTTTTTTATAGAAAAAACGATATTCCATTTTTCATTAAAACAACCGTTTTTATTTCACTCTATCATAAGAATTCGATTTATTTTATTTATAATCATTTGTTCTGCGATAGGCTCGACACTAGCTATGATCTCTCGTTTTCTTTAATTAATTAATTTTATTTATCTTTTGTTTAGAGTTACTTTCACTATGTGATCTCTGTCGAACAGCATTGTGAATCGCACTTCGATCTCGTTTATTTTTACTTTTTTTTTCTTTATTTCGTCGTTAAATGTAAGAAGTGAAAAATTGGAGAATGTGTTTGGGAAATATCATGTCGCGCTGTGACGTCGTCGTCGCGACACGAACGACCCATATAATAAAGTGTCTTTCTTTTTTTCTTCTTCTAAGTTCGCCTTTTGTAAGGAAGAATATGGGAACGTCGTGTCGCCGAGTATTCTTGTTTATCATTTTTTTTACCTTTCTTTTAATTGTAATTGTAATCTTTAATTACTAATCGTAATAATTATTAATATAATATTTATCTATAGTTCATATGTACAAATTGTAAAATGTCTTATTAATGTAAAAGTTGTTCTTTTTTCATTCAAATAGCAGTGTGATGTAGGTATAATTAATCTCTTTGTTTTATTTTTTAAATCTAGGATCTCTTCATGCACTCGAACGCTCGTACACTTTTTTTTGTTTTCGCTCTCGCTCTCTATTTACTTTCTCTCCTCGCTATTTCGCACAGCATTTCGACTCGTGCTGCGGAACACATGGTCTCTTATTTTTTTTATTCTTTTGTTGCACGGTAATTGTATATTTAATGTTTTGTACATGAGTTTTGTTTTTCTCAAGATATAATAAAGTCTACCGCGCGACAGTTGTGTATGTTTGGAACAGTTTCAAAGGGGTGAGTGTGGTAATTTTTTTTATAACTTTTATATCAATTTATAATGTTTTATAATTTTTAATTTTAATTAGCTATGCATTGTAAACTATCTTTTACAAATAAATTTGTGTTTAATTATAATTTATGAACATTTTAAACGTATATTGTTAAATAAAGTTTATAACATTTTATTCCTATCTACTGCTCAATTGAATGAAAGCCAGGTTTCAATTTTTTAAATTACTACCATCACCCCTTAGGATATGAAATACTGAAACTTTGGTTATTATATATAACCAAAACTTCGAAAATTTTTTATTATGTAATTTGAATTGATGTTTGATTTCATTTTAAACTGTAACGTTTAAACATTTTAATAAAAACATTAAGATTAAGTTTATCTGTAAAAAGAATAAAGTATGATTTTTCTATAAGAAAATTAACTTACGTGCGTTTATTAAAAAATGACATCATTAATTCAACGTGAATTATTTTTGTATGTGTTTACGCGTTTGAAACCATTTAACATTCAGAGGCCTTACATTAATAATACGTTTCAGAAATAAGCATTTTCAACGAATCAAGTGTTTCGATAATATTTTCAGTATTTCATGTCCTCAATTTATGCGTTTTTATTTTTGTTACTTTATCATGAAATATATAAGGACGAGGCGATTTTTCATTCTTTCGCATAAATTCACGCTCACATTCTCATGCTTCTCTCCTCGATATAATTATCTTATTTCTTTTTTTCTGCACTCATACTTCACACTTTCTACAGTATATCAGAAGACAAGTTTGCGCTTTGCTGCGGCTCTCTTCGATTGTATTCTCGAGTCTTTGCTAAAATTACCATTATCGTTATTTTTTTTGTTAATTTAATATTAATAATTCATCTTATTCACATGAAGAAGGAAGAGCTTAAATCGTGTCACCTCCTTCCTATTCGTGGAACATCTTTAGGGGAAAAGGCGATTTTCACGTAATTAAATTTTCTTTCTTTTTTTTATTACTTCTCACTCTTTCTCAATCTTTTAAATCCTCTTTCAATGCGTTAATTTTTTTTTATTCGATATATAATGTTTACATAAGCTCGTCCGGTTCGTGGCCGAAACGATCGATCGATCGATGATATTGTTTATTATCGAAAGGAGAGAAAAAAATTGAAAAAGAAAACCTAGTATCACTCTACCATATATGTACGTACTAGTTACGAACTTTGGTGAGGCACCACAGGGGAGACTATAATAACTATACAGAAAAAGTCGCTCCGATCGTCATGCGTTTATCATTATGGTTTACACCGCCACGATTGGCAAAATTCGCGTGGAGTCGACAAGAATGTTTTTTTTCTATTTTTTGTATGTGCACACCCTGACGCATTTTTCGTCTCCAATTATAACTTTATCGTCGTTAGTCTTCGTCTCAACTCGTTATATATCCTTCGTATTTCTCGTATATTCGTTACTTCATTTCCTATCTACTCTTTGTTTTAACTAATTGCTCCGTCGCTTCGGAAAAAATCGTTTCTCGTTTCGCTTTTCGTTTATCTCGAGGAAGAAGAAAGAGAGACTTAACCTTTTACCATCTTATAATAAAATAATAAATATCTTTCTCAAAACGAAAGTTACTTTTTTCGTTTTGTTATTTTCTTTCGTGATTAGTAGGACGTGCTTATTTTCTCAATCGATATACTATTTCACAAACAATCAGTGCTGGTTCATCAATCTCATATATTTCATTGCATAACAAACGAATCAGCGCAGGATTAGTATTGGCACATTACCTAAAATACTGACGTATCGGTATAATACTGATTCATAACATCAAGCCAATGTCACTCTGTAAATGGGCAGATCCTCTGCTACGTCAAACCATTGTTCTAATTAGTTACTTAATTAACCAATCTCGTGCATTTCAGAATTCAATGCGACTATGGCAAGACTTCGTCGATTGTAATTTAAGGTACGATAGAATCTGACCATATTATTCTAGCTTTTATTCAGAAATATTTCAAACTTTCAAAAATATATCTACTCTCTAAAAGAGGCCTTCAATTCCCGTATTCAAAGTGGAATCCTAAGTCAACCCATTAAAATTCTACTTACAAGCATTTAGAGAGTATAATCTTTTCATTCTCATCATCACCCACATGAAAATAATTTGATGGAACGGCTTAATATTTCGCTGGAAACGACGAAAGTATTAGCTGGATTAATTTTGGTTATTTCATAATTATTTTTTATATTTTAATCGAACATATAATAGCATACTTCTATGTAAACTTTTTGAAATTTCGATATACATGAAAATCGAAAGAAGAAATAGTTCTTCAGAAACACTCGTAACGTCGTCTATCCGTAACAATATCCGGACGTATCCAATACTTAAATGATTACGCATCGATTTAGATCCAACATGAAACGGTTCGGAAAGTTCCGGAAATATCCGAATGCAATGTTCAGACGGATTTAGAAAGTTCCGGATCAGCCTGATTAAAAGGTCCGAAAGGGTCCAAATGTGTTCGGAAAGAAGCAGACGTAAAATACGGTGTGCACGGAAAAGGGTTTTCAGCGGTAAAAATGGTCGTGCTAAATGTTACACACTAAATTATTGTGCTATTTACTAAAAAAAAGTAGCAAAAGAATGAATATAAGTGGTTTATAGCACCGACATTTCAGCTTCTTGCTTCAGTATCTCTTTTTCTGGAGGTTAGAACCCGTTTGTCGGGTTCCAAGAGCCACGCGCGCGTATGCTAGACCAGACGAAAATATTGCGGCGTCACCATGACAACAGCATGCGCACTATCAATTAAACGGGTTTCTAGGTTAGTAGTTGAAATATGAGTGTTGGTTATTACTAGAATGTACAATTATGCTGCTGTTGAGTTTTAGCACCTTTTTACCGATGGAAACCTTTTTCCGTGAGGTCCGGAATAGTTGCCACGATGGCGTTCCAAACCATACCGGATTTTGGGTCTGGTTTATTCCGAACTTATTCGGACCGTTTCATCGGGGCCTTAACTTCAAAAGCCACCCGTTTCTTTCCAGATCAAGTCGGTTTTTAGAATCAATTTTATCCCCAACTTTCAGAAATTATCCCGATGAAAAGGTCCGAATGGATTTGGATGAGTTCGGAAAGAACCGGGCGCAATATCTGGTATAGTCCCGAATGTTTGCCATGGTAATGCTCCAAACCTTTCCCGATTTTGCGTCCGGTTCATTCATAACTCACACTGACAGTTTCATCCAGGTGTCCAGAATTTTCAGGTTTTTTCTGATAAAACGTGATGCAAAATCCGGACAATCTCGACAACGCGACCTCACAGGCAATGTGATTAGGTCCAGCCTTATCCGTGTTTCTAAACCAGCCCTAGAAGCCTCATCCAGCCAAAATGTTTTGTCGTTTCAGCTAAAAATTTGTCCCCGTGCATGCGAAACCAAAGAACAACAAAAGTCCAATCTCTCTTTCTCCTTCCCGTAGAGCGCGGGCACACATTACACCATCACCTCATCCCAGCAGTCCGTCACCGCACAACACAACAACCCAAGCCCAAAATAGACTTCAACCACGGCTCTCAGCTACGCACACTGCGAAAGCCCCTGCGCACTGTTAACGACGCTAGAGCGAGCCTCTCCTCGGCCTCTTCGCGCTACAACAATCGCGACAAGCGCCATCCTCGTCCTCCTCTTCATCGTCGTCGTCCTCGTCGTCGTCGTCCTCGATCACCGATCAGATGCTGGCCCTGTGCTGATAGATCGGCGGCAGCTGGAGCAGTGGCGCGATCGAGGCCGGCCGCATCGCGTACTCGTGCTGCGGCAGATCGACGATCAGCTCCGAGTGCTGCTGGCTCAGCCGGTGGTGATGCTGGTGCTGCTGGTGCTGGAGGTGGTAGAGGCCAACCTCGTCGTCCTCGTGGTCGGGCGTGTCGTCGTCGAGGGAGCTGCCCGCGGGCAGGGTCTGCATCGGCAGCAGGTGCGATATCTTGCCGGGGGAGCGACGCACCGTGAAGCGCGGTCTCCGGCGCTTCTTGTAGAAGCCGCTGCAGCGACAGCTGCAGACCGACGCATCGTCGTCCAGCGATATCGTGTCGCCCTGGGTGCCCAGCTGTCCCGACAGGATCGAGCCGTTCGCGGTGATCACGTCGCCCTCCAGTCGCACCGCTCCCTGCGCCGCCTGCGAATCAAGTTACGAGGGGGGGCGGTTTGAGATTGTGCTTTTCTCTCGGTTTCTAATGGGAGTTTGCGGACTGAGGGGAATTGGGATTATATCGTGGCATGTGGACTCAACCCGATGGATCTGAATTGGGACTTGGACCGAGTAAGGTTATCCATTTTTTGTTTTTATGTGTTTTAAACCAATCTTAGCCGATAGATGAATATTTTGAAAAATTCGAACTTAGAAATTTTATCAAACATTTTGACTTAAAAAAATATGGTCTGGTTTTTCAAAAATCTTTTAAGATCAATTTTTAAAAAGTAGTCACCAATTGACTAAGAATAGTTTAAAATACATAAAAAAACAAGAAAATTAGTTACATGAGGTTTTGGCATGAGATCTCATGTGAGATCTCACCTGAGATCTCACGTGAGATTTTGCAATAGGGTTACAATACGAACTCTCAAGTGTATACATACAGTTGTAGGAACGTTGTAAGAACGTTGCTCTGATAACTGCACAATGTATCTTGTACTCGTCTTAAGCACAATCTAGCAACATTACAGAAGTATTTAAATGTCCGTTCTTGTAACAAAAGTTTTGTTGTAAAATCATCGTGGTAACCAGAGCCTATCTCCGTCTTTAACAGTTGTTATCAGAGACTTCTTAAAAATCTTCTGAATATGTCACTAAGGTGATGCCGTAGGTATAACATTATCACGACGTTTTAATAATACATCTTTTGCTACTAAAGCGGACATTTCAACGTATCTAAATCTTTGCTACCTCATGTTTACAATATTTAAAAATCGTATCTTGTTTGCTAGCGAGCAACGTTAATAGCAACATATTTACAACGTGTTGTACTATCTGAGTCTTATAGTATGGTCTTCCATTGGAAAATAGTAATACTTTACATGAAGAATTAGATGTACATTACAGTTCCATAGTTTGAAAATTAAATGAGAGGAAAGCCCAGTACCAAAGGAAAGATTGAAAAATAAATTAGAAATAATTAAGGTAAAATGCCCAGTACTTGGACAAAACGAAAATTGTGACCAGTAGTTGGACAGTGACAAAAGTTGTTGCTAGTGATAAAGGTGATAAAACGATATATTCATTGGCATTTATTAGGATAGTTTATGATATGTAGTATGTACTTTAACCAAAATTATGATAATTTACGTCTTAATTTTGTTATAAATGTAAATATAACATTTTGAGGTTATGTCGACAACTGTAATATACCGAAAGTATTGTCCAAGTTTACGTCCACTGTTTTTTCTGAACCCAGTAGTTGGACACATTTAATTCATATGTCCAACTACTGGGTCCTAACTCTGTCCAAGTACTAGGGGCAGCTTGGCATATGATGTCCAACTACTACGACATATAGTTGCATTTTAAAACTTACTTTTTTAATATAAAAAAGTATGTAAGCGTCTTTTTTCTTGTACTAATAACAGTAATACATGCCACAATAACGATTAGATTAAAGATTTAGGAAAAATATTGAGTTTTGGCTTTACAAACACTGATTCCGTACTTTCGTTTGAAAAAGTGTCCAAGTACTGGGCATTTTACCTTAGTGAGAAATAAATAATTATTGTGCAAAGTAAATTAAAGAAGAAAAGTGAAGTTTATAAAGAATGTGACAGTAGTCAAGAGGATCTAAACGATAGCAAAGACCTTAAAGTATGTGGCACAAAGGAACAAGTTAAGGGATCCTCAAATTTATACATGAATTATGAAAGAGTTACGAAGAGGTAGAAGAGTTAGAGAGAAGTGGGAGTGTGTTTGAATAGCTGTAGATAAATTCATATAAAAAGGACGTAGAGAAAGAAATTCTAAAAGTAAAAAAGGAAACCGAAAGAATCAGCAAAGCTTAAGAAATAGTGATAATTAAGCTAAACGGACGTAATGTGAATGTAAAAAAATAGAAATAAAAAATGTACGAAGTGATGCATAAAGACATAAATATTAATGTGGGAAAGGAGAATATAACAAGTAGAAAAGCCGACAAAAGAAAATGAAAGAACAATTGAAAAATTAGAGAAGAAAAAGAGAAATAACATAATATTGGATGACTGAAGAACGCACAAGATGGAATAGAAGAAGAAGTGAAACAATTGATAGTGGCTACAGTAACGGTGGAAATTAAAATACATGAAACAGAGAAAATAAGATAAACTGAAAAAACATGGTTTACAGTCAGTATAAAAGCTGGAGAGAAAACAAAAACCATGAAAAACAATTACAACTTTACGGAAACTTTAATTTACGTTATTAATGTCTTGACGTGGAAGGAAAGAAAAATGTAAAAAGTATAGATACTATGTACGAAACTTACAGGGAAATGGTAATGAAAAAGTAAAAGCTGGATACGGAAAATACTTAATACTTATTGGAAATAAATATTAAGTTTGGGATGAAGAAAGTGAAGATTTGTTATCAACAAAGATGGATGAGACAGACAAGAGACAAACAGAAAAAGCTATAGTGAAAACAAAGAGGTACAATTACAGAAGAAAAGGAAAACATAAGGCACAGCAGCAGCAGAAAGGCGGAAACAACTATGCAGAAGTACATACATGAGTGGCAAATACAGAGGAGAGTAAAGAAGAGTTAGAGGTGAAAAAGCATGATGGAGCAAAGAAGAAAGAAAATAAAACAAATGGTAAGAAACAAATAAAAACATTTTGGATTTGGCCATGCACTCTCCCAAACGTTCCATTTGTAAATAAAGTTATGCTTGCGGAAGCACTGCTGTACAAAATCGGTATAGCAGATACACGAACAAGGAGAAACTAGGGAGTTCACGGATTTTGATAAAGCTTCATTTTTAATCAGAATCGGCGACCTGAACTCCTTGGTCTCCCCTTATATAAGCTATAAGTTTTAACAGTGTACACAATTTTCTTTTGCGATAAATGTGAACTGGGAGATGATTAAAAAAAATTACCTGAAGGGCCTCGGCCTCGTCTCGCCTCTCGTCCTCGGTGTTCATGGTGACGAATCGCAGCACGAGCAGATTGAGCGAGGCGGCAACTATGGCCAGGCCGAAGAGGATGAAGATCAGGGCGAACATGACATACTCGGGCTTGTTGTCGAGGGCGTTGTCCTTCTGCAGGGCGACCATGTCGCCGAAGCCAATCGTCGTCAGGGTGATGAAGCAGTAGTAGACGGAGTCGAAGTAGGACCAGCCCTCGTAGCGGCTGAACGCCGCGGCGCCGCCGGCGATCGTCAGGATCGACAGCGTCGTCACCACGCAGATTAGGTTGATTTCCGAGGCCTGCGCGTCATTAGACTTTTTGTACAACAGAATTCGTTTTATGCCCTCGGATTGTAACGGTACTTATATTAATATATTAATAGCTCTACACGTATATCGTATTATTATGTTATTTTCCTGTTACTCAGAGTTATATATAGCATTATATTATGTTTTAGCGAAATGTTACTCTTTTCTAAGTTGCTATTTTCGAGCGTAAAGTGTAGAATTTAAATAAATATATAACGATATATAATCTTATTTGATCGTACATGACTTTATTACATGTACGAAGTACGGTATATTAACATCGTAAGGATATATGAGCACTCATGCGACCATATGATCCTATATGTATGATTATATTATATATGATCACTTGTATAATTGTAATTGTTCACGTATGCTTAGTGTCGTGCTTAGTATATACAAATATTTATAATATTATGTGATCATATATAGGAAGTATAAAACCCGTTTTTAGCCGAGTTTAAAAATATTTTAAAAAATATTTGAATAATTTACGAGAACAGGAAAACATAATAAATAAAAATACGTGTCAATATTAAAACAAAAGCTACTGTAAAATTAATATTTAATTATGTTCGAGATTAATTTCACATACATATTTAGCACTTTTGTTCCGTCAATAGATGAATTTGACACAGACTTTGTCAAAGTAAATAGCGATTGAATGCCTTGCATATTTTATTGTCTACTTCGTTCGATTGACTTTATGAACCCCCATTAGTAGTCAATACTTAACAATATTCCCCTGAAGCAATGTGCCATAAGATTAATACAATGCTTGTCGTACAATACTAAAAAGGATAATAGTAATAGAGGAGACTGGGGTATAACGGATCATGGGGTATAATGGAGCAGTTGTGATAACTTCGCTTCAGAAGTGGCGTCATCTATTTAATCGAATGTTAGTTTATCCTTTCCCATCAACCGTTACAATGCAGAACGAATTTAAAAAAAAACATAGTTTGGGATCGTGTAAATCAGTAAATTTTTAAAAAATGGCTTTTTATTAATTCCTTGTGAATTGCAGGTTTATCCAGGCAATTTTCCAAATTTCCCAGGTGCTCTCAAAGCAGTTTTTTAAATTATGATTGATATTTTTATATCAATATTATTCATAATTATTTCAAAAAATTCTTAATGGAATTGATAATAAGGAGAAGATTAGCTGTGCGAAACTCAAATTGTGATTAGACTTTCAAGAGTTGTTTTCTTGTACTGAAAAATAAAGTCCACCTTTCATAATTTAATCTAGTAGGTTTAAGATGTCAATTGCTCTACTCCAAATACTATACATTATTTTTGGTAAAAATGGTTGGTATTATTTATAAATTAATATTTTTCTTTCTGTCGACTATGATTTACTTTTTGAACTATTTTATGTTCACAAGTATAAATACTATTAGAGTTATATTCACAACTATAAATACTATTTTTCATTAAAATAATACACATTTAGAGTAGAACAACTGATATCCTAAGTTAACTGTGGTCCATTAGATAGAACTATGGATGCTGAGTTTAATTTTTTTAAAAGCCAGAAAAGTCCGATTAAAATTTGAGTTCTGCACAGTTGATGCTATCCTTGTGAGAAAAATCCGCTAGCCGATTGTTACTAAATACTTTAGCAAAATAGAATACATTTGTGTTGATTTACAACATATTTTTTTAGTAAAGTTTAATTAATAAAAAGAAGACAATTTCTATTCAATTTTTTTATTATATTTAAAGAATTATTAAAAGAATCATTAAGGAAGAAAGTTACTTTTTGAATGCGGAGGGGCCGAAAAACTCTTTTATTGATCCTCGTTCTTCAGTTGCAAAAATTTTAACGTAATAAAAATTTCACGACGGTAGCTAATGGTTAATCTATTTTTATATTTTCTTTTATCATTAAAGACGATTTCAACTGTTTAAAAATAATAATCTTTAAATCTTTCAAGTTTTGAAAATATTTCTTCTGCACCAATAAAATTCCCTATGTGACCCTGAAATTCCCTATGAATTCCAGGATTTTCCATGTCTTAAAAGATTCCCTGTTAATTCAAGGATTTCCAGGTTTATCCCTGTGGTAGACACCCTCTTCTGTCTGTTTTCCAAATGTAATAAAAATTTGTGTAATTTATGTAGGTAGTAATTTATGTAAGTTATGATGGTAACAATAATTAAAGAAATTAATAATGCGTTCTATGTCTACATCTCAATTGACCACTCCATTATACCTCAATGCTTTTGAACATCGTGATTTTCGATGTATATTCGGATAATAATTATTAAATACTTTTGTATTATATTAATTTCAGCAGTAACGTAGAAAAATGTTTTTTGCATAGCGAAGCACAGAAAGAATTTTTTTTATTGAATTACATTTTTTTACGTTGTTTAGAGCACAATTTATTTTAGTGCTCCGTTATACCCCAGTCTTCCTAATTTTATTAAATAATTACAATAACTTCAATTAGTTCTTGTTTATGAATAGTTCAAAAATATTCACAAAATGTACGACGACTCGAGCATCTACTTATATAATATATATTATAAATCTTTGAAATACTTCTAGCACACCATTGCAGATGAATAATTTGTTGCATCATTAAACTAAGCTTAAATGTACATGAATCACATACATTAAAATCATCTCACTAATTTTGATAATAATTTCCATGCATTTCAACTAGAAGACCCAAATTATTCAAATAAAGCACTTTCATAATTTACTCGTCGATCCTTGCAATCATACGAAAATCCCTCTAGCGCTGCGTCAATTTCAATACAATTTTCAATCCCTTCTCCCTCGAAATTACAATCCGAATATTTGATAAATCGTGCAATTAGTCGTTCCCGCCTTTCCGCAGACTGCACTTCAATCCATAAACCGCGCACTCTCTCCTAACATGTACACACCGCAGCCCCCCCCCCTGAGTCTACGTACACCCATTAATACACGAAACGGCAAAGGACAAAGTTACACGGGTGCAAGGCGCGAGCGATGAAAATCGGCTTTCACGTTACCTGTATGTCCTTGCAGTTGAGAAGCCGCTTTACGTTTCTGATGACGACCGAGGAGAACTTGTTCAGCCGCTCGCCTATGCTCTGGAACATGACGAGGCCCAGCGGGATGCCGACTATCGCGTAGAACATGGTGAAGAGCTTGCCGCTTATCGTGTTCGGCGTCGAGTGCCCGTAGCCTGCGGAAACACAAAACGCACGCACGTGAGTAGGTAATGCATGAAAGTAACGGGCGGCTTTGAGTCGAGGAGGTTTCGCGGCTCGCGACAGGAGGCGAATGAGTGCCTCGGCTGGGAAATGACAATGATGCGATCTGGGGTTGAATTTGGAAACTTTGGAGCTTCGTGCGGAGTTTTGGGGTGGTTATGAAAATAATATCACAGAGTGACTTCGTTTTTTGATAAGACAGTTCAATGAGTTTGACGTGGTTGCATATGTCACGTGTACCTGTGAGCATTAGTAATATAGATTTAAAGGTAACAGGATGTAGTCTCTTATAATGTAATTTGTCAGAATAACAAATCTTTAGATTCAAATTTTCAAATTTCTAAAGACAGCTTATTTCGATTTGATGTGAAAACGAAAGGTATTATTTATTGTTACAGGTTAAGTCGGTAAGCTACTTTTGATAACTGTAAAAATGCATACATTTTATACGTTAATAATTTTGTGGTTTTTCTAAGACGAAATTTGAAACTTTTTGTGGCAAAATATATTATATTTACCTATAATTTAACTCCTGGTAGACTTAATCTTTATCAACAATAGAATCTCTACGCTTCCATGCGTGGGTCTTGTTTTTAAAGAAAAATTTATTTACCGCGGGGTTTAAACACTGGATCATTTTATATGAACTAAAGGCTGCAAATGGTAGTTTTTCATGTGGCTATGGTAAGAGTGGAGCAGATTTTGAAAAAATTATAATTTCATTAAATAAGTAATGTTTTAAATACTTTATATAATTTTTTTTTAAAAATGTCTACTTACTCTTATGCTTTTTGTCTGTAGAAAGCAAATGCGGTACTTTTTCAAAATTCTGGTACACTCGGACCATAGCCACATAAAAAACGAACATTTTAAGCTCCGAGTAAAAATAATTTTCTATATAATTGTATATAACCATATGTAATTATTCTTATATAAATTCATACATGATTATATATGATTATATATAGTGCTATATAATATTTTACGATTTTATATATCTGTGGCGTACCGGAAAAACAACTTAAGTCCATTTTTTTGATAATTGAGTTTTGACCGATTTTAGTACCCTTACGTAGTATATTTTGAGATAAAACTGTAAAAAATCAATAAAGTGTAAAAATAAGTGACCCTATGAACTATTTATGAATTTTTCTAACATTAGTTTAAATGGAATTTAAAACTTTAAACCTTAATATCTCAAAAACATCAAAAGTGGACCCTGTATATAAGCTCGATAGCACAACCCTTTCAGAGCGTTTAAGGCAGGACTCGACTACACTGCCTTACTGACGAGTCCAGTAGACGAACGCGGGATGAAACGTATAGAGAGAAGACATCAAACTTCGTCGATCTCTATAAAATATAACAAGGAACATTTTTGAAAAAAATTAAGATGATTTATAGGAATGAGAAGAACATTTTGTACAATTTTTGAGGCTTTATCTTTTTCTTCTGAAGAGAGAAAAATATTTTTGTAAAATAAATCCATTTTTATTCAGTAGCGAATTCTGGAGTAAATCGGCAGCATTTGATTTGATTCCAAAACGGTATCTCTTTAGTATCTCTTGAACGAGTTCTAAGCCCAGATCATAACGACCTGTATATTTCGAGATATTTGAGATCATATGTTTAAGATTTTTTTATAGAGTATATCTCGAGAATGGCACGGTCATTTTTTATTAAACAGAGCTCATTTTTTTCGTTTTTAATGAAAATTCGAAATTAAAAAGAAATTTAAAGATTCATCGACTCGTTTTCTTTTTATTACAATTATTCAATTTTATCGCTGTTTCAATTTTAAATACGATTTAAAGTAACAACAGCTGTAGTAAACTAGGATAAAATCTCCTCAAGAGTCTATAGTACATAAAAAAGCTTTTTATAATACATATAAGTATAACACTTCTTGACGTATAGTATATAGGGTTTTAAAATATATTTCTTAATTTTTATGTTAACTGAAAAGTTTTTTCGTACTATGATAAAGCTTCCGTAATGGGGAAGCTAAAGCAAAAGCTAACGTTTGTAAGCATAGATTTTCATAATACACATTGAAATCGATAGCGGTAATTTATTATTGAATAGTGTACTAGCATTTTCAAGTTTCTTTCTACTTGCTGTAAGAGCGCGTTCAGTAAACATGCATGACTTTCAAAAAATATAATTTAAAATAATGGCTTTTAAAATAAAAGAAAAAAATTTATACATAGCGAAATAATAAAGAATTAACCAATAGACAAAACAGTCAATTGTGCTTATGAAATTAAATACTATTTTATTTCCAATTTTCGTATGAAAATTATCATTCTTTTGTTATGTGGAAACCAGAGAAAAGAAGAGCTTTATTACTACATCAAATAAAAATGAATTATTCAGAGTTACTCTTTGTTATTTTAAATTTTTATTTACAAATATTCTTCTATTATACCAATGTTTGATCGTTAAAAATTTCAGAAAAAATTCATTCAAAACTGTTTTGAAAACAAGCAAGAAAACACTATAATTCTTTATAATACAAACGAACTGATTTAAATTTTTTACATGCATCGGTTTCTTTTTTCATCCCTATAAATATGTTTTTGAATTCAATAGAAATACAAACAAAACTGATTTAAATTTTTTACATGCATCTGTTTCTTTTCTCATCCCTATAAATATGTTTTTGAATTCAATAGAAATATTATTTTTAAAGAACACTAGCGATATCGCAATGTTCATGAATTAAACGAGATGCACTTAAGGGGGCAGGCCTGGGTTAAAGCCAAAAATACTTTTTTTACGAGTCCAGCAAAACTTTTACGTTTAAAAGCAATCATTCTGAAAATTTTTATGCTATCAGAACTTAATAATATCTTGCATTTTACCGCTATAAAACCTCAAAATCATGACCCTGCACGTCACAATAAATCAGTATTTTCAGTACTATATTTATTAAAGAAACTTTGTTCCTCACACGATTCTAGGTGACATGATAAACGAAAAAATGTTTTTCCACAGTTATTCGACTTCATTTGAAATGTATCACAAAATGAGTGGAGTACTTTTTCAACACTGTAGTAGATTATAGATACATCAACTCGATATAATACTTACTAGAATCAAACTTTCCGTTTTATGGAAATTTGATTGATACTTCAGAATGTTTTAAACGTCTTGTGGAAGGTGAAAAAGTAGCTTGCATAGGAAATTCATATGCAACCAGCTTCGTCCCCGTGAGAGACACCGACTGGATTCATTTGTCGAGAGAAAGTTTGGCACAACCTTACACGATTCATACATTTGTAGAAGATTTTCCGCTTCTAAGCAAAGTCAATGGAATCTCTCTACGCGGCTTCGAGATGCGGGCATTTTTAGTCTATTTGTACAGCGTAGAAAACTGCACATTCCGGAAACTCTTTACGAGAAGGATCAAACAAACAGTATCGGAAACGATATTGTTAGCTATTGCGTTTTGTTGAGAGGCTGGACTTTAGTTATTTTTACTTTTTTGATTGAAACTTTCATTGATAAAATTAAGTGCTTCAAACGTAGAGCTTATTTTCAATCTTTTTAAAACTGAATTTGCAAATTTTGGATAAAATACAGTCGAATTTTCCGATAATTCGAATATTTTTCGGTCTTCGACTATTTCCTATTTTAATTCGTGTTTAAAAAACTCGCTAATAGTTACGTAAGTTGAGTATTGTAAAAGAAATACGAAACTGACTGAATTGTCAAAGAATACCCTATTAACACACGTGTGCGTAATTCTCTTTTTATAAATCGAGAAATATTTATTTAAAAATAAAAATCGTAATAAAAGATGACAAATAAAAATGTATTATTCCGAGTTTCATGTGGCTATCGATTTACTGATTATCGAGATAAGATCAAAATTTGAAGAAAAATGAAAACGTGGCGATCGCGCATGCATATTTACCAATGGTGGTGAGCACGGTGGTGGCGTAGTAGAACGCCCCGGCGAACTTCCACTGCTGGCCGGCCTTGTGGGGCTCCGTCTTCAGCACCACCGTCTCCATGATCTTGAAGTCGTCCTCGCTTATGTTGTACTTGCGTATGACCATTCTTTCAATGGCTGTGCAAAAATCATTTTGTACTAGTTAGTATTTGATGCTGTTTGCAATTGAGTTAGATTGAAAATGAAGAATATGGATGTTCCTATTTAACACTTTAATTCCTATTGCAGCATATTGGATACGTTTACTTGAAGGTATCACAAAATTGGTGGACGAGTTTAGTTGGTGAATTTTGCCTGAAAGTGAACGCAGCCAATTTTCTACAATAGGTACTAAAGGCTTAAGTAGATACAAAATATAGAAAAATATCACCTTTAAATTTTCCTCAAGAATTCCAAGAATTTTTTTTTGTAATTATTGCAATGTAAACTTGTATAGGAACAGTTATACTATCTCATTACTAGGTTAGTTATTTTTTTAAGAGCAGAAGGACTTATAGTTTTTGTTAAGGTACGGTACACCTTTAAAATTTATATCAAGTGCTTGCTTTTCTTTAATAAACTTTTCAGTACAGATAGTTGGACTTTTTTAAAGGTAAATAAACATTTTTATATGCACTTATATATTTTATTGAACAAATAAGTCTCTTGGGTGCTAAGGCACAAACAAGAATTTGTATTTGTTTTGAGTGCTTACATTTCTCATGTTCTATAAAAGCGCTGAAAACCATTTAAGCATTGCGTCAAAGCGAAGTCAGAATCGTCAAATGTGTAATGAACTTTAATAGCTGGCAACTTTTGTTGATTTTGCTTACTTTTTAAGAAAAGGTAAAAGTCAAACTCGAAGTTATATACTTCTTTATCAACGAGAAAAAAGTGTTCGTAATCTTTTCTTTACGTAGACCAGTACTGGTGTATGCACATTATGATTCGTTTAAGTTACCTTTTTACGCACCTTAAAAACTTTTTTAATTTAAAATTTATCAGTTTTCGAAGTTCCAGAGTAGATTAAAATCCCAGTAATACTTTTATCGCGATAAACGTTCGACTAAAACAAGATACAGAGAATCTTCGTAAATTTAGCTAATATAAAGCAATTTAATTATACCCAATTGTTTTTTAGAGTCTCGACGCTTACAATTCGCGTTCAGCTCTACTATTGATACACTTGTATACTTGGAGCGGTCTTAAAGTTCTCTCTCTGTCTTTGGATAATTTACGAAGATAAAAATGTCTCTTGTCGAGAGCAATACTATTCGGAAGTGGATCAACGACTATGTGCGTGAGCTCTCGACTGTCGCGAAATAACGATGTAGCGCTCGAGTGGAAAATGTATATATACGAAATAATGAATCTTGTTGAAAGTCGAAGTTGATCGGGTAACGAGAATTTTGGCCGTTAGCCATTAGACTCGTTCGATCAACGAATTTTATTGAAAGCTCTTTCAGGAAATTTAAAAATGATAAAATATTTAACTGCCTATTCATAGTTTTGATATGTATATTATTTTCTTAATTGAATCTACTTTATAACTTTGGTATTATAATTATTTAAAGATTGATACATCATTTTTATGAAAATATATTTGTTAAATCTTGAAATAAATAAATAATGTATCTAACTTTTTAAAATACATGACTCCGTACATTTACAAATCTTTTTATTCAGGAAAAATACTTTATTTAGGTTACTTAATAATTTATTAATTTCAGCCTTTCGGCCCAGAAATGGACTTGGTTTACAAAAAAATACTTAATTAAATTTACCATCCTTCATCACTCATACCTATACTGTACATAGATTCGCTTTCCAATTGTTTTCGCTACCTACATTGTTTTTCTTTTTTTTTTCTTTTTACAAGACTTTTACATTACCTTCGTGCGTTACCTTATCTCCATATACTTACATTACCTACTTATCTTATATTCGCTTACCTAACTTTACATTGTATCTTACTATTTACATTAAGTTGTCAGTCTTTGAGCATCAGTTCTCCACTCGGGGAATAGGTTAACAAAATTAAACTAAACTTAAACACATTCACACATTCCACACTACCGGTACCATCTCTGCATAAAGTCCGCATCCTTCTTTTTTCTTTTCCTAACCTTGTTCTTTTTACATATTTACATAAAGTCTTCGCCAGAGCAATTTTTTCCTCACTACAGTTCTTACAAACTAATTAAACTTTTCCTTCTTTAGTGTTCTTTTTCTCTTCTTCCTTTCTCCTAATATCTTTATCAATGGACGTTATTGCCTTTAACAATTCAAAATTTATCTCGTTTTTAAACTCCATAGCTACTTCTACATTTCTTAAATTTAATTTGTTTGTCCGTTCTTTCGTTTCCTCGCATGAATACAATAAATGACGCCACGTACATAAGTCTTTATTACATAGAATACATTGTCTTTCATTTTCCGCTAACCAGTATTTATTTGCCCTCTCAACGTTTCCGCATCTTATCCTAGCTATGCTTTTAATGTTTTTATTCAAATTTCCCTCTCTAAGGTATGTCGGTGTATTCTCTGGATATATCCCCTGGTATAATTTGTTATACTTGGCCTCCGCAATTTTACTAAAAAACGTTTGGTTTTCAATATCTACTGACCTTTTCCTTATTTCCTGCTTTACATCTGTTTTCAGTTCCCTCATCGTCTCTATCTCTACCTGGCTGAGTCCTAAACTATTTAAAAATCTTTCCCTGTCATTTTTCCTGCCCATGCTACTTTTCTCACTTCTAGCTTCTTCCCAGCATTGTTTTGTTAGCCTTTCGTCTTTTTGTTTTGCCAGCTTTTCCTCATACTTTAAAGCTCTTATGCCCCATTCCGTTTTTAATTTCCTATTTCCAGTTTCCTTATATACCACGTACCTAGGCGTGCAGAAATCTAAATCTAACACCCATCTAAAATAATCACATTTTATTTTCTCCAGTTCCTTCATTTCCTTCCAACCCCAAATTTCTACACCATACTCCATGACACTCCTGACTAGGTATTCGAAAAGCATTTTCCTTCTTTTAAAATCATTTCTGCATTTTCTTTCTCCTAAACCCCAGGTCTTTTTTGCTGCGTAGATTCCTTTCTTCTTTAAATCTTTTAAATGGTCTGTCCAGTCACATTTGGAGTTGAAAGTGAAACCCAGATATTTGAATTTATCCACCTCTTCAATTACTTTTCCTTCCCATTTCCAAATTTCCTTTTTGCCCTTTCTTCCCTTATTAAATATCATCATTTTCGTTTTTTCAACACTTAAAACAAGATCCCTATCCTTCAAAAATTTCTTCAGTGTGTCCATCATATCTATTATAGCTTCTTTATTATTCCCTACCAACACTATGTCATCCGCATACGCCAGTGACCAAATCCTATTCTTTCCTATACTTATACCTCCTATATTTCTTTTCCTAAGCTCCATCTCTAGGCCTGCAATGTATAAGCAGAATAGTATTGGACTGAGCACGCAACCTTGTCTAAGGCCTTTTGTGACCCAAAATTCGTTCGTCATCCCTTCTGCTGACCTAATCCTGACCTTAGTCTCTTCATATATACCCTTTAACCTTTCTACTAAGTATTTACTAACTCCTAACTCTAACAAAATTTTCCATAATTTCTCTCTATTCACTGTGTCAAAAGCTGCCTTTAAATCAACAAAGAGCGAGTAAATTTTCCTTTTCTTTATTTTTGCCATTTGTGCAATGTGATCTAGAATATATATGTTATCAATCGTTGACCTATTTTTTCTAAATCCTGCTTGCCCTTCCGGTAACAAATTCTTTTTTTCAACTTCTGCTTCTAACCTTCTTCTAATTACTTCAGTATATAACTTATACGCTGTTGATAATAGCGAAATTCCTCTGTAATTCCTCGGGTCCTCCGTATCTCCTTTCTTATGAAGTGGCACGATTACTCCAGTTTTCCAATCTTCAGGTATCGCCTCTCCCTCCCAGATTTTTCCTATGATGGCTATTAATTTGTTCTTCAGACCTTCACCTCCGTGCATCCAAACTTCGTTCGAAATCCCATCAAATCCTGCTGCTTTTTTTCTTTTTAGATTTTTCCATGCTGCTGCAATCTCTTCAACACTTATTTTTTCTCCTTCTACTTTTTCTGCCACTATTTCTCTTTTACTTCCTGTACTTTTTTCTTCTGCTCCTTTTAGAAGTGTTTTAAAATGTTCTACCCATTTTCTTACGCTAATTTTATTTTTCACCGATTCCCTCTTCTTTCTGCCTTTGTTAAGATATTTCCAAACATCATTTTCATTTTTTATTTCTTTGAGCTCTGCCTCTTCCTCTTCTTTTTTAATTCGTTTTTTCTCTTCGCATACTGCTTTCCATTCTCTTCTTGCATCCGTGTATTCTTTTTTTTGTACCTCTCCATTTCTCCATCGTCTATATAGATTCCTGGCTTTTCGTTTTGACTTACCACATTCTTTGTCCCACCAACTTCTCATACCTAGCTTCCAACTTCTTATTTTTATTTCCTTTCTTGGAACTTTTTTATCGATAACTTCTTTAGTGTCATTCCATCTTTCTTCTACCGTATCCGATTCTTTTTCTACGGTACTGAGTTCTCTCGTTTCTTCTTTGAATACCGCAATACTTTCATCGTTCCAAACTTCTATAGTTTTCCTTATATTTTCTTCTTCCATTTCTTGTGTATCCTCTATGTTTGCCCTTTCTGTCGTAAATTCCAAGCTGATTGGTAGATGATCTGATTCAATCCTGTCTTCTACTTTAAAATCCTTTATTTGTTTCCAAGCTTCTTCATTTACAATTGCAAGATCGATTACCGAATTACCTCTACTCCCTACAAAAGTGTATTCTCCTTCTTCATCTCCCGCTGTAGTTCCATTCAAAATTATCCATCCTTTATTTTCAATTTTTTCTACAAACTCGCGTCCCTCTCTGCTTACAAGTATGTCTTTACTTTTCCTATTTCTCACCTTTCCGGGGCAATCGTAGTCCATACATTTACCTTCCAGACCGATTCTTACGTTGAAATCTCCTGCTATAATTATACCTTCGTTATCTACATAGTTGTCTTCATCGATGCATTTCCATATCCTTTCTAAATTACCTGTATTATATACTGACCAAATTTTTAAATGTGCCTCTCCCCCTACAATAATTATGGTTTTTATCAGACCTTCAAAAATTTCTATCCCCGTGACACCTACATTTACATTCCAGTCTTTTCTTATCCCTATCAGAAAACCTCCCTTTGCCCTACCTTTTTTATGTTCTCTCCTTGCTACTATGATTTCCCATACAAAGTTTCTGGGTAGAAGCTTTTCTAGCATTTGCACGTCTTTCCTTTCTACCCATGTTTCTGCTAAACTCACAAAATCCGCTCCTTCAATAACATTCCAGAACTCTTTATCTTTATTCAAAATCCCTGCTGTATTCCAAAAAATTAGTTTTTTCCCTTTCTGCAAATTATTTTTATCCTCTCTATCCCCCTTATTCCTATCTTCTACGCACCATTTCTGATCTACAGAAAAAAAGGTATCTGCCTCTCTTTATCCCCTCTATTCGTCTTGCCCGCCTGTTCTCCTCTCTTCTTTTCTGCTTCTTTTACCATATCTTCTAGTTTTTCTTTGTCCTCCCAGTAAACCCAAACGTTGTTTATGAAAACTATTTTGGACCCTGTTTTTACCATTAAACCCTTTTCGCGCATCATTTTAACCCACCTGTTAATTTCCTCCTGTCTCTTTCTGTCTTCGTAGCAAAGATCATAGTCTACATAATAATTAGTTCCTGCGAGTTTATTTTTATTTTTCATTATTGAATTCTTTTCCTCTACACTTGAAACCCTTGCTACTACTACCTTGCCATTTATCCTTGCCTGCGTGATCTGTATATCTAGTCCTAGCTTAG
Source organism: Gastracanthus pulcherrimus (assembly GCA_949152435.1). Lineage (NCBI taxonomy): Eukaryota > Metazoa > Arthropoda > Insecta > Hymenoptera > Pteromalidae > Gastracanthus > Gastracanthus pulcherrimus. The sequence goes on along the minus strand of OX424574.1, from coordinate 13,075,715 downwards.
CCTTCACAAATTGTTGAACCCATTCTTTTACGTTTTCCCTGTTTACATCAGACAAAACAACGCCTTTTACAATAAAATTTTCCTGCCTACTCTTCCTGTCCTGCTCATATAACATTCTTTTCATACCTACAACTTCTTTCTCGGACAGACACAGGCTCCCCCGCTCGCTAAACGTACTTCTCGCTGCGCTACCCGTTGTCCATCTGCTCGCGTCGCTTCTGCTCGTAACACCGCTTCCAGCAACGGAGCCTGTATCGCCCTCTCCCGGCCCTTCGAACAGCTTCGCTTCGAGCGCGTCAAATCTCGCCTCCCAGACCCTCCCCTTCTCTACGGATTCCTCGGACAGCTTTTCGATTCTTTCTAGCCTTTCCACCATTATAACCTCTCTTGCGTTTACCTCTAGTTTAAGCTTTTCGATTTCTACCTTTTCCTGTCTAATTTTCGCTAAATCTTCCGTTACCCTATCTTTCAGTTCTTTGAACTGATCGCATTTCATATCGAATGTTACCTTCTTCACTACGTTGTCCAGGGTACCTTGCTTCTTGTCCTCCGGCTTGCTCTTCGCTTTGTCCATCTTCACGTTGTCCTTCGGGTTCCCGACAGCTCCGATCCTTCCTGCCTCCCTGCCGCCTGCACCAGGGCTCGTCCGGTTGCTGTTGTCCGTCGCCGCCGACGGCCCCGTTCTTCTCGTAATCATCCTTCCTAACCTACAAATCCTACCTACTTTTCGCTCTCTATTTACCGCACGAATTTCCGTTTCCCTATCTCGATTTATTGATCAACTAATACAGTGACTCTTTAAATATCGTTTTCTGTATCGTCTAACACTACCCTTTGTACAATTACGCAAAAAAAAAACTGATTTTATGCAGAGACGGTCGCGCACACGTGTGCTCACACTCACGCCCTCTAACCAAGTCCTTTTATTTAGGTTACTTTAATTCCCTTTTATACAGCCTGTCACTTTCAATATATATAGCAAATTTTCAAAATGTAAATTTTGTTCTAGATATGTAGTAAAGATTTTTGGAAAGATATAATAAATGGAAATTGTTCCAAAAACTACTGAATTTTGGCTAAGAATTGTATATCTATATTATATGTCTGACCAGTTTTGTATTGTTCTACTGAACTGTACATTAACTGATTAGAAGTCAGAGTATGCCCAGTTAAAATTAGGTCAAAGTAATATTTAAAATTCTTTTGTAAAGATAAAAAAGCGATATCACCATGAAAAAGCTGCGAAAATATATTGCATATAAAAAATTGTTCAAACAATTTGTTAAATAATGTTAATCTAAGTAAATTTGATAACGTCAATCCAAATGACTGATTAGATTCTATGAAAAATTTATTACAAAATGTCAAGTAACTGTCAATAAACTGATATAGGTTCATGGAGATAATAATTGAATATTGACAATCTTAAAAAGTTTCCGTGACAATAACAATAGAAGATCGAAAATCATCTATTCTAAACGTGCTTTTATTGGGAGTGTAAATTTGGCACTAGCGCCCCTCGGGGCGCAGTAATAGTTTTCTTAGCCTATAGTAATATTTTAACATCGAATCTAATAGAGCTGTCAGGTTTTCCTTAAATTGCCTTTCTTTATGAATTCTTTAACAACCTTTTGTAAAATAATTAATTTTTACGAAGCTTTCAGACACCGAATAGAAAGAATTTGTAAGAATTCCCTACACTCAATTTTCATTTAAAATATTCTACACATGCACGTTTCTACAATCTGAAACATTCTTCTCGAGTCCAACCAAATCTTGAATTTGAACCAAAAGGATTTCATTCGTCAAAAAATCCTACGAATCACTCCCTCTAAAGAAATGCCCGCAATCTACCATTTCTGCAAATTATCAGAGACAATTCATCCTATTTTCTCCCCGGTCTATTACGCTGCAACACAAAAGAGAAAAGGAAAATCTTTACGATCTTCGATGCACTCACCGTCGAGAGCTTCCTTGCGTCGTTTCTCCGTCTCGGACTCGAGGACGTCGAAGATTGCCGCGCCAACGAGGAGATAGGTAAACGTGCAGACGATCAACGATAAAGTCCGGACGTTTTGCTTCTTCATTCTCTAGTGAGCCACATGCTCACTAGCTGGGCCTCGGCCCCAACTGCGCGCATCGCTCAGTGGCACACAAGTGGACGTCGACGGGTGCGTCGCGCGCCTGGGCCCATCACGCGTCGCGCCGCCCAAACAATCGACCGCCCGACGCCGCTCTCGCCTTTAGTCCTCTCCTGCGGCGACGTAAAGACACTGGTCCTCGTTCTGCTGCTACGTTTGTGCTTGTGTTGCTGCTGCTGCTGCTGCTCCAGTGACCACCTGATTCTTCGCTCGAGCCTGCACAAGCTGATTGCCTCATCTGCGTCAGAGGATATCAGAGATTATTGGAGATTCGGTAGAAATTTTCTTTTATTCCAAGACTTAAGTAAAAAAGATTTTATATATAATTGTATATATTTATATATAAAATTATGTATTTTACATGATTATATATAGTTATATTATATGATTTTATATAAAATGATATATAATTGTATATAATCATACATGATTTTATGTATAATTATCCATAGTCCAAAAACTATGTATAAAATCTTTTTACTCGGACTGTATTAAAAGCTTATGTTGCTAGACTGTATTAGGGTGATGCTAAATCCACGCGTCATCGACAATCACGAGGACCCACTTTCCGCATTTCATTTTCCATTTTGAATAAATATCTCTCTGGAACGTTGTTGTCCCAATGAGAAACAACATCATTCCAGAGAGCTATTTCCTTAAAATTGAAATTTAAAAGAAAATAGTGATTCCCCATATTTGCCGGAAATACGGGGGTTTAGCATTACCTTAACAGTGGTAAGAACTTTGAGTCTTATTTGCGAGTCACTCTGTACAAGGAACCCCAGTAGTCTGAATTTCCAGGACCTTTGTTTTCCACACCATCTCAGGTGAATTCACTAACAGAGACCTTACACGTGTGTATTACTGAACGAAATTTGTGTGTGTGTGTATATGCGTGTGTGTATATATATAGGTGTGTGTGTAAGTGTTTGTATGTGTCAGTATTGGTATAAGTGTACAATGTATAGATATGTACTTTAATTTCTGTTGAATGGTTTAACTTTAACTATAAGTTTTGTTAAAACGAATCGACTAGTCAAACAACGTTTATATAGTTTATACAAGACGGCGCAAACTCTTTTTTTAAGATTAGTAGAGTAGATAGGAACTAGTGAACGTTAAATGAAAGGCTTATTTAATCATAATAACACCATTTTATCCCGCATCCTAATAGAAAAACCTTAAGCAATTAAGTAATTGGGTTATACCTAGAAATTTGGTAGAAAAAATAGATTATATATTTCTACAAAATCTCATAAGAATCGAAGCATTATCTGGAAAGTTATGCGTGTTTGATGTATCTAAACTCGAGTGAACTTCCTCGTGTGCTGCTCGCATTAGCGAGTTTTGCTACTATTATTAGTGTATTTTAAAAGTAGGCATCTGCCTACGGTACTGCATAGAGGCTAAGCAAGAGGCAGAAGGCTTACTTTATGCCCCCGAAATCTATGATTTAATGTAAGTTGGATAAAATCAATGTTTATTTATAAATAATTACACTCGAAACTTTAAACGCGCTTTTCTCGAAATCACGTTTTCTGAAAAATGCCCTCGCGGTGAACATGATATCTCGAAAACTACTTCACCGATCGATTTTCACCGTCAGCCCACTACTTCCAATTGTATTATCATGTAAAAATGAATATAAGTACTGACATGCACTTCAACATAGGATATTGTTTATTTATCTAAAATTTCCTCAAGTTAACCCATTTCTTCCCAAGCGGCCATTTTATAGTCGATTGGTTTGTTGCATAAAAAATTGTTGAAAAAAAAATAATAATAACCAATAGCACTTTTCTGAAGTAAAATTGTCCGCTCTTTTCGATTCTGAAGTCAGAATTTTGAAATTTCCGTTGGAAAATTTCAAAATGGCGATTTTAAGCAAAAAACCAATCAATTATAAAATGGCCGCTTGGGAAGAAATTCGTGAATATTTGCTCCAATAACCAAGCATTAACCCCTTCAAATCCCCGAGCTTCAAGAAGCACACGTCTCAGCCCCCTTTCATCCTCGATCAACGTCCTACACCTATATAAAAAGCACCAGCCAAGAGCAACGTTAACACGACGCACTTACTCGCAGCCTGTTTAACCGTCTGCGGCGCGTTGGCACGTCGGCGCCTCGAGAGACTCCCGTGCGCGCGGTCTGCTGCTGCAGCTGGTTGCTCGACGCTACGATGCTGCTGCTGCTGCTGCTGCTGCTCCCGCTGCCTGCACGAGGCCTCCATTCCTCATACGCGACTTTAGACGCGCGCCGCCGGCTCGACTAACCGGCCTGCACCTGCGTCGCAGCACTCCAAGTAAGCTGCAACAGAGACGCAAGGAGGAGCGTGAGATTATGAACGACGCTCGTGCGTTATTAGGGGAAGGATGTGTGGAGGGTGTTTTTTTAGAAAGGTAGTGGTAGTTTGAAGGAGGTTTTGGCTTTTGTTAGATATAGGTTGCTTGTATTGATTATGGTGAGACTTTTAGTTTGAAAATTTGATCGTTTAAAGTGGGTTAACGGTGAAGTAAGTAATGTACGGGTGGTCTTCGCTAATTGACCATCGTATGGGTTATTCATTTGTATCTTTTCTTGGTTTTGTTAATAAAGAACAAGAATACAAGTATTGTAGATATCAATAGATAGTTAAAAATTAACCCTAATAATTGTGGGGTTATTGCGGGGTCATTAATATATGGGAAATGTGTGAATAGGTAATCATTTGAATATTTGTATGCTTTTATTGATAAAATAAAATAATAAGAAAATTCTAGATACCAATAAATAGGTAGAAAATAACCCTAATAATTGTAGGGATATTGTGGGATTAATAAGACATGGGTCACTATTAATACATGGGAAATGTGCGAATGAATATTCATTAAATCTTTTTGTGTTTTTGTTTATACTCAAGAAAAATATTCGTTAATTTTAGAAACCTATGAATGTTATTTGTTTCTCATTATATTAACCCATTAAATCCCTTAGCAATCCTAGTCACAATATCGCAAACCTAATTACGGAATGTTGCACATTACATGAAAGAATATTAAAACAACATTACTACAAGAATTTGTTTAGCGCTACTAGATTAGCTATTAGATGTAGTGGATTCAGGCTAAACCTACTTGTTTATAATTATTTTATAAGCTATTAGTTTTCCGTGAAAATCATTTATTAAAACAATTGTTAACAAATTAACAAATTCCTTATAAACAAATTATTTTAACAATTGTTTGCCATTAATAATCTTTTATACTAATGTTCAACATTCCATAGTTAGTTTTGCGATAGTGTGGCTAGGTTAGCCATGAATTTTTATGTATTGCGTGATAAGACGTATCTTGCCATCTGATAGAAATGAGTAGTACAAACTTTAACTACGCCAGGCTTGTGTAAAACAGGCCGTACAAATGTTTGGGCCCCCTAAACATTCCAACTTTTGTCGGGAGATACGCCTTTTTCAATTGAAGCCGTCGATATGATTGTAATGAACTTATTTATACGCAATAAAACGAATAAAACTGAACACTTTAAATTCTTTTTTCTAGAATTTTAAAGAAATCATCATCATAATATAGTTCAATTTGTCAAAGCTCCATCATTTTTTATTAATTCCTAATATTTTGCTTTGACCAAGCAACAAGTAATACTGTTCTAAGATAAGGTTAATATTTTGATACTGATATATGTAAATTGATAAAATTATATAACTATTGGATTACTCTCCTATTGCATTTTGATATCAGCCACATTACAATCTATAAACCATTAACTACATTTTTTACATTTATCGAATAATTATTATAAAACCCGAACAATCTTCAGGGCTCACGTGTATAAAAACTAATACAAATTATTATTCAATAAAAGAGTGAACAAATTTACACTAAACAAAGATTGAAACATTAAAAACACATTTGAAACACTTTTCTCAATCGACAGCCTGAAAGAAAAAGACTGCCACCGCCTCTCAATCCCTCCCAAATAATCGACTCTCGCAGTCCTCACCCGCCTACACCCTCTCCTTTTCTCTCTCTCTCACTCTCTCTTTTCCTCGCACCCTCTCATCCTCCATAAATCATCGCGTCTCGCAGCCAAAAACGCTGTAAAAACGTCGCGGACCGACACTCTCGAACCGGCCGGCGCTCTCTCGCACGCGCTCCCGACTATAAATCAAGCGCGCTCGCGCCAAAACCAGAGAAAAAAGGAACGTCGTCGGGGCTCTGTAAAAAGGCTACAAACACGGGCGAAATACGTATATACGAAAATCGCCCTGCAAGCGCGGATAGTTGCATACACACACACATACGTGAAGATAACGTGCGTGTTTTTCGCCTGTTTGCCAAAAGCTCGCACCCTCTCTCTCTCTCTCTCTCTCTCTCTCTCTCTCTCTCTCTCTCGAAAAATGAAAACAATGAGATGCACAGAGAGAGAGAGCGAGAGGGAGATAACAGTCGAGGACCAGGCGAGAGTTACCATAAATTCGCATATTAGCGGCGCGTGTACATAGTGTGTATGCGTATACGATAGAGTCGCGCATCTTTTATTCATCGGGGCGCGATGCCCGCGGCGTTCATAATCCGCGTTGATTTTTGTGCGTGTGTGTACGTGTAGCGATGATTTGACAAGCTTTATGTAGACGTATTATCGCGAGTGTTTGTACGTGCGTATATGCAGTGTGATATGGCCAACTCTACCGGAAGTATGAATTGCTGGTTATCGGGAGGCGAGGCACAGCGGCGTTCAATTGCAGGTTTTAGCGATCGCCGGCGTGTCGCGGTCGACTTTGTCCGTTGTATATAGTGTTTGCAGCGGGGATTTCGACTGTGTTGGAAGCGTGTTTTTGCGTTTAGCAATTTCTGGTGATCGGTGATGTTTTTATTTTCACGAAGGGAATGGCATGGATTTGTTTTTAAGAGGATATGGAAGTGGAGAATGGTGATATTGATAAAGACTAAATGAAATAGATTGAAAACACAGGTAGTTAAGCGATTTTAAACGGATTATTTTTGTATGTATGAATCTGATTGGTCTAATTTTTACTATCTTTATAGAATCTAGCATTGAAAAAGAATTATAGCAGTATGGCAGTTAAATTATAAATATTTCTTACAATATTCTCTAGGAAAGCATTAATTATAAAAAATATTATTTATGTTGTAAAATGTACTTCATTAAAATAACTGTTCACTAAAATAGAATGAATACTATTTGTTTCGAATAAATAATTTTTTAGCAGCAAGTAACTAAATAGATGTATTTGTATTAATTTACAAAATTTTGTTTTCAGAGTGCCGAAGTAATTAAATGCCAGACACAGCGTAGATAAATACGAGTCACTAAAATAATATTTACCTATAATTTTCTAAGGAAAATCGAAACATCTCCCGACAAATTCGCGCAAAAAGTTCGCTCGAAATTACCTTCCGACTGCGCGTACGCGCGTGAAATAGAGTCATTCTGCGCGAAATCACGCGACCGTGAGGAAGAAATTGCAACTGTAGCGGACGCTCGCGCTAATCTCGCGCGCCGTTATGATAAACCCGTGGCGTAATTCCGCGCTATATAACAGAGAGGCAGAAAGGCAAATAAAAGTGTAGGAGAATGAGCAAAGCTAAAGCTTCCGTCATCCCTTCGCTGATTTTACAAGATGCATTTGTCTTCTTTCATCGATTGGACGCTTTTATGATATCGATATATACTTTTTGAAGGCTATTCATTTTTTCTATAAGTTTTTTAATCGACCCCTTTGTTCAATATATTCACAAGTCCTCTGTTAGATTTCAGAGAATTAATGAAGTATTAATATCTTTCATATTAATAAATTAGAAAAATATATAATATACATGTATCTCGAATTTCTTTTCGACTACAATACTTTTTATAGACTTGTTATTTTTTTTATTTTGGCATTTTAGCAATATCACTTTTTTACTGCTATAATGCAACACCTAGGAGATCAAAATTATCAGTCGTAAGGTAATTTTTAAGGGAGTAAGCCTGGGTTAAACCCCAAAAAAGATTTTCTTTTTATTATTCCAGATTACTTTTTATTTTTGAAAGCAATCATTCTGAACATATTTATTAAAGGAACTTTGTTCCTCACACGATTCTAGGTGACATGATCAACGAAAATTTTCTAACGAAGGTTATTCAACTCCTTTTGACATGTATTATGAGAAGAGCGGAGCACTTTTTCATTTATTTATTTTTATTATTTGTTTATGAAGATCCAATCGATTTTTTAAAAAAATTATTTTAATATTTTTTAAAAAATTGATTGGATCTACGAAAAAGAATAATAAAAGCAATTTTAACAAAAAAGTGCTCCGCTTATTTTTTAATACATGTCAAAAGCAGTCAAATAACCGTCGAAAAAAAATTTTCATTTCAAAGTTGCTTTAATAAATATGGTATTGAAGATACCAACTTTATTGTGACGTGTAGGATCAAGATTTTGAGGTTTTACAACGGTAAAATTAAAAATTGTATTAAGTGTATATAGTATATAATTTTCAGAATGAATGCTTTCAATCATAATAAGTTTTGTGGACTCACAAAAAAATCTTTTTTTGGGTATAAACCAGGCCTGTCCCCTTAATACACTACTTTGTGTATTATAAATCAATGTAATTTGATCACCATTTGATCCTTGAGTAGACAAAAAGTTACGAAAATTGTTATTTTCAGTAGTAAATATGTACATATAGATGGTACTGATTTTTTTTTTCCTTTTTTAACATCACCATATTTATGCTCCCATATGGGGCTAATCGACGACAGGGGTCTGTAGTGTGTTTGTAAACAAAGCACATGCAATTATTACAGAGGGGTTTGTATCAATCGGCAGAGACTAGGAATCGAACCCGGGCCACCGGCGTGGGAATCCGACACTCTACCGACTGAGCCGCCGTAGGCCCCGAGACTGAAGTTACACGGTGTACAGCATTGAATATTGCGTTTTTTCAAGGTAGATATACGTGTGTTGATGCAATATCGTTTACATAGAGGGGAGTGAACGAATGTAAGGAATATGCAGAACGAAGTTTAAGTGCGGGAATTTGACTGTAGAATGATAAAGCAGGTAGCTGTGAGTTTATGAAACATTGAAATACGTGAAATATTTAACAAATTTTTTCTGCATAAATATTTCTAGAAAATATTAATTAATTTAAGAAGATTAATATAAACGTATAAAAGAATACTGATTTTTAATTTATGCATATTAATAGAGAATTTTTCAACATTTTTAAATTGTAACAGACAATAGCATACTTTCTTTGTAAACTGCTACAATTTTCACGATATTTGCAAAATTGAAAAAGACACAGTATATTAATTTGATTCGTCACATCGTTGTTGTACAATTGTTTGGTGAAAGTAAGTGCTTCAACAATATTACCGAATGTCGTTTACAGAATAGTAAGGAATATACAAAATACATTTCATGAGCGATATTTATACATTTTCCAGTAAGCTACTAAATTTTCAAAAGTTATAGCCCGACAAACGTTTATTGCATGAAGTCACTCATAATGAAAGGCTGTAAAGTAAGCTTGCGCTTTACAGCAAGGGCACGAAGTTAGAAAAAAATGTATTCAACAGTTATTAGCCACTTTCGCCAAATCAGTATCATTATACTATAACATAATATTCCCAATTCTCCAAAAATCACAACTTCTATTTCCACAAGCTCACGGCCACTCGCTCCTTCCTTCTCCAACCCAACATCCCGCCCTTAAACCTCCATTCGCCGCTTACGCTATCCCTTACATTCGTGCCCTTCCCCTCCTCTGTAAACGATCTTACATCAACAGTGTACCTCGCGTAAACGTGAAAATCAATGGCGTAGAGAGCATAACTTCGCAGCCCGTTCTCGCACTCACACACACACGCGCGCGCGCGCGCATACGATAGATCTTCGTACCGACTTCGCCGAGCTGCGCAGCCAAGCAACCATAGTCGCATGAATAATGCATGGACGTGTACACGCGCAGACACACTCGACGTGTACTTACACGCGCGACGAACGCCGCGTCGCTGATTAACGCGGATCGCGAACGCGAGAAGTTATGAGACGGATAGAGGTATTATATGCTTGTGCGGATGAACGAGGCAACGACATTTTTGCTTGCGATTCATTTCGATGCAAGTTTTTTTTGGGCTGCTAATTACTAATTTGGGATCGAAATTGAAAAATTCATATACGGCAGATGGAAAGTACGAAAGGAATTAATTTTCTTATTTCGAGTTCAGATTCGCAATAAGCAACCTCGTAAACCTATAGTACGTAGGTTTCATAAAGATATTAGTGTAAAGTGAATTTTCTCTTAAAGATATACAGTTTTTAAAAACTTATTTGTGTACAGCACTTTTGCAACCAACGAAATTTTACATGTTTATTAACGTCTTATAGATCATGAAAGGGCAGAAAATCCGGATCAAAAGGTCAAAAACACGGCTTTAATAATTAAGAATAATAAAATAAAGGTCGTAGTCTGGCATTACCGTTGCGCTCCAAAGGGATAAAGGAGTCGTCATTTTTTTTGAATTCGTAAAAGGGAGGAAACGTGCGCGTGCAGGTGGAAATTTCTCTAATTAGGGCACGAGGAGTAGTTTAGAGAATTTAACGCGTGTCAAAGGGCTTTCGAGGAGAGTGGCGATCTAAGGAATTAGGCTTTTGTTGCATTGTTGGTGATGCTTTTAAATATTTTTTTCTTGTTTAATTTCAAGTGGCTTTTTTGAGTTCCAGACATGTTTTCCTAATTGGGATTGAGGTATTATATAATAAATAAATATTTTAATATTTTTTAAATGTTATTTCATTAAACAGACAAATTCACAGGCTATACTGACTAAATGTAAAGTAATATGGAAATTTAAATAATCAATAAGTGTATTATAAAGTATATGCAAATAATACTACGGAATTTTGCATATATTAGGTAAAAGTAATTACTAATTTATAATACATTATTTAATAATAATATTAGCTCTTTTCCGCTAAGTATAAAGTGATGATAAATGCTAAGTATCCTTATAGACCATTTCGAAAATTACAAACTGCTTCTCGTGTATTTTTTAGCTTGAATAAGGACCTTATATGCTTTATAGGATTAACAATCGTGTATAACAAAATGTTTCCATTCTCGAAGAAAAATATTTATTTGCATAAAAACGCACGCGTAACCATCGAAATAACAATTTTTCTCCATTTCGCGAGCGTTCTTTCCCTGCAGAATTCCATCGAATTCCCGGAAATTCGATAACGCAAAACCACGCAGCAGAAAATGAAAGAATTCCTCCGTCGCTCCTCTTCGAGGTACAGACCCGCCGGCTCACAATTCGATCGACGCATAAAGCACGCACAGTGAAATCGTTAAAATGAATTTCTCTTCGATTTCGTCGTATCTATACGTAAGCTCGAAAAGCGCCCAATTTTATACGCGTACTTTCTGTTACAATGCACAAAACTGCCACGTGCGCACACAGATATTCCGGAGTACGAAGGAACCGAGGACTAACTGCTGCGGCACACTTCCGGCGCACGTCGCGAGTCGGAAAGAGCCGACGTTGCGCAATTTCTGAAAATGCAGTGTTTTGCAGCACGCGGAGCTGCGTGTGGCCACGAGGGTGAGCAGCGAGGAACAAAAAATTGGCGCGCATCGGCGGACAGCAGCCGGAAAGCGGAGCACGTCTGAACGCACGGCTTGCGCTGAATCTCGCGCGAACACGCGGCGTAACGCGAAATTGAAAGGAATAAAAAAAAAAACATTGAGTATTAATTTTATTTTTTGTGTTTCTGCTCTAATAAGAGATAGTCAGATGTTGCCGGTACAATCGTACGACTGAACTGGTTTTAATATTGTAGACGCTGTTGTTATGAATTGTTATTATTATCTTTATTATTTTCAAAATATAATTGAAATGAGTCGAGTCATAAAATGTTTATTATATTATGTATTGTATTGTGTGGTATTATGAATAATAATGACATATAAAATAATAATAAACGATTATACGAACGAAATTGAAATGCAAGTACTTTCAATCGATATTGTACAATACGACATCAGATCTCTGTCATCAAGAAGCGAAAAGCGTATAACGTGAGCAGTTGGAAAACCACCCAAGTAGATACAGGTGAACAGCTTTGCTGCTAGGTGAAAAAGTACTTACGAGTCAGTCTGTAGTTGACAGTCGTGAATTAATAGTCAAATTGTAATAGTTTAATTATAATAGTCAACTATATTGTTTATTGTTATATTATTATTGAATACTAAGAATACAAACATTAATTTTATTATTGTCTTAAAGTTCAATTTAGTTAATAATTCTTCCTTTCCTAAAAATTTAATATACACTCGTATCAGCCAAGCAGTCAGTAGTCCGATCTCATCGCACTTTCGGCTAGCCAAACAATCTTAACCATGCAGCCAATATAAAGAAAACAGAGTAAGTGAAATATACATAACAATTCCATTAAATAATGTCCGGATAAACCCGTTGAGAGAATAAATAGGAAATCTATTTTTATCTTCTTACCGGAGTGATACGCGACTTAACACTGTCAATCGGTTACTTAGTGAAGCGCATGCTTATAATAATAAATTAGTTGATAAAAATAAATAAACTTATAATAACAAATTAGCAGATAAACGATAAAGTTTTAATCGATCTTCAAGAGTTTAAATAATTTATTTAGTTTTAATTAGACTTTTGTTGAATTATGTCATGAAAACTTATTTTTACGTACAAGTAATTAGGACACTACACTTATTATTAATATCCACCGGAATCGTACAAAATAACAGTTTTCGATTAGACCGTGAAAAGATTTTTTTAAATATTGTAATCTTCTACAAAAATTAAATATTTGTAAAAAAACAAACAAAGATTTAGGTTACGGCAGAAATGACGGATCGCTATGCTTTTGTTTTGCATTATTTTGCCAAAAGTCTGGGATCGTCTCCGTAGTAAGACTTTAGCAAGAAATTCTGAGCCAGACTTGTCACAGACTTAAATTTTCTTCCACGGGTTACCAGCTAAAAATTCCTGATATTTTCCCATTCATTATAAATTATTCTTTGGTATTAAATCATGACTTCCACGTACATTCATAACTATCAAACCATAAACATAATCTAAAACTTAAGATCATCCTGTATCCAAGAAAACTACTTCACTATCAAAAACAAAATTGTACGTCTCCAACGATCCCCCTATGAAAACCCCCCTGCACATCCCCAGAAATATTTCCACTGCCAGCATCATGAAAATATAAACGCTAACGAATTTAAACGTAAATTCCCGTCTTGCGCCATACTTCGACTATAATACGCTCCGTGCCAAGCTTCCCGCTTGTCGTTCCCGGGCAAATGCCTCAGCGTCGTGCGGTCAAGCAGCCGCAAAGCCTGTCCACGTTTTAACTCAAGTTTTGGGAAGTTTTGCCTCTTGTGTATATACCTGTATATTCGCGCAGTTTAGCTTCCACGAGGTTAAACTTGCCACTCTGTCGCGAACTTCGCGCGGCGGGGGCGAGTGTGTAAGCGCAGGTCGTAGGGAAAAAATTGGATAACTGAGTTAAATCGTGAAAATGTACATAGAGGTTGAAGGAACCACAGGAATCTTTCTTTATAATATAGGCAATATGATGATTGTTTTAGATGTAATATGGTATTTTGTGAATACGTAAAAATTTAAGTAGCCTGTTTGTCTGAAAGGAAGCTCACCTATATCTGAATTAGTGAAATTGAAGTTTTAATGTTTTCTTACCTCGCATTTTCGAATTCAATTTTAATATTTTGAAATTTTTCTCGATGAACCGAAGATCATTCATATAATAAACGTTCTCTGAGTGTTTCACATCGATTAATAAGAAATTGGTTCCAAAAAGCCGTAGTAAGTTAAAATGAACGTCGATATTAAAATTATGACAGAATTAATAAGTTATTTATTATCAAGCGCTTTGGACACTTTTTGACGGTAATGAGTGAATAACAACTAACAGCAACTATGCCTGTACAAGCTGTGAACTGCTACACCTCCAGGTATACCAATATATAGCGTTGGCGATCGTACACTTTGTAGTATGTAAGCGTATAAGGTAGCTATCAAAGTAACAATTTCATTAAGGCTATACACCAAAGAAAATGAGTAGAAATGGTTAATTGATTAATTAACCATAATATAAATAGTAAATAAAGAGTATATAAAGAGTTCATAAAATTTTTTTAAATAATTCATCTAGTATATCTAAATCATGTAACATTCAAAAACTCTTCATGAATTCTTTAAGAATATATAAAAGGAGCTCTTTTCAAACTCTTTCTGAATACTGCTGCTGCCTGAAATTCTTATCAATACCCTGGTAGAAATCTAAGCCAGATATTAGCTAGATTTACTAAATCTGCTTTAGTTCTGGTTAAGAAATTAGCTAGAAATCAGTTAAAAACGACATGCTTTTAGCTAATTTCTAGCTAGATTCTGCTTAATATTCTAGTTAATATAAAATGGATAAACTAAGTAATTTATGTATTAATTAATAATGGAAATAATAACAGTCTTATAATAATCAAAGTAATACGCAATTCTAATCATACTACATTAAGTATTTTATTAAATTAAAGTTAAAAATGTACCTTAAATGTCTAGTAGTAATGGAGGTTAGGTTATTTGTTTACATAACGACGCGTGCATTTAAGAAGTATTATTTACACAAAAAGTACCAAAGCCCCGTGTAAAATTTAAGTGTCTTTATTAAAGAAATTTATGTCCTAAATAATATAATGCATGTAGTCATATAATTATTGTTATTTTAAACATAACAATAAAAACAGAATAATGTAAGTTATGACGAAATTTGAAGAATTGGTAAACAAATATTTGTAGTTTTACAATGAAGTTTTATTACAAAATTGTATTTTCGACATCAATCACAAAGTTTTTGTTGACAAAGTTATGATTGACTAATTTTCGGAAAGGAAATTATTAGTTATCAAATACTTTTAGTATTGTATATACGTATTTCTATAATCTCGTAAGTTATTGTTATTTGTTGATAAAAATATTTATTTTGGCGGCATACTATATTGAACATTCAATAAAGTATAATGTATATTTTTAAAAACTAACAACTTTTAAAAACAAAATATAAATAGGTTAGATTTGCAAATAAAATACGTTCTTGCTTAAAGCATAGTCTTAAGCAGATTCTAGCCAGATATTAGCTATAATTTGACTTATTAATAGCTTATTAATCTGGTTAATAATTAATAAGCTAACCGGCCATTCTAGCTAACTTTCTACCAGGGTAGGTTACAAATATTTATATTGCTCACAACAAAATTGTTGTTATCTTAAACAATTATTCTTCACAGTGCAACTGCATATTTCTTTAGGTATATATTGCGCGTAACTATGCATTTCGAAGGCTATCGAGGCTATCGTATAGCGGGGAAGCGAGTGTCTTTCGTGGGCGGTGGTCGGGATATTTTCGTGAAAATATCGGACGCAGAGACACTTTGATGTGGTCGCTGGCTGTTAAGCGAGGCTAATTAAGCGATCGCTGCCTGCGATGTCGACGACGACGGGCGCATTGTAGTGGTAGAAGTAGACGGTAGTTTGCGCGGAGTGACTTTGGTGAAGTGGCGCTGGGGGGATGAAAAATGTTTTGTTCGCGCGGGCTTTGCTACTTCTTTTTTGGTTGTTAGTTAAAAGAGACTGATGGCGATGGTTTATAATTGGTTTATGAGCTTAATTAGCTGACCAATATAATAACTTTATATATCTTACATATTTCAGAAAAGATTTTTTTAATAGACTATACAAAAATGAGTTCTTTTTAATTACTTTTAAAAATGAAAGTTCTCAATTCGACGCGTGATTATGAAATTATTCCTAGTGAGTAAAACATTAAAAAAAATTATTTCTTAAAAAATGTATTATCTTCTCAGAGAAAAATTTCTAAGATAAACATTTTTTGCGTTTTCTTCCTTTTTCTAGTTATCATCAATTTTCTCTTTCCATGACGTGGACAAGATTGAATTACAGGTGCTTGCCTATCATAATAATTATCTAAAAACAATAATTGGCACCGAAACTTGACAAAAATTATAAAAAATGTATTTTTCAACATGCACGCTACACTATGTATAATGATCAATAAACGGTTAAAAATGACCATTATACTCGTATTTTATTTACAAGAAATTCAGAAAAGAAACAGAACTTTAGACGAAAACAAAATAAACGAATAAATTCAAGAGAAATTTCGATACAAAATGTAACACAGATTTATTTAAGAATCACATAAGTGTGAAAGTTCGAACGTAAGGTTTAAAAGTCCTCGCTCGCACTATTGAATTTGAAAATAATAAAAATTCCCACGTTACGCAGAAATATTTGCTATATTTTTCTCGTAAGCTCGCTTTGGGTACCGCCCAACAACCCTGTATAAACGTGGCAAGCGCGCTTACTGCTCCACCGCAGGGTAGCAGACAACCGCTCTAGGAAAGGTCGTGCTTGTAAGCGAATTTCGTGTACAGAATGTGTGTATTCACCGTGAGAAATAGGATCATTCTGTGAACGTGCGCAATATTTTTTACTATCTGCACTGCGTTTTTTTGAGCGAAATGGGTTTTTTTAAAGGCTTTATCTATGTCCAATTGAAACTGGAAGACAAGTGCAACATGCAAAATCAAATAATAACTTGTCAAAGTTATGATAATTCAAAAGCAACTGCAAAAGCAGTTATAAGTAAAAATAATGATGACACAGAATTTACAACAGAAGATAAACCCAACAATGAAATACGAGAATTAAAGACTGCAAATGAAAATATAAGTCTATTGTAATAAACTATATAAGGAATGATTAAATATTGAAAAACTTAAGTATGGAACTATAAGAAAGCAATGGGCTGTTGAAGCAAAAAGTGTAGTAGTAAGCTCTACGTGAGATACCAGAGGTAATATACGCTCAAGTGGTTAGCCCAGAACATGTAATTAAAAATATAAATATTCCAAGTATTATAATCGTATCAAACAATAAAGTTATTGTAAAAATCTTTATGATATTAATTAAGTTGAAGATGCGTCAAGAAATGTAGAAAATCTAAATCTAAAGTTGAAACACTAACACTGAAACAATGAAAATACCCTGAATTAGAATAATTGGTGTAGATGAGGAGATATTACTTGAGCTTCAAAGTGAGATCAATGAGAGAAATATACTGAATAAGCATCCGAAGTTAAATATAATACATAAGTACATGAGCCAGACAACTAATACGTTGAATATACTTGCAGAGGCATAGGCTAATATGATAATGCATATGCGAGAATCATGAAAGGCAGAAAACTGTACGTTGGAAGCAACAGGTACAAACTTTAGGATAATTTCAATGTAAACTTATATGTTATAAATGCAAAACATATTGGCATAGTTCTACTAATATAGAAAATATCAAATGCATAAACTGTCATAAATATAAAGAAAAAACAAAACTAATAGAAAATCTGATCATACAGCTAACGACAAATAATCTTATAGCAACTAAATAAAAAACAATGACAGAATAAACTGAACAAACTAAAAAAAACTAGAAAAAGTGATACATAATGGCAATGTTAATCGAGAAGAAATTATTAAAGAAGTAATAATGCACAACATAAAATCTTGAATGATTTACTTGTATACGGTGGTAAACTTATATGTACATGAATATTAATAAAAGTATTATAAAAAATAACATAGAGTAAAAGTAGTACGACTGAAATGGAAGGATGCGATAATAAAAATTAATAAAACATGAATTGCTTTGGTGTCCGAACTACCCCGTAGTTCTGCATCCATACTACCTTTGGCTTACGAGAATCGCCTAAATTTTCGCAATCGTGGACATTCATCGCAACAGGCGAATCACCGCCTAACGGTCAGCTAGCGCACAGTCTCTCCTCCCCAAAAATCCCATTCACGAGGTTTCCCATCTCGTGCGAATTACGCGCACATGTTCCTACCATCTCTCGCTTCGCGCCTAACGACCTCACGCCGAACAGCGTACAGCACCATGCAGACTACAGAGATCCACGCTCGAGGTGCTCTGCGCTCGTCTGTCTTGCTTAAGCGTTGGCAAAGGGCTAAGGATGAGGTAGAGGATCAATGCAGCGCGTACATAGGGAAGGGAGCTGGTGTGTTTCCCCGGGGATGCGCAGAGCGGAGATCGGGCCAAGTGGGCTAATGGACAAGATGGTTATTAGGGAGTGTGTGTGTCCATGGGATAATGGTCGCATTAGGTTATTTCTCTCCCGAAAAAAGATGGCGAACGCTGGAGAAAAGGAACCGGGAAATACAAGCAGATGAAAAGTTTGAAAGTTTAAATGGCGACGTAAGATACAGATGTATATTTCTACTATATGTAGTGTAGATTAAAATTATTGCTGTGTGACCCATAGTTATTTAAGGCAGTTAAATTTAAGGCCCTTAAAAATTAAAACTTATTAAGCAAAAATTCCTTTAAAAGCTATAAAATGGTTAAATAGAAATTACTTATAAGTGAAGAATCAAATTTCTTCTTATAAACTACTGCACATTTTTTTTCAAAAAAAACTAAAATGTTGTTTATATATTTGTGAAAACTCCTCTATGCGTATTGTCCCATTAAACCCAATACAAAAATAGTATACTTTGAATGTCTTATAGAAACACGTATATAAATAAATTGTTTTGTATAATTCTTTACAACATATTAGTTTTACAGGGAAATATATAATTCATTTCTGAGGATATAAATTAAAATGTCTCTTCAACACACGCTTAATCTATACCTTATGTGTTAAGACTCGCAACTTTGACATTGAATATTTCCATTTTGGTACCGATACGGTTGTTACCGTTCTACGGGTGTATAGATAATACTATTAATAACATTCTATCAAAGTTTAAAGCAAATTATAATAAATCGATTAGCCGGTGAAAGTCCTTAAAGGAGTTTAAGACGATATTTCCATAAATAACAATAGATCTGCCAGTTGCTGAACATTCACATATTGTTAGTTTATATTTGTAATACATTGTTTAATGCAAATTAATGCAATGGTTTTCGCCTGCTTTGTTACTACTGGTTGTAGAAGTTTATCTTACAAAGAAAAAGACCCGGTTGAAAGACTCTCATAAAACCATTAAAAAATTTTTTATGAGGTTTATGGTATGTATTTGCACCTGAAAAATTCTATTAAAATCAATTCAAAATGAATTTTTATAGGAATTTATAAGTAATACCAGATTCATTTTTTATCTATTTCTTTTTGGTTTTAATAAGAATAATTGTAAACCAAAAGTAGGATCCCTTAAAAATTAAAACTTATTAGTTTCAATAAGAATTTTCTAGTACACAAAATTTTTACCGGAATGAATTAATAATTTTTTAACGAATACCTAACTATTTAATTGGAATTTAGAGGAATTGATATATTTTAGAATTTAATATGGTATTAGTGGATTTTTCTCATAAGGAAGTAATTGTAGTATTTATGTTTTTTCAGCATAATATTTTCACATTTATATTGAAAATTTATAGGAATTTTGCATTTTTGAATATTTGAATATAGACGAATTATTCTATTTTTTGGAAATGTATGAAACCTCACAGCCGTACAGTCGGTAATCAACATCCTGGGCGAATCAGGAAATGTCAAAATAGAAGAGAGTTTCGAAAAACTGTTTCTTGCAGAAGGCTATACCGCGGCGCCTTTTATTTCCCCGATCCGCTCATTTGGTCGTGTAACCGGAAAACTTAGACGTTCGACACTTAGCGGAGATTTGTGAACTACGATATGATAAATGATTTATCAGTAAATACTCATATGAATTTCTTGTGAGATCCTATATACTCGTCATTTAACGTTTAAGAAAAAATTCTTAATAATACTTATATTTTTGTATCCGTTAATATGTGTATCAACACCCGAAATGTCTTAAAAAATACGATTAAATAAAACCTTGTAAACATCTTTCCATATTGGGTAATGCAAATAAACACATATATATTGTATATAGAGAAATATATATTAAACCATTTAAACTTATTTAATTGTTAATTTTTTTTAAGCAAAAATTCCTTTAAAAGCTATAAATATTTAAATAGAAATTACTCATTATCCTTCCAATAGGGGAATTATTGATATAGTTCACCTTCTACTTTAGAGATTACCAAATCAATGTCTATTTGTATCTTGCCTTGAAAATATCAATTTGTTTTTCGCCTAGAAAACGTGCAAAAAGACCTGCTTAATAATTCTGAAGTTAGATTTATCAATTTTTGCGACTAAAATTAAATATGGCCGAATAAAGTAGGTGAAAGTTTACTTTTTTTCATAAATATTTTGCCAACTTTGAGCGGCCATATTAAATTTTGATCGCCAAAATCGCAAAAATCGGAAAGAGCAGGTCTTTTTTTTTTTAAATCCTATTTATCATCATAAATTTCATCCATTTTTCACGTTTTTTAATCAAAAAACTCAATCGATATCGATATGCCGCTTTGGAAGCAGCGGATTAAGGTGAGTTTACGGTCGAAAACTCAAAATCTCTGGAAAAGCGCTAATCGCTCTGAAATTTGTTCCCTTTGTTATAATAATTTGCATTAATGTTGATGAATAATAAAACAAAACATATTAAAATTCATTTTATTCCTAGTTTCTATTCAATTATGGTAACAGTGGCGATTTTATGTGTAATGCGTGCATTACCGTTAATTAACGCTAAGTCTTTTGTTGTATTATTATCGTATCGTAGAATATTAGTCAAGCGTATATATAGAAACAAAGGAAAATTATTGAAAATGTATTATTTCACATCTGTCGACCTGTCAAATAAACGATTTTATTCTCTTTTATGATTACAATAGAATATGAAATGCATTCAGGAGTGACACGAAATTATCTGGGTTTTATCGCAGAATATGTTCCAATGTTTTAAGTTTTAAAAAACTGATTACACAAGAAATCTGAAATAGCTTATTGAACAATATTTAAAGGTAAACCTTGTTCAAGTGAAATATTCAATCCATCACCTATCAACAAAGAGGGAAAACACCAATGTTAATATTTACTTGTAATATTTCATTAGATTTTAAATTTACTTTTCCAATTTAAATATAGAGCTTTTAAAAAAATAATACAAAATTAAAACAAAAGCTTTTAGTGAAATTACATCGCGCAAATATTTAAAAAACAGGACATTCAGACACTCATTTTAAAACAATTTCGTTTTATAACTTTTTAGCTTTATTTTCTGTAGTAAAGATCTGAAAATTCATATCAAATTAAATGTTTGTAAAATGACGACACCGGTATTTCTGACCAAAGTGCAAATTTTCATCATTTAGTGTTTCTGATTTTTTGCTTCATAATTTTGATAAACTTTCCATTTAAATTTGTTAACATCATTCTAAAATTGCTTATTCTGGGAACTCATAATAATGCAGTAGACGCTCAAACCTATACAGCATACCATCATCAGAACAACGAGGTGAATAATTTTGCTAGCATCAATAGATTCTCAATTAATAAAATACTGTTTCATGCACTCTCAATTAACAATATAGCATTCACACGTTCTCTCTAAAACTAATCTCTATTTCTGTTTCTCAGGGATCGTACATACACCTCTTCTCGGCCGCTCTACATGCACCAAATCAGAGCAGCCCATACTACGGCTTCATACGAACAAGTAGCTCAACCCATACGACACACACATGCCCACGTACACACGCGCGAACCTACAGATTTATGGGCCGGGAAACGCGGCGCGTCTGACCGCGTAACGAG
This sequence comes from Gastracanthus pulcherrimus, assembly GCA_949152435.1. Classification (NCBI taxonomy): domain Eukaryota; kingdom Metazoa; phylum Arthropoda; class Insecta; order Hymenoptera; family Pteromalidae; genus Gastracanthus; species Gastracanthus pulcherrimus. Next base: position 13,053,757 of record OX424574.1, on the reverse strand, counting down.
CTTTGTGTCTGGGGCGAAGCTACGACAAAACGTTGCGGATACACCCGACGACGTCGACGTCGATGACGACGATGATGCGAGGCGCGTAAGTGAGACGAGCAATGAATGAAGCTGGTGCTCGCCATTGACGGGCGATGCGTGGTATACAGGCTTTAGAGGGATGAACCTTTCGGATGAATGGGTTCTTTTTTTTCTTTTTCGTTAGAGTTGTGGATTTTTCGGTGCGCGAGGAACGTTAATGCGAAGAGTTTTCGACGTGGAAAACAATCCAACGAGTGGAAGAGCTTGGGTAGTATTCACTGGCAGGTGATGATGATGATGATGGACAGTCTTTGGAATACTTTTTTTATGTGGACCAACAAGTGATGGGGGTATGAGAGATATCCGTTATATTGATACGATACTTCCCAATTGAATATCTAGGAACTAATTGCAATTTCGACTGAATAAGGTAAATGAATAAAATTTAATTAAGGAAGTAATGGACGAAAATAAATCTTCCAATTCATTTTTCTTTATAAAGAAAATTTAATATAAAAATTAATATATTGAATTGTATGTAGATGTTCAAAATTGACAATAAATGACAAATTTAGAAATAATTTTTTATTGATTTGTAACGACCATATAAATAGACTTTAATTACTTTTTGTAAGACAATAATAGTTATTCATTAAACAAAAATTGAAATGCCCGGTGTATAAACTTCTATTTTAAACGCAGTAAAATCTTCGCAAGTGACTCATGGAGACTTAAGTTTAGTTGTAATGCCTGAAACTTTAGTCGAATGGACAAAGTTTACAGTAAAAACATCTAAATTACTTTAAGCACTTTGAATTGTCTTAACAACTTTCACAAATTAGCTGGAGCAAATGTTGCTTTCTGATATTCTTTTATTTTTAACTTTATATCTTCTATCTCTCGTTTTTATTGTACCTCGTTACTTGATGCTTTTTACGCTTATCCATAGCGAACGAATTGGTACGTATAAGTATCATTTATTTTTCCAGATGCGCAGACATTTTCCTAGAGACAAATGGAAATGGTCGAAATTTTTGTTGCTATTAATAAAAATACGAAATGTTATACCTTGAAATACCTTAATTTCCTTTAACACAACATATTTCAATTCTGCTATAAAAAATGTTCCTTCATTTTTGTAAATCATAAATGTGTCACAGTTTTTGTTTGTTTACAAGATAACTCTTCGTCACGAGTCAATATTTACAGCCCATGTCCTCAGTAGTATTCTTAATTATCTTAAAATCAGTAATAAAATAAAGGCGCATAAAACTCTTCATCAGAGAATTACCGCGTCGACCTGCATCTAATACTATTTTATTGCCTTGAGCTCTACGGCCAATAGCGTCTCGCCTGCCTTACCTTTAGTGCGGCCACTAAAACTTTAAGAAAATCCGCAGTCCAATTACTGAGCAACTAACAGCGAGTAGTAGTATTATAGTATTTTAGAAACGTGCCTTTTCCGCGCGTAATTGGTTTTATTGCGTATAGTGGATTACGTTAGTAGCCGTTGTCATGGGATATCGATTATTCGAGAAATAATTAAAAGCATTTATTGAGCTATAACGGGTGGAGCCATAAAACTTAGCGATTTTTACGACTAGCGATAACTTATCTTTTTATTATCTTTTCATAATTTTATCTCAAAAAGTATATATTCAGTTGAAACTTGCGTGGTAGGTAGCTGATTTATTAAAAACACTTATGAATTATAAAATATGCGTGGGATATTTTAATTGTTTTCGGTCGTTAAAAAAGGTATGACAGTTCCCAGCATTCATTATAGATGTATTATCTATGAAAGTGAATTAAACTTTCGTTTTTATTCTTACTGCTTAGTAAATTCGACAGCGCTCCGCGCGGTTTATCTTTTCATTTTAGTCTTGACATTTTGTTTTATAATTTGAAATTACATTAAACAAAATCTTTATACAAATGTATAAAAGAATATCGCCATGCTAACTAAAATAACATTTTTAAATACATTTTTATAGCATACGTCAAAAAAATTCTTTTTTTTTTGAGGTTAGGAATTTCAATACAACGCGCTTTTTTCTGTTTTATCGTGTAACGTGAACATAACTGCTTATTAAAACTACTAATAAATTAATAATTAGTAATATTGATGAAAAAAGTGGTTTATTAGGAGGAGTCACGCCTAATAAGAGTTTCACTACTAGTAATTTTATGTTTCTTATTATTTCATAAATGTTCCTATAATAAGCTCTAATAATTTCATATTCTTTTTTATCATATATTTACACATTTTCCAACAATTTTCCCGCCCACTATCTCTTCTACCAATCGCAAACTTAGATATGTATCACAACCCTCGCTACCGGGATAAAGTACGCTGCCAAACAATCGAAACGAACGTAAGTACGGCAGTACGTGCGGACGCGACTATAACGGAAGCGCGGCGCGTCGTAACTTCCGCGCCGACATCCTAGGATTACGCAACGCGAGGAGGAAAATCGAGAGAATCGAGCGCGCGTATTTCCCACGAGACATCGAGAGCAAAAGCAGCAGCATCAGCGGTGGAAATTCCTTGGCGCGAGATCAAAGTTTTCCATAAGCTGTCTCCGGTTGTGCGCGAGCGTGCTTTTTGCGAAAAAGAGATATAACGGATCATTCGTTCTCGGGTGTGCGTTTTCGAAAACTCTTTCCTTTACATCTCGAGTTTTCCGTCTGTCGCGATTGCGATTCTTCCGATGTGCGTTCTTGCCCGGTCTTTTGTGAATGATGGGTAGTTAAGGTAGTCAATAATGCGTGTAATTATATACTTGTGATTTTACAAAATTCAAAATAATATAGAAATGATTAATAATACGGATACATTATATAGATACTAATAAAAAATATTACATTAGATTACATTTCTTGAAAATACAAGTTATTATTATATTATTAATACATATCATATAATACGTTGATTTTTATACAATTTTAAAGATATTTTCTTTAAAGATTAATTATTAAACTGTACTCAAAAGAATTGAAGATCTTGAGCATAAAGGCATTGATATTTATTGTTTTTTTTACGTATCTAACATTGAAGGTATGTAGAAAAAAAATTGACAGTGTGAGAAAGATTTATGTAGTTTGTTTCTATACCATTTTTCCATTGTTCAGATATTTCTTAATTCTGAAGACATATCGAGAAATATACACATATAGATTTCAATATTATAAGTGTGATTTATGTCCAGATATTCAGACGAGAAACTATAAAGTTTTTATTAGTCAAGTTACGACTGCTGATATTGTATGATCTTGATGAGATCAACTTTGTAGATTTAGTACATTCAGCAGTATTTTTATAGCAGCAATTAAGTGTGTGTAGGTCTCTAATATTAGATATTGATAAGTCTGTACATAGATGTTTTTATTTATTGAACTAAGGAAAATATATATTTATGAATAAGAATGCGATCAATGCATTAGTAAAATAGTTCACCATATCGTTGCTCAAGTCATATGTTAATTTTTTCTTTGTAGTTCAATAATTTCAATATTGTATGGAATAAAACCTAGTATTGTAAAAAGTTTATATCAAGTAAGGTATATATATATTCGCCGAGATAGAATCAGTTTGAATTATGCGCCAAGATAGAATCAACTTGCATTCTAGGTCGAGATATAATCGTATGAATTCGGAGTCGTGATAAAACTATCTTGAATTCGCCGCCGAGATAGAATCTTCTTGAATTGTGCGTTGAGATAGAACCATATTGAACGCAAATTTGACACAAAATCATCCTGAAAGTTTTTTGACATGAGACTATACTGAACGCGCGCCTTAGATAAGACTTTTCGAATAGGAGCCGTCAATAAGGTTCCACAATTTGCTTCCAGACAGACCCGGATCCAGAAGCCTGCTTAAGGCTAGAACAGTTTGATCTACTAAAAATAGTTACTACTTATTATTACTATTAACCGTTACTACTTATTCCTAAAAGTTGTTTAAAAGCTGTTAATAATTAATATTAATAAATAATAATTAATATATAACATAGTTTTCGCATTATACACTATTACATCGTCCACATCTATTTGTTGCATTGGAATTGCTTGAAAAATGTAGATTATATAGTCCGGGTGGATCCATGCCTGCTTCCAGATTCGTAGAATATAACCCACTGACTTCAAAATCCCTCTCTGCACCGCAATTCCATTCGTCAACGTCACTCTCCGCGCTCCTAATAAACCAAGCCACGCATTTTCAAACGCGTCCGCGCAAAAATCGCCTCCACACTCGCGGCTACTAGTCTAGGCGCCGACCATACATTCAGTGGCCACTTTTAGGTCCCCGCCTGAACCCAAGTTTTCTAGACGTATTTTTAGCTGCTGAATCCGAATTTCGAGGGTCCTCGGCCGAAAAAATGGGACATAAAAAGTTATAAACAAATTAATTGTTTAAAATGCGATACCTCCGAAAACAGGAAGTGGCGCGTGACGACTGCGCGCGGTGTAGATAGCAAAGGAGCGTCAAAAACCGTTTTTCGGAGATATCTCGAAAAATATGAAGTATAGTTAAAAAAGGATAAGATAAAAAAGTTTCTAAATGTAAAAATAAACATTTTAAAGCAAGTTCCAACTTGGTGCGATGTTTCACTAATGAGATATCGCATATTAAACAATTAATTTGTTTGTAACTTTTTATGTCCCACACTACAAAAAGAAAATCTTATTTTAAGATTGACCGATCTTAAATTTGTTGCATCTTAAAATTTCAAATGCTTGAAAAACATAAAGATAATATTAATATTAAAATAATTAATATATTTTTTTTTTTTTTTTTTAACGTCGCCATGTTTGTGCTTCCATGTGGTGCTAATCGACGACGGGGGTCTGCGGTGTGTTTGTAAACAAAGCACATGTAATTTTTACAGAGGTGCTTGTATCAATCGGCAGAGACTAGGATTCGAACCCGGGTCACCGGCGTGGGAATCCGACACTCTACCGACTGAGCCGCCGCAGGCCCCAATAATTAATATTAATATTAAAATAATTAATATTAATATTAAAATAATTAATATTAATATTAAAATAATTAATATTAATATTAAAATAATTAATATTAATATTAAAATAATTAATAATTAATATTAAAATAATTAATATTATTATTAAAATAATATTAAAATTATTATTAAAATAATATTAATATTATTTTTATGTTTTTCAAGAATTTGAAATTTTAAGATGCAACAAATTTAAGATCGGTCAATCTTAAAATAAGATTTTCTTTTTGTAGTGCACGTTTTCGGTCGAGAACCCTCGAAATTCGGATTCAGCAGCCAAAAATACGCTTAGAAAACTTGGGTTCAGGCGGGGACCTAAAAGTGGCCACGGAATGTATGGTCGGCGCCTGGACTATAGGCTCGCTCGACTCAAATCATTAAAACACGAGTGCCTATCTCGCGGACGCCTCGCGTATTATTCTCAACTTTCGGCGTCCGGCCGCAGGAAGAAATTCGCGCTCGCGGGACCCTCGTAAATTTCCCGGAGGCTAATCCCCGAGTGTCGCGCGCGAGCCGCGAATGCTAATTTAAGTTCCGCTCGGGGCTCGACTCGCGCGAAGAGATAGGGAATAAAAAGGAAACGGCGTAACTCTCTGCGCCGAGACGCTCGTCGCGGCTATTATACGCCTTCTCTTACTTCGAATGCGTGCCGCGGCTCGAGAGCGTTTGGGAGAGAGACGTACGAATGGCTCCCTTAGGCCTTCTCGGGGGGGGGGGGGGGGAGAAGAATGGCTTGTTTGGGTTGGGAGGAGAGGTGGGAATGGGAGAATCGAAAGTTTTTGTATTAGGGGATATGGCTGGGATTAGGTGTTGAGGTGTTTGTAAATGAACGTAAATGTTGGGGAGAAACGCGTGTTTCGGCTGGACAACTGTAAGCCTTTGGGTTCATAGCAATTTTGTTTATAAGTATATAAATCTGTCGTTCGTAGGTGTATGTAATGTTGAAAGAAAAATTGAAATAAGACACAAACCTTGTATTCATTTTTAACCACGAAGGAGGGAGTAAAATCTCTGCCGAAACGTTGGCATTTCATTATAAATAAAGAATTTGTTTCTGAAGATCATTTCAGTTCTTTCAACAAGATAGTTTTCATTTATATTGTAAAGTATGTCTATGGATTCCCGGAGAAATGACTTAGGTCAATTTTTTTGAAAATAGAGCTTTGAGCGATTTTGGTATCCTTACATAGTATTTTTTCAGCTCAATATGCAAAAAGTGAGGAAAGTGTAAAAATAAGTGACCATATTTACTATTTTTAACATTAGTTCAAATGGAAAATAAAAACTTTAAACCTTAATATCTCAAAAAAGTGGACTTAAGTCGTTTTTCCGAGATCCCACATATATATAGTATGTAAAGTAGATAAAATTAAGTGTAGAGAAAATATGGGTAAAATTTGAATTATTTCAAACGTGTGTGCTTAAGGTGATGCTAAAGCCACCAGTCACCGACAAATACGAGGAACCACTTTTCTCATTTTATTTACAATTTTGAGTAAATATCTCTATGAAACGTTATTGCCCTACTAAAAAACAACAACTTTCCAGAGAGATATTTTCTCAAAATTAAAAATTGAATGAAAAAAGTGGTTCCCCGTATTTAACGGTAACAGGAGGGTTTGGCATCACCTTAAGGTGATTCTCTATCTCCGTTTGAATAAAACACAACTTTATATTTAGGAATTCAATAATTTTATACTGTAATCAACATATAATAATCAGAGTATTCTCAAGTTTTCAAATTTCTTTAAGTTCCTTAAAACGAAAAATTTTAGTAAGGCCTTGAACATTCACGTTCATTCTGAAGATTTAAAGTTTAATTATTCTGGATGTAAAAACAAATATTTACTATACGAATAATAAGTGATTTGAATTACTACTATTTTTTATCGTTATGATATAAGTTTTTGAGATAATCTTATACATGCTAAGACGCATTTATTAAAACAAAATTTGTACAAGTATCTTAAAATTAAATCGAGCATACAGTGCCAACTGCAATATTCATCAGCAAAGTAAAATAAATCGCATTTGAAGATAACTATATATAAGCTTCTCCCATAGCGTCCTTCTTTTTATGCGAAGAACGTCCGGTGCGCCTGTTTTAGTGCTCCGACCTACGAGAAGTAAAGGAATTAGCCGTCGTATTGATGATCCCGTGGGAATGACCGCCTATAGCTATAGCTGCACCTGACCGACCGACCGACTTGCCACGTATCTGCTCTCCTTTTTCATCATTTTTCTTTGTTGCCGCTCGTTATTTTTCCCCCGGCCGTCGATTTTATGTTCTTCGTGCCGCCGCTGCTGCTACTGCTGCTGCTCCCGTGTGAGATAAATAATCTGTAGTGTGTCTATGATCTGCGTCATTTGACGAAGTTTTGATGTTGAATTAATGTTTGGTGTTTATGAGGTTTATTAAAAACAATAAATTATTATTTCATAATACAATATTTAATTTAGAAACAGGTTATTGTCAGGTTAGCCAACTTATTCTTGTATGCTTGAAGCTTAGACACTGATAAAAAATGGAATAGCGGCAGTTATTAAACACTTTAGTAAATTATGCTAACAGTTTTTATATCTGAAATAAATTATATTGTACTTAAACTAAATTTACTTTGTTAAATACATACTTTTAGTAAAAATAACTATTTTATAGCAAGTTAGTCATTTTCAAACGTATATCTAAACATTTTAAAGTAAATTCGGGTTTTCATTCAATTCATGATATTTATATTTATCTGCTAATTTTTATCTTTTTGGTTTAATTAAAGTTAAATTGTACGGAAATAAATCCTTACTAAAATTTACTTACATCAGTCAAGTAAATTTAATTAATTATGAGTTGAGTAAAATTTGTTCGATAGACTGAGTAGAATTTTCCTAATACTATTTACTCAGTTGACCAGTAATGTTTACTCAGCTCGATTAAGTAAATCCAACTTAACCAGTTCAGCTTAACATTCTGACCAGATTCTACTTGACTGCTAAACAATATTCATCAAGGATTTTTTCCGATATAAATTTTTCAAGTACTACTCGAAAGACGTGAATACACCGATTTAGAACAATCATATTTCTAATACACTTTCAACCACAAATATTTATATCACTTTTCCAGTAAAAGCGGACGAATTGAACGAAACTTTCAAACCATCGTGCATTAAATTTCTCCAATGTTCCAACGACTTACCCACTTTTCCTCCCCCCTAAACACCGCCATTACACGTATCTCAGGAGACGACTGCAAATGGCCGCTGACCAATCCTGTACAGTCTTTAAAAAAGACATTCTCAGCATTTAACGACGGTAGGCCCTGTGCGCGCGCGCCACTTTTCGCCCCATCACGTAGCGTCGTTTAGTCCGGTCGTTATCGTTCGCGCGCGCCTCTTTTCTCCTCACCCCCTCGTGTGTACGCCGCAGTGTCTTATGCCGGATTCGATATTTCGCGCGCGCGCCCACGTCTCGGCGCTTTTTCCTCGTCGACGTTGGCGGCTTTTAGAACCGAAAATGGATCGCTCGAGAACAATGGACAGGGGGAAGAATTGTAAGAAAATAGCGGAGTATGGAGGAGGAATGCAGTGTCTATGAGCACAATATATATTTGATTTTGATGATTTGTTGCGGCATTGTTTCTTTTTGCTTCCTCAAAGAGAAAGCTGTGTGGTGGTAAACAAAGATTGTTATAAAACGTTTTAGAAATATGTTTTGAATTAAAAATAGTGTATTTTAATTCATTTTATTCTAGTTTACGTTATTCTGAAATCAATGAGGTAAATTATTTTGGTATGTAGAAATAACATGATCGCTACAGTATAAATGCATAAAATTATATATCTTCCGCGACACGAAATTTTGTATAAGTTATTTTTTGTCTTTTGTTATACACGAAAACGTAATTATTTTTTATACGCCAATATTTTGGAAACATGTGATGGAAAATCTTTATAAATAAATTAAAATGGAAAAGGTAGCTTTCCACTATCTCTTGGCAGTCTTGGCTGATCTCTTTGACAAGAATATGAGGTCTTTTATTTTTCAAGATATTTGAGGTTATATTTTTGTAATTAATTTCTTATTGCCTCTTTCTTGAGTATTACGCGGTAATTTTTTACGGATCGGAGCTTATTTCTTTTTGCTTTTGATGAAATGAAATAATTTTCTTTTAAATTCATCGACTCGTTTTTGTTTTATGATGATTTTTCACTTTATGGTTGTTTTTTAATGTGGTCGCTTATTTCTTAGGTATTAAGGACGTTCACCGGATAATTGAATTTCTTTAAAATCTCTTGAAACTTTTATGATATGTTAATTTAGGTGTGTTTTATACGTAGTTGAAATATCAACCCCCTTGCGGTATCCAAAATTTAGAAATTTAGCTTCAAAGTCTCAGTTTTTAACATGGGAGTCCTATCTTGATCTCTCACAAAATGGACATTTTTATTTATTGTAAATCAGGTTTTCATTACATCGTTTTGAAAAACTAGTATGTAATGCAAAATAAGCATCGAAGTAATACATAAAAAGTTGAGCATAGCAAGTGGTACTTTTTTAAAAGATATAACTATTTAAAGCTGCGCTCCAATGTTATTAGTATATATATATATCGTGGTACATTTTAATGTATTTATTGTACAAACACGATGTTCGAGATGCTAATTATAAATTTAGTCATAGATATTCACATTTTTATTTTATTATTAACAATAACATCTGGTCAAATGGACATGAGGACAGATGAGTAGATCGAGATTGGCGCAATGAGTCCGGTAACCTGGTGCACAGACTATAGAAACAAGAAAAACAATTGTTTTACTGTTTAACAATTGCATCCATACTCGCCAGTAGGACACTTCGCTAGCGTCACTTTGGTGCAAGAAGGATTGCACCACGATGCACATTCTATACACAGAATAAAAAAAAACAATGGTTTTACTGTATAGTTTCAACCCAATGATTTCTATTATATAAATAGTCATTACCTTGTCCGAAAACTGAAGTTGCGCGGAACACCAAACCAACAACGAAAATGGTGATGAATGTAGTGATCTTCATTGCTCTCGTTTTGTCTTTGAGTTACTTATTCTGATAATTAATAAATATCTTTTCAATTCATATTGCGCTCAAGTGACTTTATATACCTCTTAAGTCGTGCTTAGTATACGGTAAAGTAAATGTCTCAAGCGTTTGTTTACACGAAAATAAAATTCTTTTTCTTATCGGTATTTATAAATTTACATATTTGTGTAAATTTATAAATACCGATAAGAGCATGAAGTTTTCTTTATCGGTACAATCATAGCAAAATATAAGGAAACTTGATGTAAAAAACATATTAGCATTTTGTTACTGTTTATAGGTTTACGGACTAAGGTTTTAGTTTATTAGTTTTATACAAACCGTTATCTTTTTAATTTCACTAGGTACCTCAGACGCGCTATACGCACCACACTTTCAAACACCAGCAATGTCAATGGCAATTGAATGAAGTGGATATCAATATCATTTTAGTACGTGGAATCATGTAATATGCATTATTTATAATATGAAAAAGATGCTTGTTAACGATATCATAAAGTTTTAACTAAAGTATTAAATCACACGCTTACATACAAATAATTAGACGATTATTTTATGACAATATGAGGATAATCGGATACTTAAATGAAATGGTCAATACAGAAAAATTCAGATGCCTTTAACTACTAAATGAGGCGAAAAAAGCCTGAAAATTTAAAACATTTTCTCATGTGATTTCTTACCTGATGTATTTTTAATAAATTAACGAGTATTCGTTTTCTTATTTAAAATCATATATATATATATATATATATATATATATATATATATATATATATATATATATATATATATATATATATATATATCCGAAGTGTGTCATATTGGTTTTAATGTCCAAACACGATTACTCAATTACTTGTTTTTCTCTGATTCTGTATTTGAGATAACACCTTTTTTGAAAGGTTTTCATTTATTTGTTTTACTGTTTTATTAAGATACTTTTTATAGTTCTATAATTCGAAAATTATATGCTATATTTCAATAAAATTTTCACTAAATATTATTTGCATATACAACTGTATTCTTGTATATCTTAAAGTAAAATTAAAGTAATAAAATTATCAGCTTCTTTAAAAAAAAAAGAAAGAAATGTCCAAAAGTAGAGTTTTATTTATACAACGATAACTCAAGTAATTTTATCTCTCATCACCCTTTACTCATGCTATAGCGTTCCGCGGGCAATCCTAGACATGCGCGCGCAGCTCAAAGGTTATGCGTGATCTCACACTCATTCTTTTATAGAGAGATTAGTCCTCTAACTGAATATGTATAATATATTGGATGTCTGGTTTATTAGTGTATCATCCGGATGGTGATATATACATAAGCAATCTCTGGCAATGAGTGATCATCTTATGATTAAAAACACTTATTCTTAAAAACTCCAGAGAACCGCGCTCCCTGCAAGAGTGACTGCATAAAGCTCTTAATAGGAGCGCGCTCTCTCGGAGTTATTAATCAAAAAATCTTTTGAGGATCGCTCTCTTCAGGAACTTTTCGAAATCATTCTTTCAGAGAGTGCAGCTCTCGGTGAAAGTATTGAGTAATCGCTCTTGTATGGAGCGCTCTTACAGAGAGCTAAATTGAAAAATTCTTTTCCGAACGCTCCGAATCGATGGTATTGTTTAAAAATGTATTTTGATTGTTTATATCTCGATAGCGGCTTGGACATTTTTTACCAAACAAAGCTCATTTGGCTTTTAACCACAGATTACGTGATTGAGTAACAAGCAAATAAACAAACAAATGAATATGCACATTTTGCAATAGAAAGTCACTTATATAATGCTTCGTGCACTGTAATTGATTGAATACTGTAGTAGACAACTCGAATGAATGTCACGTAACCAGATTTATTAAGCACTAACCGTAATAACCCTAGAGAACATACTGAGTACATAACCTATATTGCCTCGAATCGCCGTATTGTGACATAATAAATCGAAAACACAATTAACAATTGTACATTTTATCATCAAACATTATTCACGCTTCTTACCAAAAAAATATTCTTATTCCTCTTAAATTAACCTTATCGAACGCAAAACCTCATTCTTACCACCGTAACTCCAACTGCATAATTGACGTTATAGTAAAACCGCGTCGTCGATCATCCAGAAAGCGCACCGCGAAAGTAAACCACGCAAGAAAAAGATCCGCCTCCGAATTCATGGAACTTTATGAATAAGTATCTCCCGCGTAAAACCCGATCCCCCGCGCTATGCCAAATGCCTCGCTTTATAAGTGGATTCAATCAGACATTGCGCCCTCGTACCGCAAAAGCACATCCCGCGCCAAAAAACCGCGCTGTCCTTATATCTCTCCCTCCGTCCTAGCTACATATCTCCGTGCGCCCGTTTCCGCAGCGGGGCCGCAAATTTAAATTAACGAGCCGGATATAGCGGAGAGGAGACCAGAGCGAGAGATAGCCGCGCGCAGAGCGCGTGTTTTATTGAATTCGTGATAAATGGCTTTTAAAAGTCGCTGCCTATCCCTCCTGCTCTTCATCTCTATCTCGCTCTATCTTCGCTTTTTTGCCCCCACGGTCGCGTATCGTAAGGCTGCGCGTGGGTTTCGAGCCCAGATGACGGCGCGACGACCCGCGCTCCTCCTCGTTCTTTTTTCTTCATTTTTTTTGTTCATTTTTTGAATTGTAGGTCGGGAAATGGAACGCGAGTGGATGTGAAGTATAAATGCGAGGTGCCTGATGAATATGACGCGCGGGCAAAAATTTAATTTTGAATTTCGCGTTCGCGGCGGCGCGTAACGACGAGGTTCTCCGCGCGTGGGCGCGGTTATGGGGAAAATATTCGCGGCTGCGAATTTTTGCCGGATTTAAAGCTTGTCGGGGCGAATTGCGTTGAGGGTAATTGCATTTCGGCGAAGCTTTCAACTTATAAAAAAAAAAAATATTATTTTTCGTTGTACGTAAATTGTTTATATGGTGAAAACGTTTTTGCTTGGTCGATAGATAACGCGAAGTGAGCTTTATTGACGGGAAGGTATATTTTAGGAAAAATGGTAACAACATCGGTGTAATAATACTTTTATAAAATTGTGCGGGGCGTTATTCAGTTGACAGATATATAGATGGATATAACGTTTATTTTTGTACGGGTTAAAAAAAAATACTTTATGCAAACAGAAACTTATATTTTTCGATGAAAGTAGTTTTTAGATCTTTGTACTGAATTTAATTAGTTAATTAATTTAATTTAGATAATTAAAGCAACAAAAATTCTATAAACAATTGTAGTTTTGTTTAATCATACACCGCTTATTGTCAATTTCAATATAAATCGGAAAATATCTAAAAACTTTGCTTGTCTGAACTTAGGTTACTGTCCGAGCCTTAGGTCTTTTACTTCATAACATTATCATTGTTATATTTGTACGAAATATAATCGAATCTTGTTAGGTATTAAATATATTCCAAGACGAGAAAATGGCTAATTAATTAACTATGACCAATTCTTCAAGATGGTCTCGTTTGGCAGGGCTCAGCTCATAAGTAGTTACGGCATGGATATGGTCAGACGGTGCTTCAACTTCTTGCCGTAAGATATGGGTGATTTTCATAATACTGTCATTTTTTTAGCTAGATTTTGGTCAGATATAAAATTAAAGGAATCTTGAAATTTTTAACGTGTCTTTGGTTAGCATTCCTACTAGAATACACCTCCCATTTGATGTTATCGTACAATGCTGGAAAATTGCATGTCACAGTACTGACATATATGATTAATATGATTAATATAATTGAAAATATTACTCTTACAGTCTTCTAATAATAGTGTTATTAACTAAATAGTATATTACGCGTATAGCGATCTATGCAAAAACCCGAACGCCTTTCATTAATACTTTATATATACTACAAGTGAGTACTTTACGCCCGCAGGTCCGAAAACGGTCACTTTAGATCCGGTTTAGAGGGCAAAAAAACGTGAAAATCATGCACGTGTTACAAAAATATGTTTATATGCGTGAGTCATGGACATTTCTCAAAAAAATATTGTTATATATTAATACATGTTGTATTTAACATACATGAAATACGTGTAATTGCATTTTCAGTGCTGCATAAAAGAAGTACATCGTGATGTATTCAGTCTCCATCTGATTCTGTTCACTTCACTTACAGTGCTGTAATCAATCGCTGGCCAAAATTCACTTTCACAATATTTTAGTGTCCCACCCATTAATCTTTTTATCCAGTTTCAAAGTCTTTATTACTTTACACATTCCAATCGCCATTTCTCTTACCAATCTCACACCAATACAACCTACCTTTACAACATTCATATAACAATCTCATTTTCTCATCCACATTGATCACAACCTTAAACATCCCTTCCCAAACAAACACAGCACTATCAACGTGCTCGCAAACCACACGACGCGAAGCATCACGAGCGAGAGTAAGAGCAAAAGTACCTATACGTCAGCGGCGAAACAATGAAGCGCACTCGCGCGCGCGCGGGCTCATTAGAATGCCGAGCTCGCCGTGGCGGCTAAACTCTGTGATCTGCGGTGGCACCAGCACCGACGACTCTCTCGCTCCGCTGCGTCATCGTTACACCGTCCGCGTCGTAAATCTCGTGCGCGGGTGGCGCGCTGGCGCGGCGGAACGTCGCCCGGAGCAAAAGTTGAGATACGAGGCGCATGTACGGAGTAAACTACAATGATGATTGTCATTACGCGGCGTGTGATGATGCGTGATAATGTGTACCGATTGTATGCTTTTAGCAGGGACTTTTCGATTCGCGGAATTGGGTGTTGCTTTTTGAGTGTGTTGAATTTCGAAAGTGCATGTTTAAACTGGGATTTCAGAAACATGAGCTCGATGATTTTGACTGTTTGAGAATATATGTCTTTTTTTTTAAATTTGATTATATATTTTTATGAAAATATAAAAGAGAATTTATATAAAAGTATAAGATTTATAATCAATATTATTAACCATCATTTTTATTAACCATGTAGGTTAAAGAAATTTCGATTTTTTTTTCAGTTTAAAGTGTTTGCCTTTTATAATAAACAATATCAAACGGACAATATCTAACGGACTATTTTCGTTCTGAAAATAATGTAAACTGATATTTTTCCTTTGCATGTCCATATTTATGATGAAGGATACAATGTAGGTGTATACTTCGATCCTTGTGCAGTTTTTCAATGCCGAGAAGCTTTTTCTATAATTCACACGTTCGGCTTAAATGCGATTTTGCTTCTGCAGTTCAAAGATTAATGCTGTGAGCTTTTGGCGTTCAGAAAAGAATGGCTTATATACACTGTCGAAGTTATTGTTTGTTTGGCATGATATGCGAGTCGATTCTTTAACGTATACTTCAATCGGTTCTTGAGCCTACAAGATATGTTTTTAAATTTTCTTTGTAAAAAATAACTAGAATCATTATTAATTTTATCACTCGAGTTTTCTTAAAATAAATGTATGAAATAGTATATAGACAGTTTTAATCATCTGTAGGCTCTGTTTGGCAGATTACAAATAGTATTTTTCTATTGTTTTTATAAACTATGCCAATTTCTTACGTTGAATGTAGATTTAATTATTATAATCTATACTGTACGTAGCGGCTTTACAAAGATATTTCTTAAAATACAAGACGTTTTTAAATAGTTTTGAAAGTATAAGTTTTCGTTCTTATGTATTATATAAGGAAATTCATAATTGTCAGTATTACTACAAGTAGTGCTTGCGTGCGTGCGTGCGTGAGTGTATATATGTGTGTGTGTGTGTATGTGTTTAATCGTTTTCTTTTATAATCCACTTTTTTCCATTGATTCAGGGGCTAGTTGTACTACAATTGCAGTCTAAAATTAATTTCATTCTAAATCACCATTATAAGTGCTTGAAACTGTAAATTATACTATATTGTAGCATAAAGTGTACATAAATAATGTGAAAATCTTATCAAAAAGCTAAATTTGAAGTATAATATAAACTTTTGAATGGAATTGTATCACTATATAAATTTAGTGATTACATTGGGCGCACACTTGCGATTGCTATAATGTTCAAAACGGGACGTTAGCTATATTTTTTCTTTTTTCATATAATAAGTATAGTTATTCTATGTAACATACTAGCATTATAAACAAATTTTAAGAAAATACTGAAAGTTATAGTTAGTATAAAGTTATTATACAAGTTGTAACATTTTTACTTCAAACTTCGCACAGTGGTAGATAATTACAAATCGAAGGGCAATGAACTCTTAATTCTTCATAATTCTGTTTATTATTTTAATTATAGCCAAAATTTCAGAATTCTCCAGTCGATATGGTAGGGAGATACGAATTGCTTAAAAAAGTGCCAGTACGTTGCAGAAGACTCAATAAATGTTAAGATATTAACATTTACATTTTTTAAGAGGCTAGAAAAAAGTCAAATCGGCGAATATTAGGGAGGGTTGAAGCGCCCGCCCCGCTTCGTACCGTTTTACACTTATACTTGCCATCGGGCGCCACCGCGTCCCTTGATATTTCACATGGCTATACGCAATTATCTTTCAGCTCCAAGACCTCATTGTTCACCCAGAAACCACCGCAATCCTGCGGTTCTCCGCGGATCACTTCGTCTAGGTGTACACCAACGTTTAGTCAAGCAAACTTTCACTCCCGAAAGATCAACACGTTACAGTTCTACAACTATACGAGGAGAATAACAATACCCGAGATACATGTGTAACGTATTCGGTATACATCTGTAATACTTCATCATCTATATGAGCCCTCCTTTATATGCACTCCGCTACGTCCAAAAATATCCCTACGTATGCACGCACGCCATGAATCAAATTCACGCGAGCGATTGAACAATCAATCTAGCACATTGACAAATTACTTTTTTCTCCTCGGCGCACACCCACATACGCAATCATCCACAAATACCCATACACATGCTCACACATACAAACTTTGAGCTGTATATATATTGTTACATATCGGCATGGATATCATTTGTAAAATAAATAACTCGTCTCTTATTCGCTATGTGCAAAGTGACAGAATGGCGCTGCAAGAGGCGCTGCCTATGCGGCCAATTCACGAGCTCATGGAACAAGAAAATACACAGAGACTCTTATGGACCGCGTTGAATGAAAATAATCTTGTACAAATTGCAGATATATCTGTCTATACTCAAATGATTTTTCCAATGCAAAATATTTATTTGGTACCTCGGAATAATCGCAGTGTTCAGAAATGAATCATTAATTTATAAAATAGTAGATTGTGTATCAAGGGCGGAAAGTAGGCGATTACAGAGCTGCAACCAGCAGTCTTTGTCCTACCTGTAGTGAAAGGATGATTTTTCGTGCATATATGAAGCGGTGCATAAAAGTACTTTTACACGTAAATTAGTATCGTATGAATATATTTATAAAATCACATTGAATATATTAGGAAACATTCGAGAATAGGCTATCGACTGATGTACTACGTCGAAATAAACAAATATGAATAGTGTTGCGATGCAGTTTCGGCTGTTCATAATAATTCTAGTATAATAGATACGCCACGGAAGGACCGTTTATTTTCTTATTCGCAAAGTACACATAAAGTTGAGTAAAAGTGATGGAGCGTCAAAGCTCCTTATTTTCCTCCCGACGTAATAGTCTGCTTAACGCAGCTACATATACATATACATAAATAACAATTCGAGCTCTACACCACGACACCCATGTCCCGAATACCCAAACAGTAGCAGTAGCATCGGCTCCATCCTATGATTTACAAAGTCAGTCAAACCCCCCCCCCCCCCCCCCTAAAAAAGCAAGAGCAGGAATCGTAAAGAAGCTGTGTCCATGTGTGGTGAGGGTCCAATTGACCCTGGTCCGAAGGGGATCGCGTATAAGCGCGGGGGGTTGCACTTCGGGGGCTTCCGCCGGAAAGCTGAACTGCGAATGTGTAATTCTGCTCGAGAGGGGCGTACACGGGACTCTTGCGTGACCGGAAAACGAATGCGATCCGAGTCGCGGGAGCTTGATGCTCGGTTTGATATTTTGAGCTTCGGGGGATGTAGGGGGTTGACTTGGATAGAGGAGATGAAGATGTTGATGGGCGTTGTGCTTTTGGCGAGTTGTTGGAAGTGGTTTTGGATGTTTTTGTATTTTCGTGGATTGTAGAGGGTGCGCTAGTTGATTTTTAATGGTTGACGACATTCGCTGTGTGCATGTGCTTGGAGGGGATGAACGAAGATATGTTTGTCCGTAAATGTATTACTATATATACTGTCGATATAGATGGCCTAATCTCGAAAGACGTTGAAAAGAAAGTAATCTAGTAAACTTAAACCGATTTACTTGTACCTTTTTATACATCAAATCAATGTTGCACTTATGCAGATTTATACTGCAGACAGACAATTGGAAAACCATCTATATTTCCGTTGTTATCTCAGTTTCTTTTTACAAACTTCCCATATATGGATATATACTGTATTGTCCAACAATAATGTCGACACATGTCAATTCATATGGTGCGTCATGTAATGCTCACAGCGAATAGGATCAAAATACTGGTATAAATCTGTTACTTAACATTTTAAGACTCAAGTGATAATCAACTTGAAAAAAATGGCACAGTTATATAATTTAGGTCTGGTAAGTTATGGTATGGTTAATAATTAAAAACCCCCTCTCGCACGTAAGGCATTTTCACTTATTTTCCTATGAATTGAGTATATACCGTAAGGTTAATAAAGACCTTCTCTACTCCACCCAAAGCCTTAAAATCGATCCTGTAATGACGGAAAAAAATACAGAAATATGATTTTTAGAAGTTGAATTTTCAAACACATATTGGTAATTCTACTTTTATAATAAAAGAATGTCTTAGTCCAGTGCAACTAACATTTAAATATGTTGGTTGTAACGACAAATAAAATAAGTATACCTTAATAAGGATAACTTGGTCTTAAAGATTGAGCTAACTTGTGACTAATTAGTCGGTGTATTTTTAAAAATTAAAATTAGAAACTTTTTATGATTTTAATCCTTCTAAATACCCTAAAAACCCTTATAAAACCTTTACAGAATAAAATTTAATTTTTGATGGAAAAAGTTTGTAATGAATGTGAACAATTTTGAAATCTCTAGTAGTCTACCGTTCATTTGTTTGTCATATTTGTAAATTATGAGCACTAAGGAATAATCAAAACTTATAAAAAAGAGAAAGAGAAGACTTATACAAAACTTATAAGCATTATTAACACTTAGGCTGGATTCCAATAAATTAGAAAACGAAATAAAATGCACAATCAGTGATCAATCGAAATGAGAGACGGTGGTCGACAACTATAGCGTGTCATCGACTACTACTGCTTTCATACAACATTCATAAACAAGATAGTATCACATTCAAGCACGCAGTTTTATATTCAAAATCCCATCACCGAACACTCTGGTTTTTCGAAAATTCAACTATTTCCGCGCAACACTCGACCATCTCCGCAACTCTTCTCTCCCACATATCAAACCACATCCACGCACACCATGCACTCATACGCACACTGCCAACGGTCCGTTCCATGCACGTGCGCGCATAGTCCGCTCTCGCCCCATTTCTCCACGGCCTCGTGAATATTTATTTATGTTTTCATGCCGCTCCTCTCCTGCGCGTGTACATATCCGCGCGTATCCGGGTCCGCCGAAGCTTTTTTCGGCGCGGGCCGAATAACGAGGTTATGCACGGCGCGAGTGCGGCCGTAATGCGATCTGCCGAGCGTTGCGGAACGACGATCGCGGTAGGATAGCGATGCCTCGATGACGGGGCACGCGGAGCGCGCGTTTGTTTTTCCGGGGATGGAGATGTCGATGCCTTTTTTTTAGGGTGTGAATGGGAGGAGATGTTTGAGGATTTTTTTTGTGGAGGTGCAGAGAGCTGTTGTTGATGGTTTGTTGGGCTTTTATTGGTGAGATAGGGTTGTTGGGAATTTCGTGGTTATATATTTGTAATTCTTTTTCTATTTTTATATGAGTAGGTGTAGTTTACGTTCTGTA
Organism: Gastracanthus pulcherrimus; assembly: GCA_949152435.1. Taxonomy (NCBI): domain Eukaryota; kingdom Metazoa; phylum Arthropoda; class Insecta; order Hymenoptera; family Pteromalidae; genus Gastracanthus; species Gastracanthus pulcherrimus. Next base: position 13,033,602 of record OX424574.1, on the reverse strand, counting down.
ACGAGGATGTTGAAGTAATATAAAATCGGTAATATTGTACTTTGACGACGATGGTTGACAAGATGAAATACATGTAATTTACTGTACTTGTTGTTGTATTTGATATTTGACTTTAAATTTAATTTTTTACTGCTTAGGGACCATACTTCTTTTAAGCCGCCAGTAGGCGCGCTTTTTTAACCGTATTTTACGCATTTTACAAACATTGTTTACAGTATGTTTTAATAACTTAAAAGTTATTTTTTTCATATTTTTTCTTTTGCATTTTGAAGTTTAAAGACATTTCTAATGAAAACATGATTGTTTCATGATAAAAGCAGTTCATTTTACCAAGGAAAAGTCGCGTAAAAAAGGGTAGGCACCCCAGAGGAACCCACGCGCATTCTCATGGGTTAAATGTCTTTTTTCTATTTTACATAATCTATATGCATCTTTTGCACTTCCGATTGAAATTCAATTTTGGAAGACGTATTATGTAAGCTTATGTTAGACTAAACCTTTTCAAAAGATTTAACAATACTTTTCAACTCTAAATGAGCAAAAATTAGGTTCTTTTAAGTTATTTATGGTCGATTTATGGTCTGAAATAAATAAAACATTTTTTGAACAGTAAAAGCATGTTTTAACACTACCACTAAATAAAATATTCAAAACATTAATATACTTTTACCTTAACTTACCTTGAAATGAAATTCCGAAAAATTGAACATGGTGACTGAAAATACATGGAAAATCATCAAATTTAAAAGAGTTAAATTTCTTTGAATATTCATGCAATTTCGGTCACCATCTTCTATTGTAAATAACTTTTGAACAGATTAATACTTTTATACGTAATATAGCTTAAATTAAAGGTTTATTGGCCTACTTTTTTGCTTATATATTGAGTCATTTATCCATAATAAAATCTTGTAGAATTACGGTTAGAAGAAGAGGTACCCTTTTTCATTAAAATAACGAATTTTTCGAGTAAATTACCTCATAGCTCGACAACCAGGGCATATCAGAATGAATTACGGGTACTGGGCTTCATATTTGGGTACCAGCAAATGCCTCCCAAAGTCTGACCGAAATCGTTTCCCGCAGTGTGTGCACTTTCCTTGTTAGTTTCTCATATATTTATATATCAGCTATTCAAGTGAAAATATCAACGTTTGATGCGCCACAACTAAAGCCGACCTACACGCAACCAAGCCCAAATACAAAAGACTCGCAAAGCCAAAGCCACTGCAACCCATCACCCTGTTCGAGGTCTGAAGACACGAGCTAACAAGCTGCTCGCGATTATCGAGCTAATGGCCTTAGCCGCGGCATCGACGCGCACTCTGCTCTAGATCAGGATACATAGCGCCTGCGCCTGGATTACAGGACGCGAGAGAGAGAGACAGAGAGTGAGAATGTATGGCCGCTGGCTCCCTCGTGGACATTTGTCTCTGTAAAAGTGTTATTACCGTGGGGGGAGATGTATATAACGGTCGTTAGGTGTACACAGCTGCGCGTCGCTTGGGGAATCGGTTGTTTTTCGCGAGATCGTGATTTTCGGTAGGGATAAAAAGTGGATAGGGTTTGAAGGAGTGTTGCTTCTGTTTTGCTTCCTCATGGAGGAGATGCTTTGTGACGGTAAACAAAAAATGTTTTGCTAAAAACGTTACAAACGGGTTTTCAGACTTTAGGAATCAAAAAACACTAGTTTAAGAAAATATCTGTATGGATGAGTAAGTGTATGTGCGTGTATGTGTGTGTGTGTGTTTGCGTGTGCGTGTTCGTGTGCATATGCGTGTGCGTGTCTGCATGCGCGTGTGCGTGTGCGTGTGTGTGTATGTGTGTGTGTTTGTGTGTGTGTGTGAGTGGGTGTGCGTGTGTGTGTGTATTCAACCGTTTTCTTTTATGGCTTACTGCTTCCCATTTGTTAACTACCACTATAGGCAAGCGAAGTAAAAAAAATTTAGAGGGCACGAAAGCTTGTAGGGTGTCAAGGGCACTACATGTTGATCATGGGGAAAAGGCACGCATTTCAACTCGACAAATCTGGATAAATCTCTACCTGGGTTTTAGCAAGTAATAATAAGCTAATAAAACACTATATTTTAATTTATTTATTGTACTAGCACGATGTCCGCGATGGTAATTACAAAGTTAGTAACAGATATTCGCAGGTTTACTTTATTCTTAATAATGACATCCGGTCAAATGGACATGGGACAGATGAGTAGAAGGGGATTGGCGTAATAACTCGGGCAATCTGGTACACAGGCTATAGAACCAAGAAAACAATGCATTTTGTTGAATAACAATATCTTAAATAACTTTTTATATTTTCCTTTGAAAGTTACAGTGATAATTTAGTAAGTATATAGACAATACATAGAGTCAAGTATTAATGTATGCATAATATAAAACGCTGTATTATAGAAAAAGTCAAATGTAATGTTTAATATTATTGATGAAAATTACTATATAATTCATATCTCGGCAACACAAAAAATTAAAAAAAAATTTAACAACAATAATTTGGAAAGCAAAATAAATTTAAAATAAAGTTGTCCAACAATTAGTAGACGAAATTTAAAACGCGAGAGTAATATTTGTGGAACTTCCGTCATGAAATTATTATAAAAAAAATAATTAAAATACCACTTTGAGTAAAATATAGGTACCATTTATTGGTGCGATCCGAATGGCACAACCAAATTCGTCCGTTTCTCCTACCAAAATGGTACATATATTTTTTATAATTTATCAATTTTTCTTATATTTTAAGAACAATTTTATAAATCCAGTTGGTCCACGATTCCTCAATGAATATTTGTCAATATAGGAAAACATTTTAGAGCTTAATTTTTAGAACTTAATGTACGTTTCAAAAAGAAGGTTGGAATTTTGCTTTTCTACTGTTCTTATTATCAAGAAAATTAATGCAGAAACGTTTCTGAAATCTTACAAAAGAAAAATTAAAAAGATCTCTTTGAAACAGCAGAGTGCCAAATTAGTTGGCAGCGTTTTTCGTAAGTTTTTCGTCTAGTTCTTAATTTCAGAATCAGCATTTATAGAATGTTTGAAACGCACATTATCAGTAAGATTTTTATTTCTTGTTAATGGTGGATTATGAAAAAACGACGAAGCCACCGTAAGGTATACGTTTCTCTACTTATATAAATATCAATATAAATTAATAAAATCAGATCCAACTAAATTTTACTTTCAGTGCAGCATTCATCCAAACTGCCATACTTCACTTTCAAATTAAAACCTCCATCACAATAACCACGTCATCATTGAATCACAAACGTAAACTACCCCTAATTACGACTACTCTCGCTTTCCAATTAAAAGCGTATTCGACTGTAATAACGAACCATTCGCCCCGTTCCCCCACTTCGCAATTAGTACACAGGACGAATTGATGCCGATAACCATAAACGAGCACAATTAAATCCCGTCGAATCGCCCCATAACCGGCGACAGAGACAGAAAGGCTAACGCCGCGACTCTCTCTCCCTCTCGTAAACCGAGCGCTATTGCGAATACTACTACTATTACCCACCTACGTATATATACGAGTACCCCAAGGCTCACGAGACGCGTCGTCCACTGCTTATTTATATTATATACAGAACCACAGCGGTAATAAAACGCGTAATCCCCCCTCGGCAGTGACGGTAGTAGCGGCGAAATTTACGGGGACGAATTAGACGCGCTGCATTGCATGCGCGAAATGTGCGTCCCACTGCGGCGACGGCGGCGGCTCGCTGCAAATTGAAAATTTACAAGGTGATTCGGGGGAGGGAGGAGTCGAGATACGAGGGACGTCGCTCGGTGGGTTTTACGGCCGATTTTTATCGCTGTCGTGGCGGTGTAGTCGTATCGCTCCGTAGGTTTCGGAAGTTTGGGTTTCTTTTCTTGGCCGGGACTTGGGTGGAGGCGGCGGACTGAGTTAGGTATTTGGACCGATCGGGATTATTGCGAAGCGAGAACATTGTGGAAATTTGGAAACGCTAAAATATTATTAATATTAATGCCGTGTTTAAAGGTTGTTTGAGTAATTATTAAATGGAGTAATGCATTGATTTTGTGATAAATTATTAGTAATAATAATGGAATGAATAAAATTATTATGAGGTTGGCGTAAATATTGAAATGATTACGAACGCTAGCCAAATTTTCAAATGAAATTATTTCTCTATGGTTCTGAACAGTCCATTTAATGGATGAAACATTTTGTTTGGGACAATGATAAATGTCGATTTAACTTAGCGAAGAGTTATTCAGTCATGACTACAAGGTAACTTCTACCTAATACGGGTCATTAGTGATATTTCAGCAACATATTACATAATTAGGATCTTTTGTATTACATTTTGGTAATTAACAAGACATTATTTATTTTTGATTCTTTCCAATATTAAACATGATTGTTTGCTGACGTGAAATATCATAAAACAAAGATAATATACAAAAACAGACTATATTGGGTATACCTATGTTCTATAATACATCCCATTTGTTTTTTTTTAATCTCTGCGCATTTGTGAAGCATATAAGTGGATTCAGCTGCAGAAGAACTTCGCTGTTAATTTACAAATTTTATTCTGACTTCCACGCAGTGAGATTATATGCCCCCCCCCCCCCCACGTTCTATACCAACTATTACAGAGTTCCACTGTTTTCATTTAACATACGTCTAGCTGTAATTGTCAGTAGCCATTCAACCTCACGTCACCGGCAATAACTTCGAAGCATCCAATCCATCCCAAAGCAGCTTCCTCCCCATCAAAACAAAACCACCATCCAACCAACGAGGCACGAGACAGCGAGCGACACGGCACGCAAACTCTAAATTCCATTTACCATAGGTCTCCCTTCGCGCTTCCTTCCAAAGTATCCATCAACGATACAGCTCTCGAGCGCCGCGTCAGGAATGACGAATTCGATGCTCGCGCTCCTCCAACGCAATGCTATGCGCACACACACACACACACACACACACACACACACACACACACGCGCACACACACACACACGCACGCACGCACATATACACACACACACACACACACACACACACACACACACACACACACACACACCTATGCAAGCGCAACACCTTATCCCCATGCGCGAGCGAGTATATATGTAGTATTCAGTAGCAGTAGCCGGGTTGGTGATGGATTGCCGCGAGAAAATGAAAACTCCGCCTTTTGATTTATTGCCCGTGTACCGGCGCACACGTGTATATTACATGTGCGAGTGCAGGTTTAGACCTTTGCGCATAAGGTAAGCGCACGCGTGAATGCGCTTCGCGCGAAAAACTCGAGTGGAGATGCGCGCTGCTGGTGTGTGGGTGTTTCTCTTCGCGAGCCATTAACTCGGCTGTAGAAGTACGCGATGCCAAAAAAAAGGACCGGGGTTTTTCTTGCGTTGTTTGGAGGGGGTACGATGGTTTTGTTGAGTTGTAGGGGTGATGTGACTGGACGATTGTGAATTGTTCGATGTTTGTCGTAAATTTCTGGGGCGATAAAGGGAGGTGAGACTTGATGGGCTTAGGGAATACAGTTTGATTCGTTGGAGTGCATGGGGTTTTCGTTGCAGGCTGGATTCGCGAGGAGTTTTTATGAGGACAAACTTATTTTAGACTTGTTGATCGAATATTTTATTACAGATGTAGAAGTTTTGTCAAACTTTGAACAAAATTTTAAACAACGAGGTTAACTATTATATTGAAAGGACACAATCAATACTTAGAAAACTATACCAAATTCTCTGTATACTTGGGTTTTATTACTTTTACACTTCCTACGTATATATTTTTTTATATCTGTTTTATAACTATTATCATTGCTAAATATCTCTAAGTTGTAATAAGTAATGTTATATTTAGTGAAACATTTGAAAATTGACGAAATTGCAGCTTTGTATTTAAAATTCATATGATGTACACCTTTTGAAATAGTATACAATTTACAATAGATAGAATTCATCTTCTAGCCAATCTTATTGAAGGATTTCAATTAGTTGTCCAAAATCCAAAAATGTTTATTTCGAATAATTGAAAAAAAAAAAAAATTAAATAAATAATTGCATGCCGTATAATCCAGAGTTCGGCAAGTATTCGACCGCAAAATATTTTCTGTTTTCTGTAAATATCAAGAGAAAACAATAAAACATCAATTTCTAAGCATTTTAGACCATGTATTACGCCGATATACATGATTTAAAAATCTAAAAGTTGTCTAAAGTTTGGCTAGGGCCCCTAAACATGAGGTTCTGTATGGATGGTACCACATGTTTTGGGGTGCCCGGGCACATTTTGACCTATTTTACGCAATTTGATGATATAAGAAATTTGACTGCCAAAAATAAAAATATATCCGGTATCAAAATACGTAAAATAGGTTTTAAATATGTCGGAGTCACATAAACATGTCGTATCATCCGGATGAATGTTTAAGCGTACCAGACAAAGTATCCGACGAATACTATTTTGGGATACTCAGTACCCGACGAAATTATCCGTCGGATACTTTTTACGGTTACACGGTATCCGACCAAAGTATCCTACGGATACTTTTTCCGATACATTTTAAATCGCGTATATTTTTATATCTCGTTGTTATTTCTCGATATTTACAGAAAACAAAAACGTATCCGAAAATATTTTGCGGTCGAGTACTTGCCGAACTCTTGTATAAACAATAAGTATACAACCGTGAAATGACTGTAAATTTTATACCCGTAAGCTTGATGACTGTGGGAGAAAAAAGTAAATTAAAAAAACTGTAAAATACAAAAATGAGAGAAAACATCACCCATTTACGCCTTGTAAATATAAACAAGAAGCTTCAAAGTTCCTCCCGAGTATATCAAACTCCGAAGACTCATCTCACCTTCCGCAAAACCCCCGTCAACCGCAACAAAAGACAAAAACACCGCCACCCCAGCTACGACCCACACCCTCTCATAAAATCTAATAAAAGCTCATCGATCCATAATACGTCTCCTCGTCCCCCTCGTCGATTGTCCCCACAAGACTGTATCTCTCCTCCTCGTCCCCATCCTTGCCGCTCCTTTTAAACTTTCGACTCTGACCGTCTCTCGCGCCACGAGCGGGGCGCGGAAAACTTTACTGCATCGTATAACAACCCCCCATTCAATAACTCCCCAAATTTATCGACTCTAAAACTGCGCGCGAGTAGAATACGTATATAACGACTGCACTCGATAGGAGAAAAGTGCGGGTGCGCGCTATTATTTTCGCTGCGAAAGCAATATGCCGCGCGCGCGCGAGCTGACGTACGGCGGGTATAGCGTGAGCTTTCTAGTTAGAAAATGTTTGGAGAGAGGATGGAGCGGGGGGGATTTATGGATGTGGACAGTGGCGGAATGGCCGCGACGCCCGATGCACTTTCCGGGAAGGATGTCGTTCGGCAGAATTATGAAGCGAGTGTCTTGGAATTGTGTGCTTTGTCGGAGTTTTCTGGATTTTTTCGTAGCGGGTGGTTGGGCTGGTGGAAGTGTCAGCGGGTTTTTAGATAGAAATTAGGTGATTATTTATGCTTAATGTTTTAGGTAGAATCCAGATTGAAACGACACGCACTTTGGCAGTAAATAAATTAGTATTGAATCTGAATCAATAGTATAGAATATAAATCAAATGAATAATACATATAGCTTTTTGAGCTTATAAGCCAATGACAACTTTATTGATTAATAGTTACCGACTGATTGTTAATTTTAAGCTATTGAATTCAACAAAAAGTTAATTAGCTGAACCGGTTAATTTTCTGCCACGGTGAAGTGCAAATTTGTAACGCCAATGTTTTGCTCTGCGTTATTTAATTTTGGAGAGTAGTTGACACGTCATTATTCAAGTTTAATAAATTGAGAATTCGTTGCGTATATAGCGGTATTGAGACTTATTTTTAGCTTTTTAAATTAAATTACAGAATGTAACTTTGCTATGCTATTTATTTCAAACACTTCGTTACTGATTAATGTTCTTTTTCGAAATACAGTCAAATATAATAATAAATATTTAAAATACTTTCGTACTTTAAAACTGCAGTGCTGCATACATAATTAAATGTCCTAATTTTTCTAACAAAAAATAGAATTTTAATTGAAATTGTTCAATAGATCTGTGAAAAAAATACCTGTTATTTAATCTATTATTTTACCTATTATTTTTATAAATATGCTCTTGTTTAATTAACTTTATTTAATAGTAAGTACTCTCATTTTACTTTTTAGCACATATTTTATATAATTAGTGTCATTGCTAAAGAGGTAATCTTAATAATTTGTAAAAAAATAATTCATTCAAAAAAGCTCTATCCACACTAAGTATCTTCCCTGGACATATCAGAAGGCAACTACCTATTGCTCAAGGTTCTACATAGAATACATACAAAAAAAATTATAACCTCATAAACGAGTCACATCTTTTTTACGTGCCATATGGCTAAAATGAAAATGAAAGCATTAAGTGAGTGCAAATTGATACATTCGCTTTACAGTACATTAGAATCGTTGAAAGTTTGTCACTTCGTCTTCAACCTTCTTAAAAACAATACTCCATCCCCTATAAATTTCCGACATTCTGCACCTCACTCTTTCAATTTCGAACATCCTCCAGACTCACGGCATCCGATCGAGTAAATACGCCGACGATCGAAGCGGAATAAGCTCAGCGTGCGCGCGACGTAACTCGATCGAAATTTGGCGCAAACTGCTGCTGCAACGGAACGACGACGACGATGGCCCTCGTCGATGTGATGCGACGCGCTCGCCGTTACTGCAAATGTTTATGGCAGCGCTATCTTTTCGCGCTTTGAAACTTTCATCGAGAAAGTTGGTGCCCCGTAGTTCATAAGTATGCATGAGTTACGAAATTTCGAGCTTTTTACTCTTGACTTTCCGATCGCTGAAGTTTTGGACTCGGTGTGTACAGGTTTTGGAAGTTTGAGTTTTGATCTCGTGCTGAATTTTTATGAGGTAATAATACAAACGTATTATTTTTGAAGGAATGCATAATTGGAATCGGGCTGTTGGGTTGAAACTCTGTTGGAGCGATGTAAGTGAAGCACATTTTGTTAGGGAAATTAATGTAAATCATAGAATTGAGAAGAACAAGAAGAATTTTGGAGAATTTTAGATGAATGTATGTTGAAGATATAACAATAAAAAGAGTCGATTTTACAGACGATCAAAAATTAGGCCAGGAAATATTTTTAACCTTACGTCGACAGTGCACGTCGACATATGTCCCGGCACTTTGAAAATTCATGTCCACTGTAAAAATGAAGACATCGATCAATTTTACTACATATATGTAGATGCTGCTATAAAGATTGAAGACCATAACCGCATTTTCCTTTATATGCATTAAATGTATATACCTATTTCATAAGAAAATTCGTTAAGTATAAGAAATATAATCTTTTTCCAAATCGAATTCAATCTACGCTTCTACATTAATGATTTTATCGTAAGTATTTCAAGTATATCGTAAATACCATGCACAGCGTTTATAAACTTATATGAACAAATCTACAAAACTGATAACATCTCATATTAACAAATTTTTGTTTAAATTTTAACTACAATCTCACTCTTTTGCCTACGTTTTTTGTAATTAATTGTTCATGTTTGACTTATTTACTCATAAGAGTAGCAAAATATTCTATATACAGTACGTATCAAAAGTTTAAACGGTGTATTAGTTTACATAAATTACACTTTTGAAAGACTTTACAGCATTTCGATCAGTTTTCTGGTGACCTTCATTTTGACCCTTGACTAAATCTTCGAGGTTATAGATCAAGGTCAAATCTGATTTTTTAAATAAAAACACCTAATTATCACGGCAACCGAAAAAATTAGAAAATTTAGAACATATGTTAAAAATCGAATACCCAGAACAAGACTATAAGAACTGAATTTTTGCTAAACTATCTAAACTAAAAATACTTTAGCATAAAAAATATTATTTAATTGTAGGTCTTTAATTTATTTCCACTGATTTTCAAAGTATAGGTGTAGTGTTTATTATCTCAATAGATGTATTGGACACTAATATTCTGCTAAAATTTTTGTAGGTTTTCACGACTGCTTTAAATTATATGTGAAGAATGTGTACATTATGAACATTACAAAACTTTTTTATCTACAATTGTGATGTTGCAAACAAAATTATTGCCTAATGAAAAAAAAATTACTAAAAATACAAAAACTTTTTCGGTATTCATACAATTTTAATATTTGAGTTCTTATTTTGTTCCTACAATGTTTTTTTTATAAATTGACCGAAACAAAATTTTAAAATAATTTTTAGTTTCTAAGAAAGAGTTAATTGTTTAATTAGATTAAGTGAGTTCATATAAATTTAGTTTAAACTATAAGCTCTTTCTTAGCAACCAAAAACGCAACGTATTTTGACCTAATACGTTACAACGTCTTTTATCGGTCGTACTTTTTTTGTGTGTGGTGTGTAGAGATTGTTCCACCTGTAGTCACCTTCAAAAACTTGTCCATACAACCTATAAGGTTCTACATTATCAAGCTGCTTGCGATGTACAGAAATAAAATAATCAAAAAACAAAGACCACAATTTTATCAAACACTACCAAAATTGAAGGATCACACTACCACCCACAATTCACAAAACCCGCTACATTCAGCAAAATCCACCTCGTCAGCGGCCCTCAAGCTCATCGCAACTCTAAATCCCAGCGACCCCGCGAAAACGTACACACCGCGAAAATGCCAAACTATTTCGATCAAGACACAGCCAGCAACTTTGATCCTCTCCACCCCCCTCCAACCAAACTGACCGTAAACCTCGTTCCACGACACACAACAACAACCAGCCTCCGAAATGACAAAGTGAAAGCGCCCTCCCTACTAACAAGGCAAATTCGTAAAAGGCTTTGGACGGACTCCAAAACTCATCGTGTACAACGCGTTGGCGAAAACACAGCGCGCGAGTTAATTACCTATCTCGAACATTTTGGCCGAGCCGCGGCTGAGCGGTACGAGACTCTCTCGAGGGGGGAGGGAGGGGGGAGGGGGGTGACCGCGCGATAAACACGATAAGGATACACCTTGCGCACACACAGAGGGATGTGTGATAAGTGTGTGGGTGGACGGAGGGTATGTAGCGAGGATGCAGGCCGTAAATTTAGAGTACCGGATGGACATGGATATCGCGCGAGTGAGAGGGTGAGTTTTGTGGAGGGATAAAGATTGCGGGATGAGTGGATTGTGTGTAAGAGCTCTTTGTGGATGGATTTTTGTTGCTGGCTGATGATTTATGATTGATTTTTGGAGAATACGTTTTTGTTTTTGTAACATAATACGAGATGTAATGTTTGTATATATATATATATATATATATTAAAATGCGGTTAATCTGTTTATGACAGATAAAAATCTCACCTAATCAATACAAGCAATGGAAATTGTGGAAATCACTTGGATGTATCTGTAATCGAAGTATGCGTGACTGCAGTTGAATCTTACCTAAAACAGAAAATAAAAATATTATCAACATTTCAATGAATTTTTATATATAATATTAAATACAATATTAATTACACTATACAAATTACATTATACAAATTATATTATATTATATTATATTATATTATATTATATTTTATTATATTATATTATATTATATTTTATAATACTTTATTTCGATTATATATAGAGTAATTTCATTACGTTCATAATAGAATACAAATATTAGAAGCTAAATCTTTTGTGAAAAAGAGATGATTGGTATAAGTGATGTATTTTTTAACTCAATATGATTGGCTATGTAATAATGGCGTAAAAATAACAGCTATTTGAATATTTTAATGTTAACATTTGAATAATTATATTTAAAGAAAGTTTAAAGTGTTTTTGTATAATTTTATAGGATGAAGACGGTCTTTAGTTTTGAAAATAAACATATATATTCAAAGCGTAATTAATTTTCTTTTCTTTTTAAGCTAGGCAGTAGTATTATATAACAATAATTTTATTTTAGTATAGTTTGAGAAATATGTTGCTCATTTATCTTATTAATTGGTCCATAATTCTTTAAGGAACAAAATTGGAATTTATTAGTCTCTTTGAATTGTGTGATTTGTACAAGTTTCCCGGGTTTTAGAGTTTTCGAACAGTAGGTGAAGTGGAAGTTTGTAATGGCGATATTTTACGCTGGGTTATTTGGGTAAATAACAGGGCATGAATTTTATTGAAGCTTAATGAGTCGAGAAATTGTTGATGATACAACGGATTTAAGTCTTGTGTTCTGAATAAAGTGCAATTTATTTTGGGAATTTCGCAGCTGATTAATGTTATTGTTCGAATCTATATTGAATACTAGCAACCCCGTTATGGCTTCGCTCGTGCTAACAGTGCGTGGAACTCAAAATTTAGAGGTGTCTATTACTTAATAATGGTAAATGAGTGTAAATTAATGCAACAGCCTTTGTGATTAAAAATCAAATGTATTACTCATGAAAATTTAAAGATATTTAAGATTTTGTGTAAATGTATTTTTCGCTTTATCACCCCCGTAGTGGATGATTAGGGTAAAATCCAGAAATTATTTTTAGGTACTTGCATGAGTAAGTTATGTGAACAAAAACCAACTCTATATCTCCTAAAATTTCATGATCGGAAAATACGTAAAATCTTAGGGGTTGATTCGGGTAAAATCGGTTCTAATTTCGTCCGTACATCATAAAAGGCATATACCATACAAATTTCAAATTTCTAGATCCAGCGGTTTGGTCTGGACATTGATGAGTGAGTGAGTGTACCGGACATCTTCTTTTATACATATATACTAGGGGATTCCCCCCTATTTGCTGCGCTCGCAAACTCCTATTTTTTATTTTAAATAAGATAAATAGAGAAAAAAATTAGAACATTTAACTGTAAAGCAACATTTTTGTATAAACATGTAGTTTTGCTGATTGATAATAAATAAAATAAAACATTGATTTTAAAAAATGTATTTATGAATTATCAATGATTGAAGAAGCTTAAGATAATGTAAAAACACAATTTTACTTTTGTATACAGAGAAAGAGTTTTTTTTTGTATCTTCGCAAAAATTTAAACAATGAGCTATCCTATAGTCTATAGTTGTAGTACAATTAGAATAGTAGTATGATTTATTGTACAACAATATCATTATAACTAACAGACAAACTTTGCGTGTGTTTGATTTACGGTAAGCAAGATGATTAGTTAGAAAAATGTATTACATTGTATATCTATATATGTCATGCATACTATAAGTCATATACTATACCATATATTTTCCTAACTATAACCCTCTTCCTATAGCCGCTTAATCTGTATTACTTTTAAATAAGCACACAACACAAAACATACTTCGGGAGATAGATTATAAGAAATGTAAATGAAGTATTTACTCAGCAATAGTTCATAAATCGACTTGAAACATTTAAGTAATCTTTAAAACATGCTTAATTGTGGACTTGGTACAGCCGAAAATAAAAATATTAAATCTTATATCTTCCGACCGTCGGGCGGTAAAGTAAATTTTCGAAAATCAGCTCTAAGTGGGTTTAGGCCCATCTAGAATGTTTAGGTGGGCTTAAACACTCTCGTAGGCTCATTTTACAGTCTAACAAGCGTGTGTTTGCACCGTGTCGAAGAAATTCCAAATTTAGATTTGTTTCATAGGCATAAAAACACAAGTTATCTATACATGTTTGACAAAAAAAATACGGTGTTAACCATGGGGTAAAGGCCCTTTTCGCCCTTGTGTGTTTGCAATACTCATCTTTAGTTCGCAATACGCACTCGCCTTCGACTATTAATGCAAACCTCACACGCGGGCGAAAAAAGCCTATTCTTCCCCCGTGGTACACAATATACTATTATTTTATTCTACATAAAAGGATTATGGACTAACAGAAAAAAAGATAAAATCACCTGCATGCCTGTCATGATTCGAAACACCCTTATTTATGAAACAAATATTAAACTACCTAATTCAAAACGAAATATTTAGTTAAACAAATAATTAGCATTGTCAATTTAAAAGCAAGGCACGCGATCATCAGTAGTCGAGTATACAACCTCATAGACGAAACGCTGCTCGTAAACGGCAATGAATATGAGAGCATCTAATCTGTATGAGTCGCGGCGAATTAGGTTAACTCTCCGGGTCCTAAGCGTTTCGCACAGCTCCGAGGATAATCAAAGTTGCGGCTGAACGGAGCTGGAGCCGCTTTACGGACAGCCGCGCGCGACAGTGCGATTACCCCGTTTCGGGTAAACCGAGCTTCGAACGACGCTAAATACCCTCCCAAAAATGACGTCCCTATTACTGCACTCTCTGGCTGCGCGAATAGGTGCACTCGTAACGAATGCGCGTCTGCACGCGAATTAATCCGCGACGGTATCGACTTTCCTGAAAAGAATTGGAACGACAGAACTCGAAATAAAAAGCCGATATCCAGCGCTCATGGTGGAGCAAATTCGGTCGAAAATTGGTTAAATTTCAAATGAGTATTTCATTAGACTCGTACAGTCCTATCGCATGTATTGAATATTCGTGTAACCAAGGGATGCTACTTAATAATCTGTATTAAGCAGCTTTTTTAGCGTAAGGAAACGAGAAAAACGTAAGAATTTGATAATATGTTTCTCATCAACAATTCTGTTACTACTGTCAAACTATATGATACTCTAATTTACAGTGATTCATTTATTTTCTCATAACAAAAGCTGTCTAATAATCTACTCCGTGATGGCTAAATTGTGAGAACATCCTCTTTAAAACGAAATCGTACATTAAAAACTGTTTTTATCTAATTTCTATAAAATATACAATACTTGTAATGCTTTTAATTTGATCATACAATAATGACGTAATCATGTATTGTTTTAACATTCATTTATTTTTCAAACTAACGGGAAATATCGTGTAAATAACATCACACGTTCAGTAATGTGAACATAACGCCAACTGTATTAATAAACTGTTTGCATCTGCTCGCAAACCAAACTCCGAACTAAATTACTCATGCGTGTATCCTGCGTTTATCCTCCCGCGGATAAAAGCGCCCACGAAACGAAAACGACCAAAACCAAAGGTAAACTCTCAGTCCCGCGTGCAGACAAAAAGGGAAGAAAAAAAAAATGCTTGAAAATTCGTCATACGCTTTTAACGAGAGGTGCTACCGCTCTGCGCCATATGCCGCATCGACGTGGAAACGCATAGTCCCCGACCGCAGCAGTGCAGTAGCGCACGAGATTCCGATAATGGATTATTCCGAGATATTAGAGTGCTGGTATGCGCACACAATTCTCGGACCTTGTCTGATCACGATTTGCGCAACGAAAGCCTGGTTCAGTGCCCTCGTATTTCGACGATTCTGATGCATAAAGACATATTTGACTATTCGTGTTAAAAAAATGTATTTCGGCGTTGTAATTAAGAAGGGTGTGATTTGTTTTTCCGTTTATACATACCTATTTGATTTATAGAGAGAATAAGATTTAGATTTGAAGTAAGTCAGATGTTGGCTTCTCTAATACGTACACCCATTCATACGCACATATAAGCATATGCACGCATGACGCACCCACGTAAGCACATACATTTGGTATATTGAAGGAAATAAGTGATTTAGATTTTAAGTAAGTCAGACATTGGCTTTTATAATATTAACACGCTCGCACAACGCAAACATACATTATATAGGCGCTCGAACACGCACAAAACTTTGTCGTCTTTTATGTCTTACTTACATAAAATCCATATCACTTATTTATTTCAGAAACTCAAATACGTTTCTATACACGGGAATTTTGAAATACGCCTTTCTCAACTGCTACGCCGACATACATCTTTATTATAGGTGCGTCTTTATTGACTGTAACGCTGAGACGGGTTTTTATATTAGAAATGTCGATTTATCTAAGCGATTTATCTAAGTTTACTTATAAGGAGAGAGTACGACGTACTAAAAACATTGACATTCCTCCTGTGCTTAACATTAAAAAGTCGTGTATATAAATATACTGATAATGTTAATGTTTTTAGCTGTATTTCGTCATATAAGGCCCATTAAACAAACTACGGGTGCTAGGTATCATTTCTAGGTGCGTACAAGTAAATGATTCTTAAATGATTCATAAAAATATTATGACCCACACACTTCGTGCTATTTCCATTTTTACACGAGTACGACAGAAGGGTGATATACTTGACCCATATATATGTATAATGTATTTATGTGTGTGTGCGTGCGTGCGTATGTGCGTGCGTATGTGTCTGTGTGTATATGTGTATGTGTGTATTAAAAACTAAAGAAAACAAGGCGTACATTTCAGTCAGAAGTATGAAATACGCATTAAAATATTTTCAAGTAACTAATATAATTAATTGAGTTAAAGATAAGTAACGTTTCAAATACCGCAGTCGGGCTCCCACTCTGATTTAGAAATGGATAACAATGAAAATATGACATTCAACAAAGCTCAAATCTTTATAAAATGTATAACGTGAAAAAACAAATCGAAAAAATTCACGTTTATGTAGACTGTATATATAGTATATATAGTATACATATATACTGTATATATAGCCTTCTATGATAGTATTGAATACATTTTTCTAACTGTAAGTTATTCTAAATTTAACATATATCAATTCTAGTCAAATCGAATTATCGATCAATTAAAACGCACCTATTTGAGTTTTTGTAAATATTTGCTCTTGACGTTTATAATAAGTACATCAAAAGCATTACTATTAAGCATATTTGGCTGTTGATAATAATTGCGAAGCAATATTGGTTTAGCTTTAAAAGCATAAACACGTCATACGTTATCGCCATAATTTAATTAACTATTCTGTTTCGAGCAGAAACGTTTCTATTACTTTTTAAACACTCATCTTAATCTTTTTCATCACAATCTATCATTTGCTTCTTTGTTTCTACAATGAAATACGAGTCACGCAAGTTCAGAGACTCGTAGATGAAAGCAAACATAACTCCAGTAGTCACTGCTCATTAATGGTGAGACTTGTTGCGCTGGCAGCGTCGCGTGGTAGTCCTGCTTTGCGGCACAGCGCGCACGCGAACCCTGTTAGCGTGTTACAAGGACATGTCCTCATGTCGCGTGACGCAATCGTACATTTCGAGCGTTGAAGCCTTCTGATTTGAAAATAATTATCGTCACGCGAATATAATGGGCGATTGTACGTCAAGTGAGCAATTTAAAGGTTATTCAACACCTTATAGGCATTTATTCATAATTCAATGTTCAGTGAATACTTAACTTTTTAAAGTGAGAGATTAAGTGGAACGTCTATAAATAAGTACTCAATAGGCCCACCGGAAAATAAGTGAAGATTTAAGAGAGTTGATCGCATACGCATCCATCCAAAAGTTGCTCATTTAAAACCTTTTCATCGTTGAAAAGAAAATTAATAAATATTACTTATATCTACTTTTGACAATTTGATCATGTAGCAGAAAGTGCTTCAAAATGCGTGTTTCCCACAACGTTGACTATTCAAAATAAACAGATTTAGTTTTGAACTACACTTGAATACTATGGGTACATATTCACAAAGTTTTAACCAAATCTGTCTACTTTGGAGTTTGCATGGAACAATTTTCAGGGGTAGGAAATGTTTTCGATTCGTTTACAAAATTTTCAGAATAAAGTGTTTTTAAGTTGAAAACAACTAAACATTTAAGAAAGGTAAAACTCAACAAATAAAATTTATCTTCAACTCTTTTTTCAATCAAATATAAAGAGACTCACTCCGATATACCTACATCCATTTACTCCCTATTAGCATTACAAAACAGTCAATTTAATCCATCCTCTCGTCAACTCCAAAGCTCATAGCATCGGCTCTCGCAAGTCCCCCCGGACCACGCGCTGTTTACGATCCCGTTAACCCGGGGCAGGCACTCGCGCGCCTATACGCACGCTTTCCCTCCTCCGCCCTCCCAGGGATTCTCTCATTCTTCAGCGTGCACTTGCTCCGTCTACCGTGTCCGTAATCGAATTTCGATCCTCTTTTTTTTTCGCGAGCACTGTACAACCCACCCTCCGCCCGGCGGAATTACGTTTCGCTGGCGCTTTCTCTATCTTTCACTGTCTCTGTGTGTCTCGGTCGTTGTTTCGCTCGCGCGCGTATTTCTATTGCGCGAGGGAGGGTGTGCAGTTTGCGTTTCCTTCTTCGTTTTTTGTCGCTGTCGCCGAGCGCGAGCCAGAGCGAGCGAAGGATCTGCCCGTTTCGCGTCTCTGGCGGATGGAGCGCCGTTGGAGTTGTTCTTTTTGAGAATTTATTGGAGTGCGTTTCAAGCGGAGACGGATCCGTCTAATTTTGCGAGAGTGTAGTGCAGTTGGGGAAAGGAATTTCAATTTCATAGTTTAACTTTTCGTTGCTTCTTTTAATGCTTCTTCTATTTGCATGTGGAACAAAATTGGGACGCACTATTTTAATCTTTGACGACTACGGTCTTTTGGAGTAAAATATAGAAAGTGGTTTATAGTTAGTATGTCTACACTGACGATTTTACATTCTTTATGTTTGTTGTATTAAATTTGTTCCTTATTTAAAAACACTTTTTGCTTTATATTAACAGTACAAATAGATGCATTACTGAAGTGGAAATAATCATGATTAATTATAATTAAATTTTTCAGAAAGTAAAGTAAACTGAAGAATATTTTGCATTATCTTAAAAAAACAACTATGCACATTTTGAAATTGATTCAATAAAATCTAATGTACAAGAACACAATTGTGAGAAAAAGACACTTATATAAAAATAAATTTTCCGTTTAATTAACCCTTTCGATCTCCATATACTTTTTAAAGGTAATTTTTTTTATTTGCAAAACCTATTTTAAGTATAATTTTTAATTATTACAATAAAAATTATTGTAAATTAATGTGAAATATAAAATTACTTTATTGACTTTAGTTATACCTGCATAAAAATATATTATTTCGTTCAACATATTTTTTGGTGTCTGAATATGTAAATTTGAAGTTAAAAAATGGAATACTGTCTCGAAATAGCGAAATTCTTACGTCAAAATTCTAGCTTAAACATGTATTTTCAGTTTACCTAAAAATCTGTACTTAATTCCGCGAATAGTAAAATCGGGACTGAAAGGGTTAATTACTATTTAAACTTCTACAATTTCTATAAACATGATTTTTAGAGGCACTTCTCAAAAATGACTATAAGTCACCCTGCTCTAATTAAATTTTAATAACTTACATAATAATTATTTAGTTAAAATATTCTTATACAAGCCACAGAAACTGTTTTACATCGACTATTAATATTCTACACAGCTTGAAATAAAATGAAAGCACGCGCTCTCCTGAACACCAAAGACTTAATTCACTTTGAAGAACCGTAAATTATTACTGCCAAAGCACATTGCATTAAATTCATGCACTCGCACTACAAATTCATAAAGTATACAAATTCGAGCCATCTTACCCAGCTACATACACGAAGTAAAATTCCCAACTCACACGAGCGAACGAGTGCACCGCAGTCCCTCGAAATCATCGCTACTCCACCTACCCGCATGCAGCGGAGATTCAGATTCCTCGTTTCATAACTCAACTCTAGTGCATATACGTCTCTCTCTCTCGTTCTCTCCTCCCTCTCTCTCTCTCTCTCTTCCTTTTGCTCTCGATCCCCGGATGTATTCAGAGCTCGCGGTATAAAACAAATGCTCGCTGCAGGAGCGCAGCAGCACTTTGCGCGACACATAGCCCTAAATCAATTTCCGAGCTTTACGTATCTGTACGTGCAACCGTGGACAATGGCTCGCCTCGGAGATATGTACAGCGAGCTCTGTATAGGAAGATGTGTTTCCGTACATGGTGCTACGAGAAGATGGTCAATGCGGGTACACGTGTACAGGTATTATTTGCACGGTTTATTTTACGCGATAGAATGTATTACGTGTACGTGTTTGCGGAAAATGGTGCCAGCGGTGGGATAAGGATTTTTCGGGGTTCTGAGTTTGTATGGTTGTATTCGTCTGGAGTGTTAGGATAAAGAATAATTGAAAGTCTAGCTTCCGTAATTTTATTTCTA
Organism: Gastracanthus pulcherrimus; assembly: GCA_949152435.1. Lineage (NCBI taxonomy): Eukaryota > Metazoa > Arthropoda > Insecta > Hymenoptera > Pteromalidae > Gastracanthus > Gastracanthus pulcherrimus. Next base: position 13,013,476 of record OX424574.1, on the reverse strand, counting down.
GTGACTACAAATTTTGCAGTTTCATGTAATTGTATTAGTAGTAAATACTTTTTTTGGAAGCCAAAAGAATTTAAGATAAATCATTATTTGCTAGAACTATCTCAAGGTAATATGCAGTGTTATAAAATTTTCCGTATCCCTGCAATGCATACCATTGCTTTTGGTGCTAGTACTTACTTTAGTGCTTACCGTTATCAAGGCGTTAAAATGCTAGATAGATAATTCGTCTATTTAGCAACATATGTAGTAGAGTAAGTACACTTGGTAATTTTTGTAAATTATTGTCATTAATAATTAATTTACTATAAAATTAGTTTAGTAGTCTATTTTAATTGTTCAAATTACTTTTTAATAAGTCAAGAATGTTGAAATGATTATTAGCATTTGTGAAATTACCAAATAGACTTATTCTAATATAGCAAGGTACAGTCCAATTAGAACTTGTAATGATTCCCGTTCTCTTCCAAGAAGTTCTTAAGTTACTTGCAGAATATTATGAAGTTTAGTCACAGTAAGTTTAAGAAAATTTGTCAAAAATATTAATAACAAATTGATTTTTAATAATGACAATATATCATACTCGTTTATTTGTATATAAGCTTCTTTCATAATTTATGCACATTTTATAAAAATGCAATAAAGAACGTACATAAAGTAAGTAATAAAATATACGTAAACAATTTTTTGGTTAATGGTAATATTATCAATTTCGTCTTCACATAGTGAATATTCTATACATAGAAATGTGGAATTTAAAATTATTTATCAACGCTGTTAATGAATTTTAATAAATAAACATTAGCAAGTATTATATATATATATATATAGAATAGCATTCTTGCTATTCTTGAAAAACATTATTCACGTATTTCGATTATATCGAATGCTTTACTATATAAAACGACAAAATTAATACTATTGAATAGTGAAACAGCAACACCCAAGTATCCATAAACACTCAAACGAATTTAAAAAAGTAAAATCACGCAACTGGAACTCGTAAAATCAAAGAATCGTAAAATCCCAAGCGCATCCCCCAGCTCCAACTGCACTCCTCCATGCAAGTTTAAAATTTCAACCAAAGCGCAAGCCCGACCTATCCCTAAAAGCGCTCGCGAGCACCTTCCCGGGATACGGCCCTGTAAATTCCTGCACTCGAGCCCATTTCGTATACCGCTTGCGATTCGCAGCACAAATGCAACGCGCGGGCGCGGCGCAGTTTTGCGGCGTTAACCTACTTTTTGCTCGCTCTCCGACTTGTGTGCGTCGATTCGCGACGAGATTGGGCGCCGCGGAGCGGGCGCGTGATGCCTTCAATGTTTCATAGGGACTGGCCAAATTTACGGCCGCGGCGATGAAATTTGTATACGCGCGAGGGCTCGTTCAGGCATTACGAGTGTTTTAAAGTTGCAGGGATATTGATATTGGTTTGAAGGAAGGAGTGGGGGTGATTTTGCAGATATTGATTTTGGAGGGATTGGGTGGATTTTGGGATGATGTTTTCGGTTTAAGGTCGAAGGGTGACTATGGCTTGCTGGGTTAAATAAAAAGAAAAAGAAAAAGAATAGATGCTATATCAATTAAGGTAGTACTCACGGTTATAGAATTACCATTGGGATAAATGTTTGATGGATATTTATCACTTTCGAAAGCTAGATATAAGAACAAAAATACAGTAATTGAAGGCAAAGCAGGAGCATTTAAACAGAGCTAAATCAGCTTTTGTATAAAAATATATTTAGTGAATAGAATGAATTTTGTGTTAGTTTATTTATGCGATAATTTAATTAAGTTCGCCTCGTTAACAAATAAGAAATGGAGAGTAATTAAAAGCGTACGTATTTTGACTAGTTGAGTATCGAGAGTATCGCGAGCAGTGCAGTAAATTACTCCACTGCTAGATGACGAGACCTTTACAATAAGAAAAGAAAACAATGAAAGTTACTGGTGTGTTTATTTTTTCCGGTACTTTTGAAAATGTAATGATGTGGAAAGTAATGCTTCGAATGGCTATAATATAACTTTGAAAAACGATTATTGTACGATTTGTAACAGGATATAATCGGAGTAAAAACTTTTGGCCATAATCGTATAAAAGCAGGAAAACAGCTTACCGCACTAGCACGATTCTCGAAGCCGTTATACTACTACGCGGGTTTTCGAACTCAAATATTTATCGTCTTACTAATCTCGAGAAAATCTACTTGAAAGTGGAGAATGTCCGAGATCGGACGAGCAACAAATATTTAAGACCTGTATATCGAGGCTTCTCGTGGAAGTAGACTTGAAAATTATATCGACTAGAAACTTTCTACGTACTCATAATAGAGCAAATCAGCATTAAAGAAGAAACTTTTTTTTCTTCTTTTACTTTAGAAAACATTTTTAGTAAATGGTTTATTAGTAATCATAGTAGTCAAATAATGATTAAAATCCCAACTCACAAAGAAAATTCGAAAGAAATCCAAATTTATATGTTGATTGTCAAAACTAATTCAAACTTAAATATAAAATATGTCTCCACTCATCTAATGACCCATTCGAAACATATGAAACTTTTTATAAAAATGACACAGAGTTAATTTTTTGATAAAAATTACGATGAAAATCATAGTAAATATGATACATCCTGACTTAGCGGGAAGAATTACGCTAATAAAGAGTTAAAATCAACCTTATATACCATAATGTTGAACGTATAGTAGGGTAATGATGGGTGTTAGAAATTGTAAGTTTCTGACTATTTATTATTAGTTTTGTTAAATGTAACATAAAAAGAAAACTCTACAAAATACAATTTTATAAAATAAAAAACAAACGGATCACGAAGATTTAAAGTTTCCCGAGTACCAAAGTGCGTAGTCTCGTAACACCCTCCTTTACCGTTCACCATGATAATTTTTCCCGCGAATTCAACACGTCTCACCTTCCCCACGATTTCTACGCCAACTTTTATCAGAAAATCCTCTCTCCAAGTAACAAAAAAACATTCGAATCTCAATATCTCAAGCCGTGCCCTTAAAATGCAAAGCCCAACTCCACAACCCAAATAAATATTCATCCACCCACTACCCTCGATAAATAAATCTAATCAGCAAAGCAAAAAGAAGCAGAGACCACCCCCCCCCCCAAACAAAAAAAGGTCGCACACCCACGTCGGAATCTCTCTTGGAAAATTCCCGGTCCAGCCCATCCCGAATACACGTACTCGCGACACATTCCTCGCGACGCAGTCCGAGTCTCTGAGTCACGCGTATATACACGCAGCCGTGTCAAAGGGGTTGCGGGGGGCGAGCTCGCGCGCGGGTCGATAAATCGGCCGCTCCTAATATATTCCAGTGGCGTACAGTCCGGAACGAGAAGAAGAAGGGAGAAAAGAGAGAGAAAGAGGAGTCTGTATTTCGTGTGTGTGTGTGTGTGTGTGTGAGTGTGTGTGTGTGTGTGTGTGTGTGTATACGGCTGGGTGAATGGAAATAAAAAGGAAATGGGGATCTCGACTTTTTTTGCGCGCGAGCGTGGGCCTGTAGCGATTGATCTGCATTTCGATGTGTGGGTGGGTAGAGCTTTTTTTCGCGCTTTAAATTTCGCGAGCGTTCTACAGCGGCCGGCTACTGCGTTGTGTAGACGAGCTCGAGGGGAGACGAGTTATTGTATTGGAACTGTAAAACGAGACTAAAAAGAGAATGAGTTTAACTATTCGGCGAAGTTGGATTCCAAAATTTTTGCAGCCCATTTCCTATGAAACAGTGATGAAAGGATGATGTACGGAGGATACTCAAGATTTTTTGTTTTTGGAAGAAAAAGGTTTGAATTTTTAATAATGATTTTTAAAGTCATTTATAAGTATAATTATTACTTATTTATCTATTCACAGTATACTTTTTTAAATAAATCACTTTAACAAGCCTAGATATTATTTTGATTTTCGTGTAAAATAATATATAAATCACAAAAATTCAATGATTCAGATTATTTTTATAAGTTACTTATACTTATAAGAATAATAGTACACTGAGAAAAAGAAATAGGTCTCACATTAATACTTTTATATTTATATGATATCTGTACCGGTATTGCTTTAGTAACCGAACATATTGCTGTCGTAGCTATATTATAGTTGTCGGTTATATTGCATGGTTGACATAGCAAAATAATATTTCTGTGAGAGCTATAACAAAGTATTGTTGCAGCAGCAATTCGCACTTTAGTTCTACCAACCAGAATCTGGATACTCGAACAATACATTACAATTTTTGTATGCATGTACAGTACAATTGTGTAACTAATTGCCTATTATTTCATAAAGTTCTATGATGAATCAAAATCATAAATAAAGTATCAATTTTTGCTTTCCTCAATCAATACATTGTATTAAATGTCCTGAAACAGTAAATATAGAACCCTAAAATATAGCATCAAATGTCATTCATATATAAAGAAATTATTGTGCGGCATTGAAATCAAAAGTTGTAGAGATATGACAAAAACTTCTTTTAATTATTCGTTCCTGTATAATACGTGACCCTATTCCATTTGAACTAGAGAATGAACTGTACTGCATGCGAGCTGAAATCGGCGGCCGGTTGTTTTTGAAATCTCGCTAGTAGGGGGTCGAATGCGTTCCGCGTATTATTTTAGGTTCTCGTATTTTTGTTTGTCCACATGTATACTCGCTGTAGCGGTCCGGGACTCTGTAATGTTCTCCAGCGAGATTGCTTTCCTTGCTCCGCGAGGAAGTGAGAGAGAGAAAGACGGAGAACGCGGGAGAAAGAAAGAAAGAGAGAGAGAGAGAGGGGAGGGGGGCAGATATTGTTTTCTTACGAAGGTTCGTCGTGCACACTGTTCTTTTATGCATCTTCGAAATGATTGCTCGGAGTTGCTTTTTTTCAGGAAAATGTTAAAATGCGAATGCTGAAGGAATAAAAACTGTTTTTTGCATGATTTATGGCAACAGGTATATGTTTGTGATACGTATTGTTACTTCTTGTCACGTAAAGTCATTGCAAAATTGTATTTTCAGAAAACTAAAGGGCTTTAAACTAGTCTTCAGAATTGTACTCATGTACTTTCCGGATTACATTTCTTAAAAAGAATTATTTCTGATTATTAGATACCTAATACATATAAAACTAATTTTTTACCAATAATATTGTAAAAATACTATTATTACTAATATATACGTCTCTAACAATTAAAAATAATTTTCTTCAAGAAATGTAGCCCGGAAAGTCCATGAGTAGACTTCTGAAGATTAGTTTAAGGTGGCTTCAGCAGTGGGTACCGTATCTAGCGAGGGCCCTATGGGGGCTTCATTTTCTTTCAAATTTCGGATTGATTATCTAATTTTAATTTTATTGAAAAATATTGTAAAGGGCTTCTGAATGTCTATAACGACAGATTATTATACTAATACGTAATAAAACATCTGTCTAGTTTGTTGACTTAGTTTTCGGTGCGCATGCATAGAAGCACATTTTTACCGTTTATCCTCAATATCTTTTTTATTTGGTCGTTAATACATAATTATGATAACGTCATTAGATTATGCATAAAGAAATCTTTAATTACATATTCTGTTTGTTAAGAAATATGTTTTGATAATTTAATAAGAAGTGATAACTGACCTCATACTATGTACGGTTATGTGTTAAATGTAACTTTTTATAAGTTCAGTTTTTTCAATACAATTTGGTCGTTAACCCTAGAGTTTCTTTACATAGATCAATAGTGTAATATTCAAAGAACATTTTTGGAAAGTTTCAAAGACAAATGTTTTTATAAAAAGTCGCTGAAGCCACATTAAAGCCTCGTTGGTCATGAAATATGTTCCGCCTAATTAAAAGATCCGTAGTAAGTGATAAGAAAGGTTTAAATTCAATAATGCCGATTAGCAAGTTTTCAGGAGACTATAAAGACCGCTTAGAGGGGTCAAAATTATGGCCAAATCATATAATATAGCATACATATTTAAGATAAAAAATCTTTCATTAACTTAGATTACGTTAAAATATTTTCGCAATCTATGTAATGGACCCTGATTTTTTACAGGATTCAACTCAGACTGGCCCACTTAAGGCAATGCTAAAGCTACCCGTCACCGATAATTACGAGGAGCCACTATTTTCATTTAATCTTCATTTTGGTGTAAACATCTCTCTGGAACGTTGTTGTCTTAACCAAAAAGAACAACTTTCCATAGAGATATTTTCTTAAAATTGAGAATTAAATGAAAATTGTGGTCTCCCGTATTTGCTGATAACAGGGGGGCTTAACATCACCTTGGACTAAGTCGTTTTTCTGGGAATCTATAGATATATATATTTGCCTCCTTTTTTACACGTTGTCTCGTGTATAAGTGACGAGTCAGAAGAAATGCAGGTGGAATAGGAGATATACTCGAATAGAAGCAAGGCAGCCAACGCGGTCGATTGTTTCAAATGACAAAGCGTTCACGTGTGGAAGGAAAGATCCGTGGTTCGATTCCCGATGCAGTCGTTTTTCTCCCGCCTTTTTTATATTAATATTGGTTAAAATAGAATACATTTTAGTTTGCTAAAAATTTACTATATTTTCTATTTACAATTCATTTTTATATATTTTTTAAAATATTTAATAAAATAATAGTTGAAGAAAAAGAAAAAAATTGTAAGTATTAAACTACACGACGTTCATGAACTTCAAGTACAACAACGACGAACCAGATAAGAGATAAATTTAGTAATAATCGTTATACCATTAAATTTTTAATACTAATAATCTTAGCTATCTTAATAATTCTTAAGATTCTACTTGGATAGTTTATATCCGTAAAAATAAACTATATTAATTATAATTAATATTAATTAAAAATTTTAAAGTTCTTGGCTTCAACTCTGACTTTACAGTAGTAACGCCCGTAATTGGTCAGACATGACTGAAAGTAAAAATATCGATATAGGAAGTATAAAATTAATGTTGTAGTATGTAATTTTGTTCAAATCTTTCTTTAACTATAAATTCAATCTTAATATACCATTGCAGAGAAATTAAACTACCAAAATAATTATCAACAATGTCGGAACTATGTACATCACCACTTATTTTTCACAATCATCTCCACCTTCAACTCCCAAGGCCATGCGCAAAGCAAGCCAAACTAAATAACTCGATCTCATCGAATCTCTAAAAAAGAAAGCAACCAGCGCCAAAACCTTCGACTAAACGAAATCACCTACTTCCCCATTACGAACCCATTCATTCGCACCGCGAACTACTGCCAATTTCCCCTATCGCTGCGGAAACGCACGCACAAAACGACGTATAGAGAACTCGTCGTCCGTGGAAGAAACCTCCGTGTCTCGCCCCGAGGTTACAAACACACACAGAGAAAGACAGAGAGCCTGCTTCTCCCCGATATTTTCCTTGGTGTCGGTATCTATAGACGGCCCCGGGAAATTCGAGGCATCAGCTCATCAGTAATCTCGGGACTCCGGGCGCCCCCCTCAGGCGCGATCTCCGCACCTGCAGAACTATATATATATGTGTGTGTGTGTGTGTGCGTGTGTGTATGTGTGTTTCTGTGTCTGTGAATTTGTGGATGCGTGTGTATGTGCGATTAAGTGAGGGTCCTGTGTGTGTATGTATCTGTATGTGTGTGAGAGAGAAGTTCGATGGAAGGTACTTTGTTTAGTTTTCAGAGAGAGATAGAGACAGAGGAAGAGAGTGAGAGAGAGAGAGAGAGAGAGAAAGAGAGAGAGAGAGCAGGTCAGCCCGGAATTAATAGAGCTTTGCTGAAATTTATTTCTTCTCCTCTCGCGTAGCCTTTTTTCAGCCGCGCGCGTTTTTTTATATACGTTATCGAAGTTCGTTAGCGATTATGTGCGCGCCGTGCAGCTCTTTTTTGCTGGCCCCTCTTTACTGGCTGCTGCAGTGGATTATCCGTCAAAGTCAGGAACTACGTACAGCGGATTTACTATACTGAAATGCCTCGGGGAAGAATTATTAGTCGCCTTTATAATTGTTGGACGGGAAAATGTTTGAAATGACGTCGTTAAAATGCTTTAATCTCGATATTTAAAAAAAAGTGCATTATTTAATCTTCCTTCTTTGATAAATGAAACAACAGACTTAAATACTTCTTAGAGAGAATTTTACCGATAAAAATTACCATGAAAACTATAGCTAAAGTAAACACGGTAAAAATTACCCTGATACACAATAAATATTGTCGTGATTTACAGTAAAATGTATCCTCATTCGCAGTAAAAACTACGATGAGAATATTAATTTCGACTGTATTTCATCTCCAATATCAAAGTATCTAGGTAAAAAATTGACCGTGTAAAACTTTTCATAAACAGATTGCTAATTTTACAACTTACAGATGATTTACAAACAAAGGTAAATACCCCATCCAAACTCCGCAGCATATTTCCCATCGTTCCTACATTCCAAAAACTCATCTTATAAATTTCATCTAGAATTGCCGCAATAAAACGTGGAAAAAAAGCAACAGCAGAAGCAGGCGGCTGTGTCCGTATTTCACGGTTAAAGGCTTTGGCCGAGAGATGGGGGCACAGAGCTTGCTTCCGCTCACGGAGCGATATGTCAGCCGAGGAATGGCCTCATCAGGAAGTGTCTTTTCGAGGGCTTACAAATGATTGCGCGCCAGAGAGAGAGCTTTCCTCTGGCTGCTAAAGCGCACGGTATAGAGTAGGATAGTTTTGGATGTCCGATGGTCGCCTGATTACCTTTATTTTGATTTATATGTGGTACGAAGATATGCAGAGATTAAGCTTTATGAACTTAATGAAGGCAAAATAATGAGAATTTTTTAGAATAGGCTTTAATAAGAAGAATTAAATATATCTGGTAGTTAAAAGAAGGACTTGATTTTCTAGGGTTATCGATACAACTAAACTGTACCTGTAATAGTTATAGTAAGAAAATTTGTATAATATACCTAGTTAAAGGATTTTAAAGTTTAAACGCATTTTATCAGATGCTTTCAACGTCGAGTGTACTACCAAAAGTGTTATGAACTATTTTCTGCACGAAACATGAATAGTTAAGCATTTCGAGGTAAGTAGGTTGAAAAGAATTGAAAGGTAAATTGAAAGTTGTTACACTGAAAACATGTACTTATAACTACAACAGAACACTAAAATTCACTTAAAATATCTGGTAATCTCGAAAAATTAATAATATTATTTTATAACGCGGCTTTATGAATTATTAAAAGTATGTGGTATATTATTTTAATAAGAGTTCGACGAACAACTTCGACGAACAATGTTCCTTTCTTTCAATATACAACACAAATAGAAACATACAACTTCTTCGTAGCTACAAATCCAACTTCTTCCGGAAAACGAAAAAAGAAATCCTTTAATATGTCGGTAACCGGAACTTTCATCCCCCGGATAAGCAAAAAAGTCCGGCACTGATTTCTCGCTTACTTCCTCTCCCGCCCCTGGATCTCTCTATTTTTCTTGGCCAGCAGCAGCGACAGCGGCAGTAACACACCGGTCGTTACGCTTTCATTGGTTGTCGTCGTCGTAGTCGTCGTACTCGCGGACGTGCGCAACGCATCTAGACTTTCATTACACGACTCCATGAAAAATGTATTTCGCCGCGCTGCTGCCCGGGCGGAGCACCACCACCTCGCAAAAAAGATTACGGAACAGCGAAAGTCCTGTATGCGCGTCTGTACTTTTGCGCTGGATTTCTTTGATCTCGCTGTGTTTCGTGTTTTTGTGGAGACGTAACTTCGTTCACGTTGCATGAGCAATTTTTCTTTGGTAAATGACATTTTTTGTGTTCATGTAAAGAATCAATTTGGAAGGACTTGGTGTACTTTTATTGGTACTAGAGCATATTAGGGAGTATCAGTAAATAAAAATTCAGCGTGTCGTCATTGTTGAAAATGTCTAATTAGGTAAAATAACGATTCAAAATGAACGTAATAATGTATTCATAATCGTTCTTAATACGAAACTGTGCTCTGTGTTTTAATCGGTTTTAACGGTTATAATCTGTTTTAATTGGATACTTTCCGAAGATGGTATCAGTAAAGTTGTATTTTCGGTAAGCCTTTTAAAGTGTCGTATCTTGATTTCATAAAAAAATAAGTGATACGAATTTTAAGTAAGTAAGATAATATTGTTAGTAAAAAGGTAATTTTATTAAAATGTTTAGTATTTTCGAACCAAATTCATGCTCAGTTCTTGACCTCCAAACTATCAACACGCTTCGCGATTTTCCTTCATTTGATCATAGACAAGAGACTGAACTTCTAAATTGCGATGTGTGTGAAATATACATTATTGAATAATAAAAACTATTTAGATCCGTTATAAACCAATTATTACAATAGCTTTATATCAGTGTAGGAAAGAAGAAGACGACACCATAATTCGTCCAGTCTTTAAGATTCAAGAATACGCGTGTTTCAACTTACTACGTTTTTAGATATTGCAATACAAGAAAAAGTATTATAAGAACGTAAAATTACAAATTTAAATTAAAAATAAAAATAGAAATCGAATTTGTATTCCCGCTTAGTTACTCTACTATTGAAATATTACAATTTTAAAGAATCTTAAAGTTCCTCTTCGGAAAAGAAGGAAGCACCCAACCTCCCCGCAATTACAGCTATAACCGGCTAACGAAATCTCCTCCTCACAAGCAAAAAGATCCCCGAATCCATTCTTTTCCGCATGGCGAACCCGATTAAAACCCGCCGACGGGGCTTGATTATCCGTGAAAGTCTCCGTCAATTAGACGCGGCTCGCGTTATCGATCCCCCTTTTTGCTTTATCTCTCTCTCGCGCGCGTAAGCAAAAGGCGCCACGGTGAGCGGAGAAAAAAAAGGGGGGAAGGATCAGCGCGGCGGAACAACGCGTTTTACGCGCGCCCGTGCGGGGATCAAGCGCGAGCTTGGGCCCTCGATTCGCGGACGAATGAAGTTTTAATTGATTCGATTTTCAATTAAAGGAGGGGCTAATGGCGCGTTCGAGATGGGGGATAAGAAGCGGAGCGGGCTTCTTAAGCTTTTGGCGCGCGGTCGGATGAGGGAGTTGATCGGCCAAATTTTTTGTTGCTCGAAAGTTTCATTAAGGGGGTTCTCCAGTGAAAATTTTAAAATGTATTCGTTTTGTTTTTATAATTTAAAGTTTTTGTGTGTCTTTTGGTAGCAGATTTTTTAGACACTTTTAAGTAATTTGAGAGATTATTCGTGAATTTGTGACCGATTTTTAGCGGATAAGTGGACAGCTTGTTCCTTGTGCGTGAGACTTCTTGGGCATAATTTGGTTCAAATACTTGTTCTTTATTAATTATATTTAAATGATTATAAAAAAGAAAACTATGAAATATAAAAATCAATAAAAATAGGTATTACATAAACAAATACTTAAAAAAATAAAATTAAAAAATAGTAGACAAAAACCTTTGCTCAAAAACGAGATTTTCAGTCGCGCTAAAATGGAGAAAAATAATTATAAGAAAAAAGAAATAAAATAGGAATTGGTATAGCATAGTATTAACTCACGAATAGCAAACAAAAATTAAATATCTGGAAATGGAAAGAAAATCGAGGGGCTATATTGTTTTTTATTATTAGTTTTTTGTGCTATTCGTGAGTTAATATACTGCAATACCAATTTCTGTTTTATTTCTTTTTTCTTATAATTATTTTTCTCCATTTTAACGCGACTAAAAATCTCGTTTTTGAGCAAATCTTATTGCTTATTTTTTTTAATTTTATTTATTTTTAGTGTTATTAGTACGTTTACGTGAAGTCTCTATCAGCCTGTATTTTGTTTGCACGCACCAACTTTAATAATTATATTATACTACATATATATAACCCAAAAAGTCAAACCGCAATGATCGTGATATATAACACGCCTTAATCTGCGTTATGCCCTTAAAATAAAATACCAAATATAGTCATTTGATCCCGTATTGTTCTAAAGAATATAATGACAAAGATTAATCCGAATCTATGAAAGACGTTGTCGAGATATAACTTAGACACAGATGTGACCTTGCGGTCAAATTCAATAGAAAATCTCTAATAATTATTTATTAACAAAAATGCATGTTTTAATTGTTAAAATTTACTTAAACTTTAGCTAATTTTTCATTTCACGTCCAATATCCGGATCCCATTACATGATTGACCCGAAAAGAATTAATGAACTTCGAACTGATTTAACATAAAATTTACATATTTTTTATTATATTACTATTATACTTATAACTGTTTTATGCAATGAGCAATGACTGAAATAGTACATTCATACCTCAGTCAATATATTATGTCAACATATATTTCACATTACCAAAAATCACATTGTTCGTAAAAAAATATAAATGAATTAAGAGAGTAAAATGAAATTTCTATGAAAATGACAGACAGCACGTTTTTTGTGCACCGAGTTTCTTTACTCGGAACCTGTAAAACCATTAATTTATTTTATAAATAAATTATAACTAAATCGTGTATAAGTATACAGAGATAATTTTCTGATAAAAATTACCGTAAAGATCTTTGTAAACGTGGAATATTCTGACTTTGTTGGCAAAATTACCACGATGAACGGTAAAAATCAACACTGTTCATTATAATTTTTATCATTCGGTACGATACATTTTACCGTAAATCAGGACAATGTTCACTGTGCAGTAATGTAACAGAAATCAGAAAATTCTTTGTGTATAATTATAATTAAAATAGTAGAAACATCACGTATTACTACCTCAACGAAATCAAGCATTAAACAATCAGCTTCTTATACACAAAGCAAACCCTCTCCCACAAACAATTACGTAAACATCCCTCGTTCTCCACCTAATTGATCACCCGGTATCCTCATCTCCTTTGCACACGAAAGAGCAGCTGCATCCCCAGCAACAGCAACGTTCATGCGTCATTCCTCTCGTTAAAAACACTCCCTCCCCCTCTCTCCCTCTCTCTCTCTCACTCTTTCCTCGCGATATCCCAGCGATTACCACTCCGACACTTTTTTGCTCCCCGATCCCGTCGCCTCACCCCCTCTTCATCACGCACACACACACACACACACACACACACACACACACACACACACACACACACACGCGCGCGCGCGACGACCCGCTCGCTTCGGGAGGGTAATTGGAGTTAATCCAATTACGGGGAGCGCGCGAGCTCGCGTATATACGTGTATATATATACGTGCACGGCGCGGGCTCTAATTAATTTCGAAACGAAGCGGGAGCGCGAGCGCGCGAGGCAAGACCGGTGAATTATTTCCGTCCTATTATCGAGCGCCGCGGAGCGCGAGCGAGGCTCGTCGATATAAACAAAGCGGCAATTTTCGCGGGGAGGAGGGTGGGGGGTATGTATTGTCTGTGTACACGTGTACGTAGACATACCATACCATATATGGCTGTGTGTGTGTCTGTGTGCGTGTGATGGAGAGAGACGAGTCGCAAGCGCGGCACGCTTCATTGATTTTCCGAGTTTGTTCGCCCCGCGAGTGTGAGTGAGTGTGTGAGTGAGTGAGACAGTGAACTGGGAGCGATTCTTTATTTGAAGGTGCGCGATGGATGGATGTGATTTGAATGAGAGGGTGTGGGTGTGACGATTTTGGAGATTGAAGTGGAAACTACGTCGGAATTGGGGAAGTGCGGAAAAAGTGGTTCCATTGTCATGTAAGAGTGTATGTAAAGTAAATACACAGCATGGATTAGATAGGATGTTCATAGTACTTTTGATCATAGTTCTCATGGGGTCGTGGTCGCTCGTCACATTTTATAAACAAATGCAAATGATTAGGTATTCTTTTCAAAATTGAATTGGTGGAGAAGGATTCTAAAACACGTCTAAAATAATCGTAGGCTTAAAAATATAAGTTTGTTGGAGTGTAAACCCGAGTGGATTTTTCATACTCCAAGTAGAAACTCACTTGTTATTTGTGGCTTATTAATTTTCTTTTTCGTAAATAGAAAGGTTTTATCTAATAAATTCTGTGTAGTTATTTAACATATAATACTTTATGACAAAGAAATAATATTTTCTGTATTTCCCTGATTCCAACAAAGTTTCTATTTTAGTAGATCAGACATTGTTATGATTCAAAAGTAATATAAATTTTTAAATTTTGACAAACAGTATCATTATTAACTCTAACAAATGTTTTATCTTCTTTGTTGGTTCACAACACTTAAAGTGGTTCAAGTGAAAATGTTAACATCAATGATTAAGCGGTGTACGGCTGCAGAACCTTTTAATCGGTTTGACTTCAAACTTTCAGGTAATCTACAAAACATCAAAATATCTTCGAAACAAAATTAGGAAAATTAAAAAAAGTGCATTTAATAGTATATTATGACACTGTTGTGGGAGATGGTTTTCTACCTTGCTCGAGGGTTTTCGCACGAGCGAAGCGAGTGAGAAAATCGAGTAAGGTAGAAAAACACCTCCCACAACAGTCTCATACGATATTTTATAGCACAACAACCTCAAAATCGACAATAAAGTTGGCATTTTGAGGTTAGTGTGCTTTAAAAGTAGTAAAATTCTTTAAAATTAGTAAAAAAAGGAATATAGGTTTGAAATTTGTTACTAAACGAAATAATAAAGTTTTGACCTATAAACCTAACTTTTTTCTAAATTCTGTTTCGCTTATTTATAAGTGAATTATGTGCTCAAACTTTTAAGTCAGTTGGAGAATAATTAATTTCTAAATCGTGTACTGCATAGATACTCATGCTAAGATTTTCATTCAAGAAACTCAAATTATCATGAACCAGCAAAAAAAAAAGATAAATTATTCCTATAACTCGTAAAATACTTTAAAAAAAAACCTATTTCATGCGAAAAATATATTAACCGTCGCAGTTAAAATAAACAAAATTGATCAACCTTAAACATCCACATTATTATTTGAGTTTTAACAGGGCTAGCCCACATTCTTAAACATTTAATTAAGTAATAAGAACACTTGATAATGATTTTTAGAAAAGCAAGACTAATATCTTGAATCAACAAAAATATACCTAATAAAAGATTTGTGTAATGGGTTCAGTGCTATGCGATATACATAATATATATCACGAATATGAGTGAGTAAGCCACACGCGATTCTATATTTGAAGTTATGAGACGTGAGAACGATTTGTGGGAGAGAGCGCATATGTAATAATTTTGAAGATTTAAGGGGTACATGAGAGGTTCTGAAAAATATTATCTTATATTTATTAGAATTGAATATCTAAGTAGTAATGGATTCAGTGCTACGCGATATATACACATATGCCATACATTTTCCCCATTAGATTTGGAATGTAATGGTACAATTTTAAATAAATTATCAGTATGGAACAGGTTCGTTCTTTACATCGCTATTGCTGGTAAATTTCTAGTTATGTCATCCAAATGTAAATAAATGATGAATTATTATTCGTCCATTATAACGTTATGATTACGCTATAGTATACATATGATAGTATGCTAAATGCGTATATATTATAAAGTATGTATATTATTTGTAAATTAGATCAGAATTAGAACTTCATTTCAAGATATTCCATTATTAGGAATAAAGCTGTTTTATTATAAAGAATATTTAAAATTATTAAAATAGTTATTGTTATATTTTCGTATACTTTCGTTACATAATAATTGGTAACTGTCTGAACTCGAAGCGTATTTATTTAAGTAGACGTAAGCTATTTTCGTCAGACGTCAAACTCGACCGATGCTTATTTGAAAATTCAATGAGAATGAGAATTTCGTTACATACGAAAGTTTACTATTACATTTGATGAATATTTGAAAAAGAAACACAAAATAAATATTTATGTTACCAAAACGATTTTTTATCATTATTGCCCAAAAATATACTTTGTATAAATATCCATTTTACACCCTCCACAAGAAACCTCAATATTTAAACATTGCAATTCATTCCGATTGCAATCCCCCCCAAAAATCGATTGCGGCCCTAACGAGGATTAATTGAGTCACGTATAAGAAAACCTAGTTTCTTCCAGAAATTATTTATTCTTACTTCTATGCTTGCCGTTCTTGGGCAAGTATATAATTCACAATCTATTGCAAACGGCTTTTTTATTTCACGATGTGTTTTATTATTAAAGGCTTCAAGAAAAAATTATTTAATGGATTCGTTAATCTACAATGAAGAATGCCTGACTACTGAGAATATATATTATACTTATATAATGATAATATAAAATATATACTTTTCAAATGTTATAAAATAACGTCATAACAATTGTGTATTAAATTCGAGATTAAATTATTCTTTAAAAATCGTACATATTCTACACAGACGTGAAATGTATGAAAATTAAAATAATTAATGCTTGTAATATTATTATTATTTATGCTTGTAATGCATCTTCTTTGAAGCTGGACCATTTAATTAACTCAACACGCGTGTTCGTATAATTTATACTAAATTTAATGCATCACTATTTAAGGTAGGTCTACAATGATAATTTCTAATTCCGTATATTTGCAGTTATTAAAAATAAAATTAAAACCTTTTTATAACCCGTTATCAAAGGATAAATTTGATGTATTATTGCTAATTGACCTTCATTTATTGATAAAAAATGATAATGAAGCCAAATGATCCAAGCGTATTCAATTTTGTCGCAAATCTTCATAAATGTTTTCTCTATTTTCAATACCAATATATATAATTTTTCCAATTTTGTTTTATTTTAATAAATTATTTTCTACTTAAAACCGATAAATAACATTTTCTTAAATAAACAATAAAAATTACTATAGTTTTAGAACACTGTTTAAGCAAATAGAGACAAAAGTGTATTTTTTAGAATGTATTTTTTAGAAATGGAAAATTGGACAATATTTTTGAAACATCGGAATAAAAACATTGTGCACAGTTTTAGAATAATTTAACAAAACCTAATGCGTATAAGAACATCAGGAATATTGAAGAACACAATAGTTAAAATAAAACTTTTATAAAATTAAAATTCTAGTTTCGCATAATTTTCATATCAATTTTCATATCAATTTCAACTATACATTCACTTCTTTTATCATAATACAATGCCAAATTAAATTCAATAGTATCTTAAATAAATTTGTTGGGCTGTAATAAATTATGGACTTTTAAAACATGTTTCTTTAAATTATCTTCTCGACCCTATTTGAGAATACGCCAATACATCCATGAACCAACGCCTGGAATCTTAATTATTTCCTATTCCAAAAAACTTCCTATTCCTTCCCAAACCAAAGCATCTTGTCACATGCGCGATATCCACAAAGACGCAATTACATAAGATGAAGTAAAAAGAACAAGACTGTAATTGCAATTTTATCGAGGGGTTTATAAAGTTTCAGAATATACAGGATTAGCCAAGTTTGTAGTTTTCTTTTTAGAGTCTGAGAGTTACTTCACTTACAGAGCATTAAAATACAAGGTTTGTAACTTCTTTGTACTTCAAGAATGAGATTAAAAAGTATGAAAGTTGAGGCAAGACTCATTTTAAGAAGTTATTGTACAAAATTATCACCAAAGAAATTTCTGTAAATGCATAAGCTCTATCGATAATTTTCTTCCAAGAACTTTAATTCGGCATTTACATGATTCCTTTTATATCATATTTTAATAATTCATAGCATACATTCTTTGTAAACTTTTCGACTTTTTGCAATACATTAAAAATGACAGAAGGTACAGCAGCATGGAAATAATTCATTACATACTGTAGTATTTGGTATCTTTCTGATTTCACTGGAGTATGCCGTAATCAAAGTAACTTAATCCTATTTTTTCAGATTATTCATTTTTCTTTAAAGATGTTCACAATAAATACCAATAAATGAAAAAGGAAAATGTTAAAAAAAACTGAATTTAACGTTGGATTCCGTGAAACTAACTAAACTTCATTCTTTCTCTTCTGTACATCCATGGAAAGTTAAATAAAATTAATCATTAAATTATGTAGCAGAATATTTTACAATATCCATATTTTATATAGTACTTTAATTGCCGATTTTGGTACTGTAAACAAGCGACTAACAATTGTACGTTCATCGATTAAAACTATTTTCTCACAATCTACAAGACACAATTTACAAAATGCAATTCCACCAAATACAGCAAGAAACGACACTGCATCCACTTTAATTTTCTAGCCGAAAAATTCTCGGGTTTTCAACACCCTCATTCGGCCCAAATTCCTTCCCAAATCAAACGCACACTCGACGCCTCGATAATTCGCCGTGCACGCAGCACAGCATCCGATCGCCACTCTAACGCAATTACACAACGATCGAAAGAAAAAAGAAAAAAAGAATCGCCCAGCGTCGGTCAGAGAGCGAAATAACACGCGACAGAGAAAGAGAGAGCGAAACGCGCCGTACTATCGATTAGAGTAGAGACTCCCGCTATGCGTGCGTGGGGTGCAGCACGCGCCACTGGATTCTGCGACTCCGACGACGTCGACGACGACAATGTCTCAAGGGCTTTTGGGATACGACGTGCATGTGCGAATGTGTGCGCAAGCAGTGGCGTGTGTATATATGCGCGTACGGAGGAGGAGTACTGTGCTTTTTCTTCTGGTTCTCTTGGGGCGGAGAGGAATGAGCTGAGGGAAGGAGAGGAATAAGAGTCTGAGTGTGGGAGGCGGTTTTCGCGCGAGGAGTAGGGATTTTTCTTTGGTCAGGATTTTAAAGGTAATGGGGATAACTAATGGTGGAGATTTGTGATATGGGATGGAGATGGTTTGTGTGAGTTGTATGGAGATTAGACTTACGTAGTAAAGTTTGTGGGTGTGTAGCAGTTGGGTGACTCACCTGTAACAAAAAAATTACAATTAGATACATTATTTAGTGTATGATATAAGAAGTAACTTAAAATTAAAATCATTATATATTGAATGTTTATGGAATTTAGGTCTATTTTGGATGATTTTTATAAGTGATAAATAAAATCTTTTCCGTAAATTTATTGCATAAAATACATTTGTATTAATAAATATATTTGTTTTATATATAATAAGAACATGTTTAATCAAGGTAAAGCGCCCTCGAATATTACTAATTTACTCTTTGACCAATGGCTCCATCAAAGTCGAAATTGGACATTAAATGCTCTCTCTGCGCAAGAGAAATTGATCAATCTACTTCAAATTTGGCTCTTAGTTGACTCATTATGACTCAATCAATAAAGTATAATATAATGTATTATTATTAAAAACTTATTATTTATACTAATTATTTATAACATTTTTATTGATTTTTATGAATAATTTTACATGTAAAATTAAATAATTATTTTTATATAGTTTTAAGTAGATTGGTCAATATTTCTCATGCGTAAGGAGTATTTTGAAGTGGCTATGTTTAATGGAAAACCTATGATCAATTTATTCATATTTAAGTTTTATTGAAATATTGTACATATATAAAATCTGTTGTTATTGTGTGAAAATATACTGGAAATCATACGGGACACGTACATGATATTTGTTGTTAATATGCTCAAACTTTTATCACGAGAAAAATCAAGAATTTGATACGACAAATGAACTTGGAAAGATCTCTTTAAGAAAGAACAGGATTTTTACAATAGATGAGATATTAAAATTTTGTATTGTTACCTTAATCTAAACCCTTGATATGAACTTTACGTTACTGATGCTGATTAAACTTTTACCAAATGATCATTAATAAAGATTAATAGAAATATCGTGAGTGCATCACGATATCAATTTTTATAAAAATATGACATTTTATGATTTTTTTTCAATATTCCAGCTGTGATTAGAATGATTTGACCTGAATTTTTTATCTACAATATTTAAAAGGCAGGCCAAATGGTTAAACCCAAAAAAGACTCTTTCTTACGAGTCCGGAAAACTTATTACGTTTAAAAGCAATCATGTCGAAAATTTGTATGTTATTAACACATAATAATACCTTGAATTTTACCGTAGTAAAACTTCAAAATCTTGAACCTACGCGTCGCAATAAGTCATTATTTTTAATACCAGATTTATTAAAGGAACTTTGTTCCTCCCACGATTCTAGGTGACATGATGAACGAAATTTTTTTTAAACGGTTATATGGACTCTTTTTGACATGTATTACAAAAAGAGCGGAGTATACTTTTTCGTTAAATTTTTTTTTATTATTTTCTTCAGAGACCCAATCGATTTTTTGAAATTTTATTTTCTTCAAATTTAAAAAAAAATTGATTGGATATACGAGAAAGTATAATAAAAGAAAATTTAACGAAAAAGTGCTCTGCTCATTTTGTAATACATGTCAATAGGAGTCGAATAACCGTCGAAAAAAAAAATTTCGTTTATCAGTCACCTAGAATCGTGTGAAGAACAAAGTTCCTTTAATAAATATGGTATTGAAAATAATGATTTTTTGGGTCGTGTAGAATCAAGATTCTGAGGTTTTACAATGGTTAAATTTAAGATATTATTTAGTATTGATAGAATAAAAAATTTCAGAACGATTGCTTTAAAACATAAAAAGTTTTCTGAGCTAATAAAAAGAAATCTTTATTTGGGTTTAACCCAGGCCTGCCCTCTTAATGTAAATAGATGTTCAGTCAATATTAGTCAAATTTAATGTCAAATAGTTTATATCATAATTAACAATTAATTTAGTAACAAATTTGCTCACAACCCAACAAACGAACTGACCAACAGCAAAACCACAATCAAACGTTTAAAATCACATTCAATTCCTAAAACGACAGAAACGATTCCCCGCTAAACTACATACAAAAAAGCTCCCGAACAACACGAACAATCGCGCAACTCTCCGCCCCTCCACCATACTATAGTCACAAAGCTTTCACAGACTCTCTCTCTCTCTCTCTCTTATCTCTCTCTCTCTTTCTTTCTCGCTCTCTCTTTATCTCTATCTTTCTCCCTTGCGTGCGCATGCATCCCACGGGGAATTCCTCCCGCTCTGCTCGTCGCCACGACAGTTTCCGAAAACTCTCTCAAGTCAAAGCAGCTGGCAAGGCTCGTCTACTCTCTATATATATATACACATATGTACCCGCGTACATACATGTGTGCCAGTACGCGTGCCATCGTTCAAAACTATATACGTACGGTGAGGTAAAGTTTCCAGCGGTGTGTTTTTCTTTTTGCGAGCGGAGGAGGAAGTTTTACGCGAGCAAACAAAGGAGGGATGACAATGTTTTCTGGGATACGAGGCACTGCACCTCTTTTTTGGTGCAGTTTGAGTTGTAAACGTTCTTTACGGTTATGTGAAGCTTATTGTCGGGGCTGAAGTGAATGCGAACGGGAGGGAGGGGATGTAATTTTTTCGAGAGATTTATAAAGTTTGAGGAGTAGGTGTACGAGATTAGTCGACGAGCTTGTAGGGTGTTTTCTTTTGCATTTTTAGAGACTGAGAATTGCTTGAGCTTACGGAGCGTGAGAATTCAGGGTTTCATAGCTTCCTTGTGCTTTGGGGATGAGGTTAAAAAGTCGGGGAGTTGAAGAGCGAGGAGATTCAATGAAGTGTCGTAAAAATACAAGCGAAATTTCTGTGAAGGTGTAATTACCAGCTGTTTTGGGAAACGTGAGATCCGATGTTTTTAATTATCTCGAATATCAAATTAATCTCGGATGAAATTTTGCTTCTCTGAATGACGACTTTCAAACACTATGTATACAAGGATTATCCACATAAATTTTATGCACTTGACAAATATTTTTTTTTTCATTTACATGTATAAAATTACGGCGAATCCAAATGAAAGTGAAAGGTAGGATTTTCTTTTCTCGGAAAACACAAAATAATTTTCAAAAGTATACGCGACTCGGGGGTGAAAAGAGTCCTTCAAGCACTTTTGAAAACGAGTTTTAAAGCTCGCGCGAATGCTCGCTTTCAAGAGCTGTTTTTTTCCAAAACTCTTGTAGAATAAGCTCTTTAGAAATTCCGTTGCTATCGAGAAAAACACTCCACTGCTTTTATGAGAGAACTTTTTGACTACGTGAATTGACATTAAAAAAGTGTTGACAGTATCGTTAAAGGCACACTTATTCATTTTTGTGCTAATTACGGTTTTTGTGGAATGTTAAACATACATTTAAAAATTTAAAATATAGTGAATATATTAAGAAATATAAGAATTACGAGTCACAAAAATTAAATAAATAAAAAATTATATTAGAGTTGCTAATCAATCGTATTATAATTACTGGTTTTATTGCACAAGAAAATGTCTATTGCAATAAAATTAGTCTTTTTATACATGAATAGACAATGTATATTTTATAAGTAGTATGTCTGTATATTACGCGAGGCACTTAATTAATTTCTATGAATATGGTACAATATATTTAATATCATTACATTGAACTTTAACTACAATAACTATATATTCTTCTATGAATACATAATCTAAATATTGGGCGGTTCCAACAAATTTTGTATATAAACATTGCGGTAGAATTGATCTGTCATGAAAAAAATTGTTTAATAGCTAACAATATACGAAAAGCATGAATAAAACTGACTGTAGAACTGCATGAATAATTATGACATAATGGCTCATAGTTTGTATGCTTATGTAAAACCTATAAGTTTAAGGTTAGAGAATTATTAATATAATTATTAGTTTATTCATATAATGCATATTAATTGTAAGAATAATATATTACAGCTTAGAAATGTCATTTTTATCAACTAACTATGATGTCATAACTTACTGCCAAAATAGCGCGCCATACATAAGATTTGATAAGATTTGAAATTCCATTCGACTTTGAACAATAAGCAAAAAGTTTCATAATACACCAAAACTATTGTACCACAGTCTTACAGCCATCCAAACTTCCAAACTCGATTCCAATTTCAATATTTCTCAAAATTCGGCATAAAAAAATACACAATACAAAATAAATCAATAATTCCATGTGCATTCTCGATCGGATAAATAAATCAGCGCACGCGCGCTCGCAATGTGGCCGACCGCGCTCGGACGTCGCGCGTATACCATCGGCAAACGGCGAAAAGCCACAGTCCACACGCAGGGCGATCCGCGACGTTTCGATGACGAATCGGCGGGGCGCACGCGCGCTCGGATGATTTTCGGATTGGCGCGCACGGGGAGAGGAGGGGAGGCTTTGCGGTGCTGCGGATACCAACGTGTGCAAAGGGAATAGTAATGACGAGCGTGCTTGAATTCGGTGGGTGGAATGGTTTTTTAGGGAGTACTCGGGATTTTCAAAGTTATTTCTTACGCTTTAGAAAATGGGAAGTATATTAGGGTGTAAGGCGGTTTTGTAATGTGTGTTTTGTTACGCGATAGTGGGGTCAGTGTATTTTGTTTTTTTATTAGGTTCGAGGGTGTAGGGGGTGAATGCAATTATTTCAGTTGGAGTGTGCTGCTTCTTTTGAAATAATTCGTCTATATTTGATCATACGAACATAGTGATATCACCACTACGATAATACAAAATTATTTTAACTTTGTGATCACGAAATGGCTTATACGATAATAAAAGTCCTTCATATACTTCCAGCATCCATTTATATAGTTTGAGAAACTATAATGCAATAAAAAAAATTTATTTTATGGAAAATATATGTAACGTGCTTTGTTTTGCAAAAACATAGATTTTTGTAATATTATGTTATGGCATCATCTACCAACCGACTATGTAGTACCGATTCTCCTTTATAATAGAAATTGCAAAATTAACAATATATTATATTTACAGATTTTCTTAATAACATGAAGGCAAATGCTGAGCTGTTGCTAACTATTAATTGAAACTCGGAAAACGACCCTTTTGCCCCAAAAGGATCTCTTCTCAAAATAGATACCTAATAGACAAATTCCAATCGTAGGGAACAGAATACTCATGTGGAGAAACGACTCATCTAACAAGAAAGAGAAATCATTTATTTACAAAAAAGCTTGTCGATTTTGTACCTTCTATTAACAAACAATCATAATAACGCCAAATCTACGTCTTCCTCGCCCTCTTCAGGAGCGCAAAAGTCAAAACTCAATGCCATTAAAATAACAAATCCGATTACACCTCGTTAGTTCTGTCCACGGGGCCGATTCCACCGTTTTCTCCAAAATCCAGCAGTCCATCGGATGCCGCGTAGATCGCAAGCGCGACTAACTAACCACTTGCGCAGTCAGTCAAAATGAGCGTGTAGGGAGGCCGAGACGAGCGACGACACAGGCCTTGGGCGACAAACAACTGCGATCTCTCGCTTTGTAATGGGAGTTTCGCGTCGCTCGGTTCTAATAAGCTCACGGACCGTCGATCCCTCGGCCGCGTATTATAACGCCAGAGGTCAGTGTGGCTCTCGCTAATTGGCTAGAGTTCGGCGCGTGGACGGGAGATATGTGCGTATATAGACAGTTCGATGCAGAAATCGACGAGGCGAATAGAGGCGAATGGAGGGTTGGACGAGGGGCGGCGTTTTTGACGAGTGCGAGAATCGGTTCGGTTGCTTCTTTGAGCTAGCGGCATCGTGTATAGTATGTATTAAGTGCTGTATAATATAGTGTATCTAGTATATAGTATTATGTTTGTATAGGCTAATTTTATGAATATACAAAGATAAATACGGCCTAATGCCAGTATTATTCAGAAATGGATTATAAATTGCCGCAAAAATGTTTACATTTCATATCATTGTAGAAGTAAAAGAATTGATGAAAATATTAATTTAACCGATTTTAGTATTTTTTACATTATACAAATAATGTACATATATAAATTTTTTGTTGAATGTTGGAATTCTCAATTAACTTTTCAGAATATTGCAAATATCAGCTTATAAATTAGCCGGGGCAAATCTATGACTATATTAACTATAACAACGAATCACCTATATAATTCGCGAATGAATATTAATTTTAAAAATTTGAAGATAAATACGAATTAGTTCTGCGTATTCTATCAATTTTATATAAATACATATAGTATATATATATATATATATATATATATATATATATATATATATATATATATATATATATACCGTTTATAAAACGAATGTTTTGTAGTCAACCCTACTGCCCTATTTAATTGTTTTATGGATGAGAGTAAATGTTGTTTACAATTATTAAATTTCATGTAGATATTTGGTATATGAGAACACATCATTTTTTGAGCTTTATGTCTAGAAATAAGCTAGAATTATTAGGGTAGAATTAATTAGTTAATTAAGTAATTAATTAATACATGTAATTATGCGAATAATATACATTTTCGTGACAAGTACATTTATTCTCAGAATTAAATTCAAGTTTAATTTAGTTACTCTATTTATGTCACATAAATCAATGTATTATGATTTTATATACGTATTACGGAAATTATGTTTACACGGTATGAAACAGTATAAATTCACTTTTCATTATAAAATTATTAATTGTAAATGATTTTATTATTCCAATTTATAAATAAACACGTATTGTATTTACGGGTGATTTTCCATAAAATTGCAAATTTATGTTTTTGCTTCACAAGTATTCGATTGTTAAGTAGTTTCTTGAAGCATCGCAACAATAAAACTTTGAAAATACTGCGTGTAACGAATCTTTTTTATTTTAAAACTATAAACTCTGTGAATGCTTTCCATCAAACTATTTCAATCTCATAAAAAATATTATCAGAACTATTTCGAAGCACAGATTATTATCGATTAAAATAACCTAATTTAACTAGTACTTAACTATTTCACACGTCACCTTAATAAAAAAGGAAATTTAAAAAATCATGTACCCTATGAAAGTATCAATCTTCTCTTTGGTGGTAGTTGCAATTTCACAATTACAAATATACCACGAAAGTTGTAGTGTGCTAATTTAAACATTTATCATAAAATAATTGATATTTATATTTTTATAAAAAAAGAACATTTTACGGAAAATATTCGAATCTCAAAATTTTAAATTAACAACAGATTTTGCATAAAATGTATGCGTTTTCAGAGATTAACCCATATAGTATTTCTACGTCAGTAAATATCCACACATCAGTAAATGTCCACTGAGTTAAAAAGTATAAAAAATAAATTATTTCGAGTTTCATTCACTTCATACTATAAAATTGCTAAACATTCTGTCTTTCGTTTCTGCATATTTTATATTCTTTAATGTATTTCAGAGATGTCCATTAGAAAGTTTAAATATTGAGGAGTTGTAATATAATGGTTCATTTATCCTATGTATTTATAAATATTAAAAATAAATGGTTACAATAGGATATATTTAACCGGTCCTTTACTGGTGCAGTGACTCTACGTATCTCAATGTAAGAATAAAACTTCCCTGTCCATATATAAATCTTACATATTTTTGTACATTTCTCTCATTTTAACGTACAAAATTATCATCCCAGTTTACATACTAGTCTCTTCAAACAAACACTACACATTTACATATAATTACCCCTACCTCGATCTACTACACCAAAGACACTTTTCCACCATCAAAGTCAAACATCCATCTCAAATGCTCCCACATCCACCTGCACAACTACATTCCACCGACCACCACCTCGTCCCCCAACACCCCTCTCCCAAATCGTGTACGCGCAGCGCTCCAACGATCGCCAATGTAAAGAGATCGGGCGCGTAAAGCGCACCTGCACTGCGTTCGAACTTTTTCCGCACGCAGCGTCCGCGTTGCGTGGCGCTGCGCACGCTGGTATAATAACGCCGCCCGGGCGGTGCGAGCGCGCGCGCGCCATGACGTCAGCCGCTCGGCGAAAATGGGCCACGGCCTCCT
Organism: Gastracanthus pulcherrimus; assembly: GCA_949152435.1. NCBI lineage: Eukaryota > Metazoa > Arthropoda > Insecta > Hymenoptera > Pteromalidae > Gastracanthus > Gastracanthus pulcherrimus. Next base: position 12,986,698 of record OX424574.1, on the reverse strand, counting down.
CTCTCTCTCTCTCTCTCTCTCTCTCCTGTACAACGCAGCACGCACGCACGGCGTTTCTTTTTGTTTTGTTCGAAGCGCGCAGCCCGGCCAGTTGGAGAGAGAGAGAGACAGAGAGAGAGAGAGAGAGAGAGAGAGAGAGAGAGAGAGAGAGAGAGAGAGAGAGAGAGAGAGAAAGAGAGAGAGAGAGAGAGAGAGAGAGAGAGAAGAGTGAGAGAGAGAGAGCGAGAGATTGATACCGTTTATTTGGCCAGGGTCTATTGACCGTATGGCACTTCTGAATTTTACATTAATAACAATATACAGTTGTAATAATATATTTATAACAATTTGTAAAATACGTTCGCAAGAGTAACAATTTTGTATATTTGCAGCTTATATCTACATCATTTGTATTAAACGGAGGTATTTATAATAATATAATATTTTACAGAAATTTAATAGTTATAGTAGATAATACCAATAATAGTTATAATAAACAATTATTTTTATAATTTAAGGGCGAATTCCACTTAAATCAGATAGACTCGCCTTGTAGTAACAGAGAGTAAAGGGATAATTTCACCGCCGTAAATGATGACGCTGACTTTACTTCATTTGGTAACTTTTCCCAGAATAACAATGTGGTAATTTGGTATGAATTTTTAAAAGTGATAGTATCCCATTGTGGAATTTTAAATAGCGAGGAATCTAATCGTTCAGATCGTCTTGTTCCTTCATCTAAATCTTCGAAAAGTTTCTAAAGGTAACATGACGAGGAGGTATCGAGTAATGTATACATTGTACATCCTAGGAAATATTTTCGTCTAGTTTCGGGTGTTAGCCAAATAGTTCTTTATAGATAGGCTTTAAAGCGACGTCCCGTCGAGAGAGAGAGAGATTTTGGATTTTTGATTGATTGATTGAGTCAGGTATATAAAGTATTGCACTTTATTATCAGATATAAAATTCCTAAATGATTTGTATTATACCTATCAGTCATTTAAATAAAATTACATGCATACATGCAAAATTAGCAATCGCTTTCAATCATACCAATAAATACATGCATACTTTTTAAAATTGTTTTTGTCAATTAATAAGTAAAATAAAAAAAAGAGAGAGAGAGAGAGATAGAGTTGGGGGGGGGGGTTTCGATGCTTCGGGGTATTTTTGGGGGGTACGTATAGAGAGAATTTTTTGAGGGAAATTAGCATGGAAATGAGGGTGGGAGTGGGTGATATTGAGTTTGTGGAAAGAATGGACTTGACAAGTGGTGGCAGTATTAGGTTAAGAAGGAGTATTGGTGGGATAGGTGGGTTCGCTAGAGTGAATTCGGCATCACATCGATTTTTTTGAAGATGGAAAAGACTCAATTGATCACTAAGAATAATATATAATAATATAATAATGTAATAAGTAAAAACTTTATTTCGCTAACGCTTTGGGAGCTTTACTATGCTCCTTTTTCGGAGCTTAAAAAATAGTAATTAGCAGGATGCTTCATTCGGTATTTACGTAATGTAATGGGTGACCAAATACTTACGTATTACATTACGTACTCGTAAATACCGAATCGAGCGTCCAGCTAATTACTATTTTTTAAGCTCGGAAAAGGGAAGCATAGTAAAGCTCCCGAAAGCATTTGGCCAATTACCTTTTACATTATGTAAATATCGAACGAAGCATCCTGCTAATTACGGTTTTTTAAGCTCTGATAAGGCGAGCATGGTAAAGAACTTACTTTTTATTACTTGGTTCGTAGTAGGTAGTCGATTGGGTCTTCTCCACCATCAAACATAATTTCACGAACGATAGAGTTAAGATTATTTAATCGATTTTTTTGTTTTATCAGCGATATATTTCGCTTTCTTAATTGTAAAAGTTAATCGCTTCCAGTCACATTCTTTGCTATTCTAACCAAGTATGTATTATAATATTTTTACAAGTATCCTAGGCTGACCACAGCTTTTTTATACTACTATCTTACGCGTTACGAATGAAAATAAGTGGAAATTTTTTTATATTATTTTGTAACTTATATTTGATGCTGAATTTTAAATTGTAATTAATCCAGTGTCATTTATCTTTGTACTTTTTCAAATGCATGCATTTTGCTTATGACTTTTTGTATATAGAAATGAAATTTGAGATTTGATTTTATTCTTGGATTGATTAGTTGAATAGTAAAATTTTCGGAATCAACCAAGATCGATATATAAGGATAATATAAATAATGACAGTGAAAACATCCGATTCGGTATGATTTTCCGGAAATGTATGTGTATAATGAGCTTAAAAGGATATAAATACACCCTCGTGCAGCGTGTTTACGCAATATCTATAACGAGTGCCGATCGGTAAACATGTAAGCAATGGAATTACACGTAACGCAGTATAAATATGCTTAAAAAAGGAGATAACTTTTTTAAAACAAATAAGTAGTTTAACAATTGAGACTATTCGAGAGAAACTATTTTTAATTATTAATTATTGCATATAAATCATAATTAATATTTCATTTAATATTGTAAAATAAATATTTACGCAGTTCTCTCGTGAAATGCAAGTATAATTTTGAGTCAAGCAAATATTTATCCAGTACAACCCACCGCTCGCTAAATAAAATATTTACACGTATTTCTCAGTAAATTTGTTTTTGCACCGAGACTTATACTTGCAAATGATGTATAATATATCAAAACGAAATTAAAGTCACAGCTTTTGAGCACAACCCCCGCTACTAAATAATAAAAAATGTAATTTCAATTTTTCCCTCTCTAGCTAGGTTATTTATTTTAAGTTCATTTTTAGGGGCACGTGAAATATACACCCGATTCCTACCTCACTTTAATAATTTTTCTCTGTAATAAATAAATATTTCGAAAATTAAACGGGAGTGTATATATTCCCTCTGTATCTATATAATGAATCTTTAATTTAATTTTATAGAAGTATTATTATTGACTGTAGAAAAGAAATGAATTAAAAAATGTGAAACCAATGAACTTTACTAGTACATGTTTCAACCCATTTTTCTCTTACAGTTAATAATAAAATTTACTGAAAATTTAATTGAAGATTTATGATTTGAATACAATGGGTGCAGAATGGCGCTATGTTTATCGAAATATTCATTTATTAGAGATAAAATTATAAACGTAAAAAGCCGATGAAGTATATACTGAATTTTACTAAGTGAAGTTTTAATTTTTAAAAGAGAAAATGTAATTAATCGTTTCGAAGTAAATTCCACACTATAATCGAGTGAATTTTTCACTTACATAAACACTGAAACCGTACTCTTTATGTAAGACAAAAATTCATTCAAAACTTTCGCAAGCATTCACTCGCAAGACACTCGACTTATTTCCTCTCAAATTAAAGGAGTGAAAAATCTCACTCGCTCAAGTTCAGCCCGTGGAACTGGAGTCAGTATATCGCATGCCCTTAACTCCTACCAAGTCGAAATCGTCTTAGCGAACAATTCCCCCCCGAGGAAATCAATAAACAAGCTTCCTCTCTCTCTCCCGCGTCGCGACTCTTCGCGCATCCTCTCCTTCTCCCTCGCACAAACACAAGAGATTTTGATCTCCGCGCGCGCGCGACGTAAAGTCTTCTATTCGCGCTGCACATACGACGCTGGGATTCTCGTGCGCACGCGCGCCGCCCGTTTGCGCAATTGTACACCATAAACATTGCGTCATTGTCGAATGATTTAATTAACCGGCGCTGCCTGCGCGGTTGCGTAATCATTTATTCCAGGCCGCGCGTGCGATTATTTTTCCGGAGTGATATAGCTGCGCGGGGTTGCGCTTATTGATGATTGCGCGTGTACGGGTGTTTTGTGCTGGTTGCAGTGCTTGGAAATTGTGATGTGCGTGAAGCGCGTGGAGAGTGGACAAGATGAGTTAATTATAAAGTTTTTGAGTTACAATAGAGTTTATATACCGTTTAGTTTAAGTTATAGGAGAAGTCCGTAAATTGTTTTGGGCGCCTTTTTATTTATATCTGGTATAATATACTTTTTATATTAAATTTGTATTTCGCGCGTAAACGACGTTTAAAATGGTTACATGACAGCAGAATGTGCTTTATTTTAGGATAGGAAACTGATGTATAGTTTCTATTACTGTTAGTTTTAATGGAATATTATTTATCTGTTGTATGTCTATTTATAATTACAGGCTACGGTATCAACTACCGCGTCACTTGATATTATCAAATTCAAAACAACGTATAAAATACAAAGTTTCAAAACCCTACAATTATATATAATAAATTGGATCTTTGCATGAAAAAAATCTATTAAGTCCGTAAGGTAGCCAACAAAAAATAATAAACACGTATTTTTTTCCGTAAAAATAAAAATTAGAAAAGTTACAGTCGTTTGAAGTTTTTCTACGGAAAAACTCGGTGATTTTCTAAGTATAAAGATATTCTCCAATGCGAATAACGTCACGCGCGCTTTAACCTACTGTATCTGCTTTAATTTTTAATTAATTGAAAAAGGAAAAAATACGTGTCCATTATTTTTTGTTCTGTACCTGGCAGACTTAATGGTCTTTCATTTCTTATCCACGCAAATTCCCAATTGAGCATATACTAAGAGTATATCTAGAAAAAACTTATTAACAAAAGATTTGCATAAAATAATACTGCTGCAAAAAACTATATTAAAAATTGTACTCCACATACGAACGTAATATGTAGTATCATTCATTAGTATAATCAATGTGGTTTTAATGCAGTCAGTAACAGAAAGTAAGATCGTTATAACGATGACATATTTATAATACCAACCATAACAATTTTGTTAAGAAAAATGTTACTATTTCTAATAATATTTTAGTAAATAAGCTAAATACATAGCACAAAATTTCCTCAAAACCCTTAATTACATCAACACACACCTAATTCCCCACACCTCCCACCTCTTAAATCCATCAAAACCGTTTACCATCCCCCCAGCCAATAACAGCACACCACCCCACAAACACACCATCCCACGATCCAAATATCCCGCACGCAATAAAAAGCCAATCAAGCCGCTCGCCGCCGCAGCCGATTACCCTAACGACCCTCCCCCCCGTTAAAATATCTCGTTTCCCGCGACACGACGGCTACGCGCGAGTCACGCGAGAGCGCGCGCGACTGGCGGAACGAGCGCGCGGAACAACCTGTAGGATCGGGAGAGAGAGAGACGCTCGGGTGGGCTCTTGTTGTCGAGAGCCTATCTGGCGTCGATCACGCGAGCGAAGGCTGTATATAGGGATCGGTGCTCGAGGAGCGCGAGGGTTCTCGTTGAGGTAAGGGCTCGAGAGACTGATCTCGCTGATCGGAGTCGGCTTGGCATTTGATTGTTTGCTTTTGGGGATGTCGGTCAGAGTGGGACGTTGTTGCGTTACGTACTGGCCGACATTTTCGTATTTTGCATTGTTCTTGTTCAAGTTTTCATTTTTATTGATTATGTGTATCGGATAGCTGGTGATCCTTAAGGTATGACTCTGATGTTTTAAAAGAATCTGCTATTTGACACGGCTCGAAAGCAATTTTTGTTGACCAATCAACTTAAAAGCTTTTTCCTATCAATGTTAGTACTAAAGAGTAATTCATACCAATTTTCAAGTCATTTCGCTGCATCTCCGTGATTTTATACCACAATTAGCATTTATTTTCACTAATTTTAGTGATATTTCAAAATGTAATTTGCGCACACAATATTGAGAAGGGTACCTAAACGTCTAAATACAATTGTTTTTGGAAATATTATTTATTTTATGGCTTTGTCAAAAATCTTGTTTTGAATTGTAAGTACAATATTTCTTCGTTTATTGAATTTCTGTTGTCAATTAAAGATTAACGTTGACCGGTTTAACTGGAGCTCAACTACCTGAAAGAATTATGGTCTATTTTTGGACCATAATTGATTGGCATTCGAAGAAGTACACTAGAATCTTACTGTTCAGAAATATACCAATCGCCCTTAACGAGTTAACAACGATTTACTTAATTGGTGAATTTTAAACGAATTTTCAATTAAACCATTCAATTAAACCAATCGTTAAATATATTCTCATGAATGAATAACGGTAGATTACCCACTTGCTAATATTACAATCATTATATTACAAATCCAGAGATAGAATTTCCTCAAACGCTCACAACAATTTAATATCCCGCATTAAATAAAAAGCCAATAAAGCGCAATAATGGAACATCTCTTGAACCGCGTCCAAATGAAAAAATTCGCATTATTGCCCACTCGAATACAAATCAACCCCAATCCCGATATGAAACCGTTTTCTCGTACGAGCCGCACATACACCGAAACTTCTCATCGCGGCGAGATTATCAGTCCGCGGGCTCGAGCATTTAATAAAAGCAAATGTAACGAAGAGGCGCCCGGCCGGCATCTGCGTAATCTCGAATTTCCGCGGTAGTCGCGTGTGTGCACAGGCGGAGGCTGCGATATGATTTACTCGACTTATTTCGAGCGCAAACATCGCCCCCCCCCCTCCGCGCTCGGCCAAAAAGGAGAACGAATCGCGGGCGATCCTATCTCTCGACCCCCTTTTTTGCTCCCTTTATTCTTCTTTCCCTTTTTGTCTCTCTTCTTTCGGTTGCTCTTTCTGTATTTGTTTTGGAGGTGGAAATATAGGAGAGTTTAATCTCTCTGTCGCATCGATTAAGTTTTTTTAATTAAAAATTCGTTGGTATTTCGATGACTCGTGTAGTACGCACTTTTTTAAGTTTATTTTTGTTTTAATTGTGTTATCTCTTGGGTAGGGTGTATAGGAGTTACTTTCTCTGCAAAGTTAATAATTTAAATGCACAGTTACAATAATGCGCATTTATTTGGAATGTAATGTTTATTTTGTTCGACAAAGAGATATTCATAGTGTAATTAAAATTTGCATTGATGCTTATCTATAGAATAATTTATTTTATGTACTGATTTATTGATAAAAATTAGCATCGAATATTTAGTACAATATTTAAAGTGAAAGTTATAACCTTTATAACTGATTATAACTGTAAGTTTGACCATAGTTGGTTCTTTTTACTTTGAAATAGAGATACTCGGAATAAAAAAATCTATCTTAATACGCGTTACGATTAGAAATATTCTATCTTTTTTTGGCTATTTTGTAGCTATTTTTAATTCTGAAAATTTAATATAATACGATTTGAAATCTCCCGTTTAACACTATTAAGATAATAATCTAACATTAATTAGTATAAGTACCCTTATTAAAAGGCGAATGAAAGTTATATACTTTAATCATAATAATTTTATGATCTCTTAAAATCTTAATTGCAATGTCTAAAATGGGTACTTCCTAGTCATTACGTTCACGATATATGTCTTTCCTCTTTGAAGCAATCTGGTATAGACCTTTGAAACAGTCTATAAACATTAATTGTTAACATGCATTCTAACATATTTTCTATTACTTATATTCGTTTTTTGATACATTTTTGTCCGCGTAAAAAGTATATCGTCATTTCTAATACGTTGTTTTTTTGTACATAAAATATTTTATGAAACTTTAAACCAATCGAAAACAGGCTATTCTAGAAAAAATATCGCACCTCCATCTTCAGAATAAGACTACGGAAACTTAAAATTTGATGCTTTTGTAAAACCAAGGAAATAACATAAAATCATTAAATACATTTCTTAAATTCTATCATTGTATTACAATCCCTCAACTTTTTCAATCGAATTTTCGAGTATGAAAAGCTTTTATTTTCGTACGAGCTATATAGTGAAACTTAAAAGTCATTATAATATCAATAATATCTTTAACATTCACGGTCACATCAATTTTCTAAATCTCTCTCAACAATTCACCCATCGCTCAATCCTCATCCTCATTTGCACGCGTCCTTCCACCCTCCCACCACCCACTCGCAAACCTCCCTCTTCCCTCACACAATCCCCAATTATTCCATCCACAATCGCACCTCCGCCCTGAAAAATCCGCCTAATCAATCTCAACCCCATGTTCTCTCTCCCTACCTCCTCACCTCCTCCTCCTCTTTTAATCTTCCTTCACATCCTTCGCGACTTCTCTCTCTCTCTTCTCTCTTCTCTCGCTGCTATGCCGCGCAGCACGGGGCGTACCGCAATGCGGCTGCGTTATCGCACCATCGCTCCCCCTCTATACACCCCCCCAAACTCACACACACACGCCCCTACCAACGCGCTTGCAGTGCGCGAGCGCGCGTCTATCGTGTACACCATCCGCGGGGAATTTTGCATTTTGCGCTTCTTGGCTCGCTCGCCACTGTGCGATGCGCGCCGTGTAGCGGAGGCATAGTTTATCGACGTGCCGGCCTGAGCGTGGGAAGTCTCCGAGCGCACTTGCACTTCGAGGGGTGTTGGTTTTCTTCTTTTGGAGGGGGGGTTTGTGCGTTGCGATGGGCGAGCGAGTACGCTCTGATTATGAAATAGTGAAAATTCACTGGCAAGCAGTGAATATTCACTATTTTGAATAGTTATAACTCAGCAACTAAAAAACAGTGAATATTCACTATTTGAAATAGTGAAATAAATTTTCACTACTTGAAACAGTGAAATTTCACTGTCGAAATAGTGAAATTTTAACATTCAGTAAATTAAAAAAATAAAGCTGTTATTAAACGCGTATGTAAATATTTATGAGATGTATTAGATATTGATTATGTATTAGATTTTCATTTGAACATTTATATATATTAAAGTAAGAAATAAATTAAAAATGTGATAAAAACTTCTGCAATGGGGATTGAACTCTTGTCCACAAGGTTTACAGTCCAACGTTTTCACCACTTGCCTACGTAGGTAGCTTGCATAGAGTAAATTTTATACCTCTTATAATATGCTGCGAATTTAACTGATATACATATATTGATACGAAGGTACTTCTGATACTTGAATACATTTTTTAGTTGCACATTACAACAAAAATTAATGTTCAATTTAATTATAATTTAATTATGAAAAATGAATAGTTTTAGGCATTTTTCAAATTCTTACAAAGGAAATATGGATTAGAATCATAATTAAGAGATTATTTGCACCATTTTTATTAGTTCATTAATTAATTATTTTGTTATTACATAATAAAAATAATACTTAAAGTTCATGAAATAAAAATAATGTTAACTGAAATTAGGTTATGAAATACCAACTCAATCCCTACTTTACCGGTTTTTCTACTTATGTATTAACTACCAAACTAGTGAAAAATCACTATTTTTCTAGTATATACAATTTTCACTGACAAAATAGTGTAATTTTCACTGTTTCGCCAGTGGAATTATTTTCACCAGCTAAAATAGTGAAAAATTCACTATTTCAAATTAAGAGAGTACGCGTGGATGCTGTGGGTTTGGATGAGAGATGGGTGGCTTCTTGGTGAGGAGGGTATAGTGAGAGGAGATGAGATTAGTTACTTTTGGGGGGTTTGAGAGTAGGTTTAACTTGGGAGGTTGGGAATCTTCAAGGTGAAAGTGGTGCGATATTTTTTTGCGGGTTATACACCAGACTTGATGGAGTGTATTGTCGGTGTGGCGTTTAATAATTTGATTTAGTATATTTTAGACTAAAATACTTGATAATTATACAGCAAGAGAGATGCAACAAATTAAAGAACGTCTTTATTCTTATTTTGAGGACTACAAGGAAGTTTCTTAATTTATGTAATTAGGTACTTTTCTTATTAAAAGTAATTTTGTCTTTTTTTCCTGGTAAAATATAACTTTACAAAGCCACGTTATTCCACAAAATAAGTAAGTATTCTTTTCTTATATGATAATACCGTTTGTTCCGTTATTCAATCAAAGTATAAGTGCAGCATGACCCGTAGAATAAATAAATAAAGAAGTATATAAAAATGAATAAATGAATAAATAAATAATAAGTAAAATGCAAGTTTAAAATTTTTTAAGATGCAACAAAAATAAGTTATTCTCATTTTGTGTATGCGAACGGATATGGCATAGCTGGAATAATAAATTTTGTATTACTAAAATGATTTTATTCACAATTTTTTAGCACAAAATAGGTATTTATCGAAAACTTATTCTAACAAGCCGTTGATGACTGCCTTAGCAGAATGCTTTCTCAAAGAGGACTTAATTCAGAATTTGTTTATTTAAAATTAGCACCGAAAAAATTAGTCCAAGCTCTGTCAGTTTGAAATAATCTATCAGTCAAATAAGATACCAAACAAAGAATTTCTAATTTTTTCAAAATTTTCCATTTTTATTAAAACAAGAATTCAATTAAAGCTTTAAAATCTTATCAACGTATAACTCTGGTTATACCAGTATGGCTACAAAATTCTTGCGAAAAAAACTAATTCAATTAAATATTTATAAATAAATGTTAATAATCATATTTTGGTCTCGAAATTTGATATAAAATATATTCTCTATATATAAATCAATAAGAAATTACATCTACTTAAAGAATCTATGCGAACGTTTGTCAAAAAAAGCATTTAAGAAATATTTTTTTACAAGTTTTTTATGTATAAAAATGATTGATTTTATAAAAACAATAAATCAATGTTATCCATTAGGCTCCAAAGTTTAATTGACCGCAAGATTTGTCCGCTTTGCCCAAAAACTAATATTCCTTCCAACTGAACCGCTTTAATTTTCTACCAAACTAAAAGATACATCCAACTTTCCTTTGTCAGACTACACACAAAAACATTCAAATTACTAAACTTCTGCTATTTTTCATCAGGCCACACAGCACTACCCCCTAACTCGCAACTTCGCCCTATCCCCGTCCTCCATTGTCTCTCCGCAGCAGCCCAGCCGAAAAAGCCCGCAGCGCTTCGTTCCCTCTCTTCCTCGCCCAGCACCAGCGTCTTATCAGCTCTCGGCTTCTCTCCTCGCCGAACGGCTCGTTTTCCCGACGACGCGCTCGTTTCTCTTCCGCGCCCCGTCCCCCAGTCCTTAATTAGGACTTGCGCGAGCGCGCGGTGCTCTCGTCGAACGCCGGTAGCGCGGCGATATTGTGTATCCAAGGGGAAGTTGGACCGGACGCGTACGCCGATGCGTTATAGCCGAGGGGGTTGGATGGGGATAAGGAGAGTCTTTTTGATTCTTGGGTGGAGGTTTTTGCTGGGTTTGGATGTTGTAAAAGCAGAGATTGAGAGGCTGATCTTGCTGGTTAGTTTTATAGTTGGTTGATATTGGAAGGTAGAGATGTTTTGATACGACAATAAATTGAAGTTTTATCGTTTGGTTTGTTAGAATAAAGTTTTCTAATGAAAATGGTTGGTAAATTTACGGTAGAAATGATTATAATGTGATAAACGTAAGGTATTTCAACGTTTTGGCATAGTGAAATTTGATTGTTTCCAGAAAAATACTTGTAAATGTTTCTAAAATTTAGAAGGCATGAAATTTGGAACAGTAGAAAAAAAGAAAGCAGAAACCGAGGGAATCGAACTTTCAATGCCCGGATGACAAACGAGTACCTAGACCACGGGGCTACTCTGTACTAACCACGTCTACTCTCACTTGTCTTGATTACCGACGATCACGAGGCTGCTATACTCGTTACAGCTAGAATAATAATCGGAGAGAAATCCTCGTTTTGTGGAAATATTATACACGGATTTAAAATAGTCCATTTATAAAAACTTTTTTTACAATTCTATTTTTTAAAATAGTTTTCTTATGCGTTATGTTATCGCGAGGTTATCGTGCATTACTGTCCAATTTCTTTAAATGCAAGGTAATTTGTATTAAGAATCACTTGATAAAAATTACCTTAAAAACATTCTTTATAATACATACTAGTAAATATTCTTCACGAAGCCGTATACTTTTACCCTGCGAACTCTAGCAATTTACAAAGATTACTAATTTACATGCATATTACTCAATTATATAATAATTTCCAACTATAACAATGTAAAGTAATGATAAGCACGCGCACCGCGCCACCGATTTTGATTAACTTATTAAGTTATACTACTCCGAGGAAACGTCATTCCTCAAGCGCAGATACTTCCAGATTTACAGGCGTGCATAAACTTTACTGCATTATAATCAAATTTTATTATACTCCCCCCTCTCTACAATTCAGTTAACCTAAAAAATTACGGAAGCTTCAACTCCACAAGAACCGTAAAAACCAAAGAATCATCCTCACTCTTTTAATCACTCATCAATCATTACCCTCGAACTCTCGTTCTTTATCTCCCACATCCACACTGTAAAAACTTCCATCCCCGTTAATAGACCTATTTACCCGGAAATGCCATTCTCTCCCTCTCTCTCTCTTTCTCTCTCGCGAAGAAAAGGGAACTTCTCCTCCATAGAGAAAAACGTCTGTCCTTTTTATAAGGCGAAGCTCCTGCGAGACCGACGAGGCGAGTCGAGGATATCTGGAGCAGGCCGCGCGGGAACGAGAGGGAGAGTTCGATTCTTTTTTTTCCTACTTCTTCTTCGATGCGCGAACGAATTTCATAATAACAGTTAATTCTTATTAGGAATCTATTTTTACGCCGCGCGGAAATACGACTGTCGTATATCTCGAATTAAGAGAGACATTCTGCGATAATTGCGTTTTAGCGCTGCGGGGGGTATGTATGCCTGTGTGTGTGTGTGTATGTGTGGTGCGCGAGTTGAGGCGCGAGTCTGTTGCAGTGGAGGCTAAATATAGATGTCGGTGGATACAGTGCGCGCTCGCAGAGAGATCGAATTGCAGTCGGTGGGAATTGTTTTATTGAAATGCGGTATAATGGAAATGTCGAACTTTTGGTTTTAAAAGCGTTTATATATTTTTTATTATACGATATCCTTATGAAATAGTGATATCGAAAAGTAATTATTGCGAATAGTGAAGATAATAAATTTCTTTCTTTGAAGTAATGATCAATGACATGGTGAGCAAGCAAGTCAGCATAATAGCGATTAAGACAACGGTATCGAAAATACAGACAATATTTTTAATGTATAACTGGTATATAATATCATTTTATTCTAAGAATGTATGTTCACATATTTAATAGATATTATTTAAATGATGATTTTAAATTGCCCTTATTCTATAACTTCTTTCGATTGGTTATTAAGTTAAAGATTAAATTAAAGATGGATATAGAGCATTATATTTATATGACAAAATCTAAAAACGAAATGGTAAGTGCTCAAAAGAGTTAGTGTTCGTGGGAACTTAAAATGTGCTAGTTTTCGTAATATGTAGAGATGTCTTAAAAAATACACTTTTTGTGGTCCAGAAATCGCAAAAAAAAAATTGAATACTCGGGTTTCCAAACCGTTTTTATCTAGTTTTAGGGATCAAATTCTGAAGAAAAACGCGTTTGAACAATGAAAGTTAGGCTATACTTTTCAGGCAAATTAAGTGTTTTTACGGTTTTTTAAATATAGCAAAAGAAGGGTTTTACTGCGCAATTAATAACTGTGCACAGAAAGGTGAACAATTTTTTCCCCAAAAAGTATATAAAAGTAAAAGAAAAGACTTTAAATTGTGTTTTTGTTCGCTGAAAATGGATGTTACAGCGCAAAGTTATGACCAATTGAAAATAGGGTATTAATTAGTCGAAAATCTCAGATTCTGCAAAAAATGGAAAATCTGTACGTTTTACCCTATTTTCAACGAATCATTACCCTATTTTTAATTGGTCATAACTTTGTACCGGAACATCCATTTTCAACGAACAAAAACTCAAATTAAATGTCTTTTCGTCTACTTTTATATACTTTATGGGGAAAATTTGTTCACCTTTGTATACACAGTTATTAACTGCGCAGTAAAATCCTTTTCTTTGCTATATTTAAAAAACCGTAAAAAATACCCATGCCTGAAAAACATAGTCATATGCCTAATTTCCATTGTTCAAACGTGTTTTTCTTGAGAATTTAATCCCTAAAACAAGATAGAATAGGTTTGGAAAACCGAGCATTCAAATATTCTTTTCCGATTTATGTACCCAAAAAAGTGCATTGTTTTTAGTCATCTCTACATATCAATGATACTTACGATAACTAGCACATTTCAAGTTCCCAACACTAACTCTTTTGATCACTTATCAAGAATACTGACACTTTTCATAGTTTTCCACGAAGACTAGCACTTCTCGCGAGTTCCCTACGTTCTCAAAAGACCAACACTTTTGGTATAGAATATATATATTATTGCTGAGCCGATAACCTTTCGAAGAATCGGATTGGTATTTTGTTTTATCGAGTTTGGATCGCATACAAGACTCTTTTGAGTTTTGGTACTCAAAAAATTATCTGTTTACCCGAAAAAGTCAGGCTACCTGAATAAATAAAAGCAGCCCGAAAAAGTTAGGCGCCGGAAAATCGCCAAATGTGCTAGTCTTCGTGGAAAAATCATGAAAAGTGATAGTTTTCGTGGTGCAAATCTGAATAGGTTACTCTTCGTAGGAAATGCAAATGGCGTGTCTTCGTAAGGGCCATCAATATCATCGGGTTGAAGAAGTGTAAAACCACATAATTCCTATGCTTATACACAGAAGTCTGGTTTTACCTCCTGTAGTAGATATATTGTTACTATGTCGACGATATTGAAATTTCGAGCCATGCGATAACATATGCTGTTCAATTTACTATTTAAAATAAATATATTTTTTAAAAATTCCTATTCATAAAATAATATAGACATAAAAAAATGTTCTTTCTTTCATTTACGTATGTGTACAATTTTACCTAAAGCTTGATACAAAAACTACATAATTTACAAGAATTTTGTTGTTATAGTTCAAGCTAAAACAGATAATGTAATTCTAGCAACTTTAATCGCCGCCATCAAGTTAAATCTAGAGCAGCAAATTCAATAAACCTAAACCATCCAACTAATCACATATTATTAATTCTCCTTTCTTTGACCACCCTTAAAATCTAAATAAAAAATCAACAAAAGAATCCAGGGCCCCCACCGAGTCTTCAAAAAGCCATCGTACCGTCTAATGCTATTAAAAATTAATTAACAATTATTCCCTTGCACTTCGCTTAGCCGGGGCAAATTTATTTAACACCGACGGCTACTCGAGCGATAAATCGCGGGCAGGAGCGGCTCAGACGCAGAGTAAATCAGTGTTAGGGCACGTAGGTGGGTTCGCCGGCAGCTGCGCGCCGCCGCAAATTCCGACGAGACGTGCGATGTAAGAAGTTGTGTTTTGTCCGCAGTTTCGACTTGAGAGGGGAGAGGGTGGGCAGAGGAAGTTTGTTGTTTTATCGGGATATTTTAGGCGTCGGTCGGATGGTGAAGGGGAGGCCGTGGATATTCATTGGATTGGATAAACGGTTTGTGAGTGGACGCTGGTTTAGAAATCAGGGGGTGATTTAGGAGTCGTAGTTTATCGGAGCGTTGTTTAATGAGATTAAAATAATATAATTTCCTGAAGTTCGAGGTAAATATTATGATTCTTTTTGTGGAAAAAACGGGAGTACAGGGAAATTAATCCAATATTTTGGTTTGATTCTATTTATTTATCTGTCTATTTATTTATTTATTTGTTTATTTATTATCCATTTATTTATTCATTTCTTCATTAATTTATTTATTCATTTATTTACAAAAAGAACGAAATGTTAACTTTGTGCAGCGACTAAATGTTTATTTTTGTTATAATTGTCGTTTTCAAATCAAAATAATATATTTGGCTAATTATTTAGTAAACATTAATTTATAAAAAATAAACAGCGAATTTTTATTGATATCTACACGAAACCTACTTACATTTTATTAATGAAGTACATCACCTAGGATAAACAAAACTGAAATTATTCTTTTGCGATTTTTTTTCTGTCGAAAATCTATTCGTAAAAAGTCCGCGTATAAGCCTTGAATGCCTAATAAATATTCAGGCGTAAAATACAATTTTTTTATTCTTTTTTTTCAATAAAATGACAATGTTGGGCGGTGAGCTACTTCAAAGAACTCAGCGATTGGCGTTACGATATAACATAAAATCTAACGTAATGCATACAAATTTTTCCATCCAATAACAATTTTTTTATCTACGGATATTTTTCGACAAAAATTTGATGACCAAAAACGTATTTTTTTATCCCCATAACAGTGAATATTCTTAAAAATCTGTACGCACTTTGTAAGTTTTTATGTCGTGAAAAGTGACAACGTTTTGTTTTTTAAAATAAACACTAAAATAAATAACATAAATAGAAAATAGTTATTTAATCTTGATTATACAGACAATAAAAGCCTTTATCGAGATCATCTATATAGTTTAGAAAAAGATTGTTGAAAATATAATTTTACCACGTAAGCCGTTGACCCCCTCTCTTCCCTTTTAAATTAAATAACACATGGATAT
Organism: Gastracanthus pulcherrimus; assembly: GCA_949152435.1. Taxonomy (NCBI): domain Eukaryota; kingdom Metazoa; phylum Arthropoda; class Insecta; order Hymenoptera; family Pteromalidae; genus Gastracanthus; species Gastracanthus pulcherrimus. Next base: position 12,970,379 of record OX424574.1, on the reverse strand, counting down.
TCATTTATCAATTATCAAAATCATTTTATCCCCAACGATATCCGCAAATTAACATAAAAAAGAAAACAGTTTCCACCAGCTAACATCCGGACTGTTTTTTCTCGCGCGATTAGTCACGAATTCCAGCGATCGATCTTCTCTTCACCAGCCCAGCACTCGCACTCGCGCAAACCAATCACCAGCAGTTACCTAGTTATACATGTGCAAATCGAGAGCGAGAGAGAGAGAGAGAGATGGAGCGCGTTACACTGTACAAGCTCGCGCGCATGCAGCGTTTAATTCGCTCGTATAACGCGCGGCCGCGCGATCAATCGATGCGTCGAGAGAGAACGCGACTCGTTAAATTACGAGCGATAACGAGCTTCCCCCTTTTCGCTTAATTTGTCGCGCGCACGTTTCCAGGACGTTTGTTTCTTTTTCCGTGACTGCCGTGCGTGCCGTTTCTTCTCATCCTTCGGACGGGGAGGGGGGAAATGAATCTGGCGAGTTTGATGCGTGAATTATGTGAAGCGGAGTGGATAATTCGGGGAGATACAAATTGGCTGGATGGAGTTTTGGCGCTTCAATTTGTAATGCGTTTACAATTACGTTTGGATCGGGGTTGGGAATCATAATTTATGCACCGGGGTTTCATTTGATTTAAGTGCGCGCCGGGGGGAATGAGTTTTAATGATATTGTTTTTTAATGAGGTAATATTGAATTTTTAGTTGAAAAGTATTTTTTTGTACTATTTGTTTTTGAAGTTAGGAGATATTAACTTTAAGGCTGTATGTAGATATGAGAATGGTAAAAATTTAAAGTACGAGACAATTGTTTTAATGTAAGAATACATAGACTGCAAATAGAGTGAAACTTTTATAATTATGTAGGTGAAAATATATTTTATTCTTCCTCTAAATATAATTAGAATAAATAAAATTTACTCAGGAACTGCAGTACAGTCCCATGTCTAGAACAAAACTATGACAACTAAAATTTGTTAAGTATAATTTTAGTGCAAAAAGCAACCTAAAAGAATGCAAATAGAGCAAAAGTTTTATAACTAAGTAGTTAAAAAACTTTCTTTTATTCTTTCACTAACTATAATTTGAATAAATGAAATATTCTCAGGGCTACATTGCATGTCGCATTCCTAGAACAAAACTATGAAAGTTAGTAAAAATATATTAAAGATTTATTATACAATAATAGAATTAAAGCATAAACGCTTTATCTGAATAAAGTTTTGCTTCCTCATAGAGTTAGCTTTCTAATTTAGTCAGTTATTAAAAAAAGAACAGAATTTTAAGTTATTATAGTTTTTTTCTGGGAGTTGCGATATACTTGGTTAACAGTTCAGGTTATGATTATGACTATGATATTATATTATAATCAGGGGCGGCGAGTCGGGTTCTGACTGGGTATAGAATTTTCTAATACTACCCTCCCCCCCCCCCCCCACCACAAAAAACTCTGAAAAGCTCAGATGTTCGTGAATAACAGATCGGGATTAAAAAATTTGTTCACACATAGAGCTTTCCGCAGCTGTGCATATGGAAATCCATAGATAGCTGGGTATGGAATCTCCATACCCTCCATACCCCACTTGTCGCCCCTGATTATAATTATAATTCCCGTAAAATTATATTGGAAAAATCAAAAGAGTATCACTAACAGCAAACCTTACATGCATTATTTCATGGTAAATCTTATCCACAGATGAAACTGGTCAGTCGATAGTATCGATTCAATATCTTCTTCCACAACTTTCCAAATCGATGAGGGCGTCGACCTTCTTTTAACCCGCTAAAATGCACATACTTTAGAAAAAAATACGTTTCATCCCTACATCACTTAGATCAAATCCGTTTAAGCCACAGGCATCCTCCCTTCACATTTGTTTTAAAAAGAAGCACGTCAACCTTTCACCCTATCATCGATTTCCGTCCGCACATTCCGATCACCGTGTGCTCTCAGTCCCGCAATAAATCGAAACAAAAAAGAAAAGCCAATCCTATCGTATGTCGCTTGTATCCCGAACCTCCCCCTCCCGCCCCTTACGATCCACTCGTGAAATCCCAGGAAAGGCCGAGACCACTCCACGCTCTAAGAGTCTCGAGGCGTCCGATAGTCCCCACGCGATAAGACGACAGGAAAAGGGACAGCAGCGTCGGCGGCTCTTTTCCGCGCTGTGCGACTTTCAATCAGCCGCGCCAGATAAGATTGGCGCGGCGGTGGCGGTGGGCGAAGGTCGTCGAGAGGTGGCTTCGATATAATTCTATTCGCGTGGGTGAGAGAGAGAGAGCGGCCGGGTGTCGAGTGGACGAGATCGAGATTTGCTCGGACTGCGAAGTGCGGAGGAGAATGGCTGGAGGTGTTGGAGAGTTGGGGGATTTTCTTTTGTTTTTAGTGCGAGTGATTTTGTTGGGAGAGGGAGCGAGAGAGAGAGAGAGAGAGAGGGAGAGATTTTAGGTTTTGAGGAGATTTGGGTTGCATGGGTGATTTGATGAGTGTTGGGTAATCGACTTATGTCTTTGACGACGGGTTATACTTTTGTCTAATAGTTTTTGACATAAAATGAACGCGACTTAGTTTGAGTGAATTTCCTCCTTTTTCTTAAGTAACGAGTCTACAGTATCATTTATTTATTTGTTCAGTGAAAATTAACTATTAACTTTTTAAAGTATCGACATCTGTATCGAATTAATTTCTTTGAAATTTATTATATGAGGTGTAAGAAAAGTACTGAAACCCTGGAATATCTCGCCAAAAAGAGATTTTTGCTGAAAACATTAAATGAGAAAGTTTTATGGTTTTTTAAAAATACCAGATGGACCGATCAGATTTGAAATGTAACTTATTTACTTAATATTTAAAGCGAGAATGCTCTTCTTTCGAGATTTTCCAGGGTTTCTATACTTTTATCATATAGCGGTTTTCTGAATCACTGATTCCGAATTTTAAGTGAAAATTCAAAAATTATAATAGCAAAATAGTAGAGAAATCTGTTTTAAGGCCACAGTAAAATCGCACTTTGTTCCTATAAACGCATAAAATATTCTTGGGAGAAAATTATCTAGATCTGCGCAGAAGTATCGAGTCCTGTCTAAAGTTATCGAGGCCTGCATAATAGATTAGATAGAACTACAAGAGCCTAGATAAAACTAGATGATATTCTACCACAGACGTGTAGGCGAATTCTTCTTACATCTGTTATGTGAAAACAGTGAATATCAGTTTTTATAAATTTCTCATACTTGACGCTGCCATTTCGAATATAAGGTTAAGGAAATTTTAATTTCTGTCTGCAGATTCCAATTCAGTAGACAGTATTTACTTACGGAACATAATTTCTAGACAAGATTTACATGTATTATTGAGCAATATTGAGAACAATGTAGTTAAGGCTACATGAGTCTTCAGTATCACACTACCTTTTTACAGATGATAAATTTTCTATCATTATTTTTTCTATATTTATGTCTATAGCTTTCAATTTTTATAAGAACACAAACCCAGGCAAATTTTCAAAAACTCTCTCGCCGTAATATACCTAACCTATTGAAAAAGGTTGAACATTCACTCAAGAAAGTTTGCTCTCATTTAACATGAAATTTTACTCAAAACAGTTTACGAGCAGCTACTTCGATCCCCATCCATAAAACTACTTTCAATCTCGAAAAACTAACTAACCCAGCACCACTTATCGCCATCTCACCGAAACTCCAGACTACTTATCTGATCACACAATCCTCGATCCCTCCTCAGTCCAATCTCAACATCCTTCACAAGATGCAGCAGGCGAGATAAGCTCGCAGCCAAGTGTCATCCTCCTCCTCCTCGTCTTCCACTCACGGTCAGTCCTCGTTTCGATAAGACGGTCGCGCTGGCGCAGCTACCAACACGTATGTATACACGTGTAATTTCCTCTCAAACCCCCCTCCCACCCTCGTGTCTCTCGATCGCACTGCTGAGATATATAACATCGAAGCGGGGCGGGCCGATATCGCGCCGATAACCCAAATGCGCGCGAGTCGATCAGCCCCAATTAATCGGCCGTCGTCCGCCTCCCCAACCCCTTCGGCAAACTCTCTCTGCTGCTGCTGCTGCTGCTGCGCTTGTGTGTCATTTTGGGGATTCTCGCTGGGCGGTCTCCGAGGAGCTGACGCCTACGACCTGCTAGTTTTGAATATATTCCTGGGGTTTGCTCGTCGATTGCGATTTCGGGGTGATAACTCGACTTTGGCGGTGAGTTTGCGATGCCGGTGGTGGAGAGAAATGTCGACAAAGCGGGTGGAGGAAGACTTGCTGGAATTGTTAGAATGTGGGGCAGTTAAGATTATAGTGCGCGGAAAAACAAATTGTAGCGGACCAGAGCCGTGAATATTGTGGTTCTGATTTGAATTCGGCTAAGGGTTCTGTTGCAGTTTCAGCTTGTGCTGGGCAAACGAATAGCAAATTTATTCCATGTACTGGAGAAATTTTTTATTGAAACAGCGACTTTTTATTGTGATGTCCCGATTTTAGTACCGGCTTAAGTCACTGCTTCAGCTGATGTACTTTTTGATATTCGTATAGATGGTAAAAGAGCCTACGCTGACGTATATTTTTTTATATTTTAAAGAGATATATTAATTTATGAAAGTTATATAGCTCAATAAAGTCTTTTGAGTGAAAGTTATGAAATATGCGTTTCGCTCTTGGTTATCTACCGGAAGTAAAATATTACTATCTGGAATAAGTATAATCTCCTGCAACATCATACGTCCAAGATAAGATTACCTAGTCACCTTGATAAGCTTTACAGGTAAACTGTAGTAAAATGCAAATTTAATAATTGCATATATTTTATTTTACAAAAATCTTCAACATTATTATAATGTATTTATTTATCTTACATTTATTTATTCATAATTTCTTTTAAGATAATTGTATAATCTTGAAAGTTTAGTTGGTTCATGAAAACTTTAATATTTGTCATTAAGACCATAATTTTAATATTTTAAAAAACGAGAATATTTAGAAAAATGCTAATTTACCAAATACTTATTTATCAAACTCTGCAAGATTTATTCATCTAAACGTAGCCATATTCTGGTAGATTTATGGTTTTGGGTTAGTATGTGATTGCCTGATTTTCATTGTATCTCATATCCAATTTAGATCTAACACAACGGATCTTGATAATCCGGCCCCAGACAGGAAAGATTACAATCTAAATCGCGCTAGTACTCGCTTTAAGGTGATTGTAACGCTCAATAAAGCTACACATAGCGCGCATAACAAGTAGAAGATAATTTCCATTATTCTGATAGAATGCTACGCGAATTTCGAACTAAATATTTATACTTTATACCTAAATTTGTTCGATTAAAATCTAGAAAAGAGACAAGCTAGTCAAAACAATTTCTCTACTGGAACAAACAAATAATCAACTTTTTAACGGCCACGCATGTGCTCTCAAACTTCGCACAATCATCGTCGAAGCCGCAAACGCACTGTACACAAAAATCGGCGCAAAATCAGCCTTCGCCGAGCCACTTTCTCGAGATAACTTTTCTCGAGTGGTGAAGCCAACTCGTCGAACGCCACGCCGGATATTTTCCGAAAACTCCACTCCGGCCAAACTTCAAAATTGCCACTCTCGTCGCGCCGCGGGTCGGAAACTTCCTCGGTGTACGTTTCTCCTTCGTCTAGGAAATCTCTCTCTCTTTCTCTCTCTTGCGCTTCGCTGCTAACTCGACTTCATGAATATGGATGCGGCATGTCTAAGTCTTCGACGAGAGCTCCTGCCTAAATACAATGCGCGTGACGGCGCGCCGCGGCGTTGTAGCGTGTGTGATGCGAGGGTGTGTATAGATATAGCGGAGGTATCGGATGGAGGTGGCGATGAATATGCATCGCGGCTGTTTCGATATTTCAATAAAGACAATGAAGCGGGAGAGAGGGAGTTGGGTTTGCTTTTCTGATTTTTCAGGTAGGTTTAGGAAGTGAGGTGGGGAAGAGTGGTGTGGAGTTTTAGAGGGTTTGGTTTCTGTTTTGTAGAAAGGTGCGTGAATTGTAAGATGGGAGAGGTGTATCGCGTGATTGATTGTTTCGAAGGGGAATTAAATATTGTGTTTAAACTTACGTAACGAAAATTATTTTGTACGCTAAGATGATTTCTGCGCCACTCACCTGTAACATAAAAAAGAGAATGCAATTAGTACACAGGATCAAATATGAAACAGAGATATGTTTGCATTTGATTTCTTGCAACAAAATTTTTAGTTTTGTTTTCTAAATCATATTCTTTCCAGTTTATAGGCTTTTCTCTTTTGTGGAATACAATGTTAATGTTTGGTATAATGAAAGTATACCAATGCTACAATATCGGTACAGATTGCAAATTGACAGAGCATAAGAATATGCATAAATTATAAGGGTTCCAATAAAATGATCACTCTTTTATTATATCGTAAACTAAGTACATAGCTTATCAACGTTTCAATTAAACATTATTTTAGTACTTCTGCATAGTTACTTTCTGGAAAAAGCAGATTTTCATATATATATATTTGTTGGGAAAACCAATTAAGGTATTAATGCACCACGAGATCTGAATATTTTATTACTTAAATGATTTAAATTATCGTCATCTCGTGCCATTTATCCGAACGTATGAACAAGTGAGTATATCACGCTTTATGAGTTAATTACTGAGCAATTACGTAGGTGAAAGCATATAAAACGCTAATACTGTTTTTATTGAGTCTCACTTTAAATATACTCGGTTTTTAAAGCGATTCTGCAAATGTTTTCAAGAGTTATAATTAAATAGGGTGTCACCATTCTATCTTTTACTATCTATGTTAAATTAGTAACTTATAGCATTAATAATTCGACAATTACGAAGTAAAACATGTTCATAATTTACAATATAACGTAAAAAATTTTAATCACGTTCACAAATTTTCATTTTGTAAGATAACTAACGACCATAATCAGTTCTATAAAGGAACTATGATTGAAAATTGTTTAAACATGATTTGAATAGGTAATTTGTTTAATATGCTTAATTATAACCACAGCTCCAATTCTCTATTCAGACAACTGTGCTTTCCACGTAATTAACATTTTTACAACAATAACAACTATCCCTGTTCCACGACAATCCACTGATAACGCCACAGCGATTCTCGCGTTTGCTCAAACCCTTAATTCCTGAAAATCCTCAACATGTACACCCGTTGTGAGCGAAAGTCACGACAAAGTCCTCTTACGCAATTACGCGTCACGACTACTGCACGCGACGAAACGACGTTATACCAGGCTACTGCTGTACACGTACGTATGGGCTATGTACCGACCCTCGCAAAACCACGCAAGCGCGCGTACGCGCTCGGGCAAACTTCCCAAAATGAATTTTGAATATGATTAGGGAGAACACACATAGAGTTGTGCACGACTACACGCGCCACTTATAGCGAGTTAGATCGCTGGTCTGGCTCGAGGACGATCGTCCGAGCGCTGATTTTGGCCGCGATTCAACTCGTTAGGTCGCGCGCTTTACTTAGGCGATTCGCGGCGACCGGTTTCATGGTTCTCGATGTTTGCTTGCTCTGCCCGTTGGGGATTGATTGGATTGTTGTGGTAGATTAATCGGACAGAAGTTTTGGAGTGGCCATGATGAGGAAGTAATCGAAACCCTAGATGCAGAAGCAAAAGGAGAAGTGCGCCAAGAAAAAGAAGAAGATATTGGAGAAGTAGTCGAAGGTGATGGAGAAGAAGAAGAAATAGACGAAGAAGAATAAGTAGAAGAAAAAACCGTGGGAATAAATAAAGTGTGGGACAAATCTGGCAAATGTCTGGCTTAACAATTCTTGCGAAGGTATGGCTAGGCAGACTATGCGAGATGATATACCAGACGATGCGCCAGACTTTTGTTGAATTGGCTCACGAAAACTTATTTCTTATATCTAAGTAATTAGAATATATACTGATTGTTAACATCGATCGGCATATTAAAGCATAATAGTTCTCGATTAAATCGTGGAAAAGTTATCTTACTTATTGATAACCTATGTAAAATTTAATTATTTGTAGAAAGAGATACAAATATTTAGTTTACTGCAGACTTGACAGAATTTGATAATTTTTTCTAAAAGTCTGGAATAGTCTCCGAAGTCAGACTTATGCCAGACTTGCCCCAGACTTTATTTTACATGGAAAGAAGAAAAAGAAAAAAGAACAAGAAGAAGAAATAGGAGAATAAGGATAAGTAGCAGCATAAGAAGAAGTAAAAGAAGAAGTTCGAGACGAAGGAGAAGAAGAAGAAGAAACAACATTAAAAACTAGTGATAAGCAATACTAAGAATAAGGAAGAAGAGAGAACAAGAGAGAAAAACAAAGAAACGGTAAGGATAATTAACCAAAGTAGTTTGGATTTCACTTTAGGTCTCCAAAATATTTTCAAAAATGTTTTTAATACATTGGAAAAGAAAATAAAAGAAAAGGAATGTCTTCCACTGGCATGCGAAAGGAAGGTACAGTGAGATAAGTATTTGCAATGCAATGCATAAGGCATTTTTTTTAAGATATATTCATATGGTATGAGCATAAATTAAGTATAAATTAAAAAAATATACGACTCCCTTACTAGAAGGGAAAGTTTAAAAAAATAGATACACGGCAATGTATTGTCTTAACAGACCCCTCCTATTTCTACGTTCGTTTATTTATTATTAATAAAAATTATATCACCCTTTTATTAAACTTTCCATTCTAGTACTTATTTAAGTAAATTTTTTTTTATAATTAAAAATTCATTACAACAATATAGTTTTATACATTTGTCTTAAGAAGTATGTACCAAAAATGTCCTTCTTTAATGTAGAACTTTTTTTTTAAATTGTATTCCTTTATATTTCTATTTACTGTTTACTGTTAAAATTGACTTTAGAAAATTTCAGATAATTCTGAATAATTTTATAATTCATACAAATTAATTTATAATGTTCCCCTATAATTAAAGTTTATACCATGTTTCCATTATAGTTCGGTTTTTATAAAAGTTTGAGTCTTTAGGAAGACTCGAGCTAATCGATATTAAACTTCGTACTTCTGTAATCTATATTTAAGCAGACATCCAAAGATACGATGAATAATATCGATATTCCCGTAAAATATTAAATCAAGCCTCCCAAAGTATATTATAAAATTAATCCGTAATACCCCCCGAGCATTCATTAAGACTTTATGAATTCTCAATACACTATTCCGAAAAAAAAACTGCAGAAAAAAGGCAGCTTAAAACTTTTTCTCCTTAAATATATATAGAGGAACGGCTTATAAAATGAGTTCGGTAGCACTGCGTCGTGCACACATTTTTGGCAGACTGCCTAAAACCCGATTAACCTAAAAATTTTCTAATGCATCGTTTTTTAATTTTTCGCGGGTGAAAATGTGTCTGCCTTATTTATGCGAAAACGCCAGCGACACCGCCGCGCTGCGACCCTTTAAAAACAACATTATTCAGCGAGAAAAAAATTATATTCACCTGCACGTTTCTAATTCATTGATCACATAAAAGTTTAGAATATAACATTTTGGAATACTCTATACCTACTTTTAATTTAATATCTAAACGTAATATATACTTTTAATAAAGTTAATAATCCACGTTAAGTACGAATATAAACAACAGGGTAAGACTCTCACTTTTACCACTTTCCCATATATTGTCACTGTACTTTCTATATTTGCTATAATATTCAGTAAAAAGTTGAAGAAATATTTCTTTCGTGGACTAAATGACAGTTAATATTAAAAATTATATAATGATTTTTTAATTTTTTATAGAATAATATCGGCATGTCGGAGAATAGCAAAACGGTTACAGCATTTAGGTGTCTTAATACCAGTTTAACACATACAATTACGTCCTGAAAAATACACAACCAATTTGTCTACAACCTTAAAAAATTTGAACTAATTATCTCGCAAAAAATGTATTTCATGATTTAGAGAAAATGCACTCTAATCTGAGTGACTATTCACTCGAAAAGTCTGAAAATTCATTCAAAACAAGGTTTGCTCCATTTTCTCACCAAGCTATTGGGATTTCACTCCAAATAGTTTCAGACTGCAAGCGAAATGACGAATCGCTATACGCAATCAATTGTGCACATCCCACCGTTCGAATTCACGCTCGCTTGCGTGCACATTCGACAACAACTCTCGAGACGGTCCTCGAGAGCCAAGCAGCGCCAGCAGCAGCAGCAGCAGCAGCTGCTCATCAATGCGTCGTGCGAACGCTGCAATCAGGGATGACCTTTGCACTCACGCGCGCGCGCGCGTGCCAATTACGCCGCTAATTATGTCGAGCAGTGGACGAGAAAGTATACCAAGCGTTATGAATATGATGTATTACGTGCGCTGTAAACCCAATGAAAAAAGTGCTTATCTGCATTGAAATTCAAAGTGGAATAATGAGCTAAAAGTATTTACTTTAAAGTGTGACAGTTTTAAACTCTTTATTAAAGTTTATAATTTTAAATGTCATTTGATGTACTGTTTCGGGTAATATACTTATTTTTCGCAAATTTTTAGTCATTAAATGGGATGCAGTATAATGACTGTAAAACAGCTTAAGTTTGGGAAATATTTTGCACTGAAAAATGTGTTTCGTAGACAGGTACTTTTACATCGGATAGTAGAGTAAAGTAATAGCGCTGTTAAGACAGATAACTGTACTTATCTGCATCACAATGCCAATAAAGTCATTGCTTTCCAAACGAAAAAAGTGAATTGCATTATTTTTGCACTGACCGATGGTCTTAAAAATTATAAACATATAAGATATAATCTTCACACGTACGTTTTCTAAAATCAATATTGTTTCTAAAAGTCTGTAGGTACGCCTAATTAAGGTATATTTCAATTTTAAGTTGCAAATGGTAGCAGTGCGTTACATTGAGAACTAATACTATATTAATGTATAAAAGTGTTATTGAGGCGATTCGCTAAGCATTAGTAAAATTTAGGTATCGGGACTTTGCATGATTTTTAAGAATGCATAAATGACTTAGATAATGGTCAATTATTGGTAGTAAAGTAATTTTCAGAATTTTTCCAACTCGAATTTATTGAAGAAAATCAGTATTTATGTATGCGATTTTGAATTTCACACGAATTATTTGGAAACGATTCCTACTGACCAGTCGAATAGTGCCGTCACGATGGTATAATTTTGAAAATTTAGTACGAGAAAATGATTAAACGCTCCAATATCTCATGGAAAATATTTATAAATAAAATAATGTGGCATATTTCCTTAATAATTTTCGACAAGGAATTCATGCTGATATTAGATTTCAACCTAATTTTGATAGAGCCCAAACTAATAAGGTTAAATTTTAATGATCAATATAAATAATCAATAAACTAAATATATATCCGTATATATTTTGAGGCGATGAATTCACATATGTAATTGTTGGAATTCAACGACACACACACTACCGCGTGTAATACACACACACATGTGAAAGACGCTCTGCGATCAGGCCCAAAAGGAACGGTCGACTTGACCTGCGTTTTATTGCACCCCTTGCCGCCCACTCCGAGGGGCTCCTCATTTTCTGGCACGCAGCAGCCTCACTCCGCCTAAAGCAATCGAGACGACATTGACGACAACACCAGAGCAGAAGAATATATTCAGTACATTCTTTCAATTCATTTTACTTATACATTGTATTTACGAGTCTCGCCACTTTTTTCATACGTAACAGGTATTAGCGAACTATTTTTCTCATTGAATTGAGCGTCGCGTGCTGCGAATAATGGTTTGAGACCGAAGAGGCGTGAAGGAAGTTTTTCTTTTCTTTGAAAATAGTATAGTTGCCGGGATTTAGGAGATAATAATTTTTTAAGTATTATGGACTACAGCTTTAATCTGTAAGTCAATTTGTTGGTTGATTGTGTATTGATTTTTTTAACGCAGCTGGAGAAACTAAAAAATGTTGTAATGCAGTATATGTATTAGAACATTCTATTTATTTATTGTATTAATTTGGTTCACCGATTATCTTTCCATTTTATTACTTTATGCTTTTTGATCACATATATACTGATCCAGAGTAATCCGCAGTATTTGAAAGTGAATTTCTATTATATTAGTTTTAAATTTTAATGTCATCGTCTACTGGATTTACCATCTATTCGTGTTCAATCTTGTGTTTTATTATTACTTCTCACACGTATTTTTTACCTAACTCTTAAGTGAACCTGAATAAATCAATTGTGATCGGAAATAAATCAAAAATAACCGGAAGTAAACTAGAACTGATGACTATTTACAAATTCATTTCACATTCTAAGATATTTAGTTCAAGCTATGAATTATTATCCATTATACATAGCTTTTTATAAAAATGAAATTTAAAATCATGATTATCAATACAAAGGTAGTTAGTAATCGAACTCAGCATCTCCGTTTGTAGAATATAAATAGCTATGGATTTCAGATAAGTTCATTTGAATATAATAAGATAAGTCATAATTTAGTTATGCATTAACTAAATAATAAATAGAATAATAATGTTATAAGAAAGAAGTACTTCCATCAAATGAATTACAAGAGAATCGGAGGTATGGAGTTTTATTTTTATACGCGTGACAGCGTCAATTTTAAAATAGTACAAAGAATATCGAGAAAATATCTCTACCATGAACATGGAATTGCAATAAAATATTTATTTTACGACAAATTTTTAGAGCAAATATAAAACTGCATATCTAGGACAGTTCAATATAACACAATTTTGCATTATTCATTGTAAATCTGATAATCGGCTCTTCTCATATAAAGGAAACGTACAGTATATTCCAAACGAGGTCGCAGTTCGTCTTCTCATTCCTCCAACCTTGTACCTAGGAGAACCAGGCGATCAAGCGCATCCTCGCGCAAAAGAACAAAAGAGAACCTCGCGAAAGCCCGACGGAAATTCCCAGAAAGCCTGCAAGAGACAAATTCTCCTCCGAGGTAATTCGATACCGTGCCATAACACAACGATCTGCTGTTGCTGCTTCCTACTCGTAAACAAGAATTTTCTTCAGCGTTAAGGATTTGGCCCACGCTGTAATAACGCCGTTATTAAGTAGAAGTATGTGTTAAAATGTGTAGTACGTAGTACTAACTAACACTAAAAATGTATGTATGTATGTATGTTAGTGTTTTTACGTGTATTAGTACACTTGTAGGGTATATTTATATATGTGTTAGTACCTCTGTTAGAGTGTCCATGTGTGTTACTACCCCTGTTAGAGTGCCTATGGGTGTTACTACCTCTGTTAGAGTGTTTTTGTGTACTAATATCTCCGTTAGAGTGTTTATGTGTGTTAGTACCTCTGTTAGAATGTCTTTGTGTATTAGTACCTCTGTAGAGTGTCTATGCGTGTTATTATGTATGTATGGTGATGTGTGTGTGTATATATGTATTAGTTTATTGACATTAGTGTACGTATGTGTTAGTGTGTTTATGTATTTGTATATATTTGTGCTAGTGTGCATGATGCCTGTATGCTAGTGTCTATGCATATATAAATCTGTGAGTACGTGTGCTTTAGAGCACGATCGTGTGTTACTATGTGTGTCAGTAAGAACACACGCACACACATCGACAAATTAATATTATTCATAAAATCTTGTAATAAGCTGGTACAAAAAAAAATATTCCAAACGAGGTCGCAGTTAGTCGTTTCCATCTTTGAGCAAGATCCCGCAGTATTCCCGTGCAATAGAACAAAGAACGAAGCTCGCGAGGCAACGACGGAATTTCCCGGGAAGCCTGCAGATACCCAGACTCTCTCTCTCTCTCTCTCTCTCTCTTTCCACCGAGGCAATTCGACACCGCGCCTTGCTGCAAAATAAAAGACAGACTAGGCTGCCACCGCCGCCACCGCCGCTTCTTCTGCTGCAGTGCTCCTGGCCTCCTCTCATTGCTCCTCGCAAACAAGGATTTCCCTCGGCGTTAAGGGCCTGTCTCGCGCGGGACGACGACGCCGATATTAAATTTTCTCCCGACGCTTCCGCTCCGTGTCGTAGCTCATCGCGGCCATTTTCCGCTCTCTTCTCCCGGTTGCCGCGCGCGCTCGCACCCATCTGCCTTTACTTTTTATTATTTTTGCAGCGCGTGCTTACGGTCGTTAAAGCTCCGGCTCGTTTTACCATCCCGATATGGATCCTCGCGTCCGGGATGCAAGACGAAGAAGACACCGAGAGTCGAGAGAGATGGTAAGATTCTGGTAGCTTGCAGGACTTTTTAACTTGCTGCATAATTCCCGGCGTCTTAGCTCGCGTTTTGGTAGTTCCTTCGGCCGGCTGTCTTGTGTTTTATTGTAAAATAAAAAGCTATGCCTCATTTCCTAACGTTCGGTTAGATTGATTAATTTAATAAAATGAAAAAATCTGAGTGCAAGTTATATCTTTAGACAATGTTAAACATCGAGAAAAATACTCTGATGCGTACGCAGAGAGAATTTTCTAATAAAAATTATAACGAAATTCAGGGTAAAAATTACCGTAAATAACTATAAAGCTGGAACACTCCTACTTTCTGGCACTTTTTCCTGATATTTTACTATAAAAAGTACCTCATTGACTACAAATTCTACCGCACAGACTATAAATTTTACCGCACTGAATGGTTAAATTTACCTGATTTGAGAAAAAGAAGACAGCTGATAAAGGAAACAACTGAGCGTGTACATATTTTAGGTTAACTCAAATATAAATGTGTATAAATGTACTTATTTAAGTATTAATGATACTGCTACAATAATTGGAAGAAATCCAGAGTTTTAAAAAATATTTCGTACAAATTTTACCACAAATTTTGGCTTTCTCTAAGATTCGTACAGGGAACTTTTACTCTGCGGCAGGCAAATTTTACCCTTCAGTACGGTAAAATTTATCGTAAATATCAATAAAAACTGCCGGAAAGTTAGAGTGTCCCAGCTTTATAGTCATTCACGGTAATTTTTACTGCGAATTTCGTTATAATTTTTATAAGAAAATTCTCTCCGCGTATACGTATATGTTTTAATGTGCGCTTTGAGTTTATGTTAGTGTGTATTAATTCATGTTAGTAGGTACGTATGTTAGTGTGTGTTAATTTATATTAGTGTGTGCATTAATGAATGTGTGTGTATAAGTGCTAGGGTGGTTAATATGTTTAATATGTCTGTTAATGTATATTAGTGTGTGGATTATTGACTGTGTGTATAAGTGTTACAATGGTTAATATGTGTAATATGTACGTGTTAATGTATATTAGTATATACATTTATTGTTGTATGTATAAATATTGTAATGGTTACTATGTATACAATTTGTGTGTTAATGTTTATTAAGTCTTAGGATGGTTAATATGGGTATATGTCTTACTATATTAATATGTGTATGTATACATGTTACTGTTACTATGTTAGTGTGTGTTAGTACATGTGTGATGATATGTTAGTGCGTGTTAGTATGTGTGTGGTGTGCTATGTTAATATGTGTAAATATGTGTTTGGTGCTATGTTGGTGTGTGTTAGTATGCGTATGATGCTACGAGGGTAGTTCAATAAGTCTTTAGAATAAAGTATAAAAACAATTTTTTTTGGGTAAATTTTTTTTTATTTTTCAACATAATCTCCTTGGAGCTCTATACACTTGGTCAATCGCTTTTTAAGTTTTTTTAATCCTTCAGAAAAGTGCGTTTTCGGAAGTTCCTCAAAATAAGCACTCACAGAGGCAATGACGTCTTCGTTGTCCGTAAATCTCTGTCCACCGAGCCATTTTTTCAAGTTTGGAAATAAGAAAAAGTCACTGGGGGCTAAATCTGGTGAATACGGTGTGTGTTCGACCAATTCGAATTTTAGTTCTTCAATTTTAGCCATTGAAACGAAGCATGTGTGAACTCGGGCGTTGTCGTGATGAAAGAGAATTTTTTTTCTCGCCAAATGTGGTCGTTTTTTTTTCATTTCTTCTTTCAGCTGCTCTAATAATGATGCATAATACTCACCAGTAATTGTTTTACCCTTTTCCAAGTAGTCAATAAGTATAATTCCACGTGCATCCCAAAAAACTGTAGCCATAACCTTACCAGCTGACTTTACGGTCTTTGCCTTCTTTGGAGCTGGTTCGCCTGTGGAAATCCACTGTTTGGATTGTTCCTTTGTCTCAGGAGTGTAGTGGTGTATCCATGTTTCATCCACAGTCACAAATCGACGAAAAAATTCCTCAGGATTCCGACTTATGCGCGCCAAAAGAGCCTCAGAGGCGAGCACTCTATTGCGTTTATTCTCAGCTGAGAGCAAACGCGGCACCCATCTTGCCGATAGCTTTTTCATGCCTAATTTTTCATGTAGAATTGAAACAACTGCACCTATAGATATCCTTGTGGCCTCAGCTAACTCACGCACTTTTAATCTTCTATCCTTCAACACCATATCGTGGATTTTATTGATGATATCGGGAGTAGTTGCTTCTACGGGCCTTCCTGAACGTGGTTAGTCACTTATTGATGTACGACCACGCTTAAATTCATTTACCCAGTTATAAACCGTTGCTAAGGCAGGGGCAGATGTGCCATGAACTGAGTCCAATTCATTTTTTATCTCATATGGAGTTAAACCCTTTAAATGAAAATGTTTAATTACAGCTCTGAACTCGTTTTTTTCCATTTTTCTTAACAAGCAATTTTTTTTTTTTCAATTGGTTATAAAAACACGTAAACTCAGAAGATGTGGACTGTGACTGCACCATATATCTAGTCGGGAGTGGTGCTGACTGAAAACAGATGATTTGGAGCGATTCGCGCGCCATCTGTTGGTCATTCTAAAGACTTATTGAACTACCCTCGTATATTAATGCGTGTTAGTATGTGTGTGATGCCATGTTAGTGTATGTACAGTGTTAGCATACGTTGGTGTATGTCTGTGTATGTGTGGCTATGATACTATATCAGTGTGCACTGTGAACACGTGCGTTACTATGTTAGTGAGTATATTAAGTGTTACACTATATATATGTTATATGTGTGTATTTGTGCGTCAATGCGTGCAATGTGTTCATGAATGTTAACTCATGTTAGTGTGCGGAACAATGCGGATTCAGATGCAATACAGGAAGAAAATTTCTTTACATTACTGGTAGCTAATCATATAACACGCATACAGTATACTGTAAAAATTCCAACTATCAACATTAATTATATTGAAAATTCTTCCACCTGTCAAACCAATACACGTAATCTAAAAATTATTCTCCACCAACCCGAAATCGCAGCTTCACCACTTATTACCACACTCCCACAGGCTGCATACCGCTACTCTGCCAGAGCACCCCTCGAGTCAGAAAGACGATAAACACAGCCGTACACACACACACACACACACACACACACCCATCTTTACCTCAGCCAACCGCAGAACTACATCTCTAGCGAGAAACAGCACGTGCAGTAGCAGCAGCAGCGGCAGCGGCAGCGGCAGCATCAACTCGCGCGTAATACGAGTGAGTTCAGCCGCGGCGAGGGCGCGCGAGGCTCAAAGGGCCGGCACGTCCCGGTTCCTCTCTTCTCCATGCATTATCCGCGCGACGGCACGGAAATGGAGAGAGAGAGAGAGAGAGAAAGTGAGCCGAAAAGTCACGCGCGGTCGCGGACAGCTGCGCGCTCCGTACGAATGCAATGTGTACGTAAGCACGAAAGCGCGCAAGCGAGTGTATGTGTGTATATGTATGCATACAATGGGGAGAGAGAGAAAGCTAGATGCTAGATCGCGGTCGGTGCAAAAGGTGGAATTTCTGGAGAGAGAGAGAGGGGGAGGAAGGAAGGAGGGAGGTGGAAAATGAAGGCATTGGGAGGAGAGGAGAGATGGACTAGTGCGAGTTATGAGAGTTACGGATGCTGCGTGGACCAGCGGCGAGGGCTTCCGCGGAGTTGGCTCGTGTGCGGTGTACTGGATATTAGATTAGAGAGGGGCGGTTTATAGGGGGAAGGTGGAGTTTGAGCGAATGTGGCGTGAGTATCGAGTAATGGTCGAAGGATGCGTTAACCCTTCCATAGTTAATTTGATTAATTCTGAATGGCAGAAACGCGGGATTATTCCAATAGTGGCAATTTGGACAAGTATAACCGATCGTTAACTATTCGGTTGTTACATATTTTACACACTGTATCATTCTTGAAATTATATTTTTATCTTTTTTGCTGTTCTCAGCGCTTATAAAGAAGAGCTGATGATAGTAGTGAAAGCAAAACAGATAATAGATGACAATAGTATATTGTGTACCTAGGGCGCAAAGCGGGCTTTTTTAGTCAAAAAGCCTACTTTGCCCTTGGTGCACACCATATTTTTTGTAACGCATGTATCGATTCTTGCGTTTTTCTAGAATATTAAGCGGGGCTAAATATATATATATATATATATATATATATATATAATAGCAATTTTCCGAAAAATTTTAGCGGGCGCAAAAGTAACTTTTGCGCCCGCTTATTACTTTTGCGCCCACTTATTTACTTTTGCGCCCGCCGATCTAAAAAATTGTCCTTTAGGCCTGCTTAATAGGTACAGAAAAACGCGAAAATCGTGCTTGTGTTACAAAAACTAAGTTTTTAACAGCCGTTTAGTTATCACTACTCACGCTACAATGAGCACGTACGTAAGAGTAATTATAATTAAAAATAACGTTATATAAGCACACTGGTTAAGCACAATACATGTACTGATTTACAAGTAGATAAAAATTAAATACGATAAAATTCGATAAGTGAGTACTGTTCAGTCATTTATTGTCACTAAAACATGCTCGAATGCCCACGACACTTGTTCAGGATAAAACGAAAAAGGTCTTTGGTGAATGATAATAAATGAATAGATCGGTTTTAAATCAATCGTTTATATATTGAAAAATGTATTTAACACTAAACGCACGAGTTTGATAATAAAAGTACAATAATGGATTAAATTGTAGATTAGCATAACAATACGTATCAATAATGTTGAAGAACTAAATAGAGTAAAATGAAATTCAAACGAAATTATATATGTAAACCGTTTATATATATAATTTCGTTGGAATTTCATTTTACTCTATTTAGTTCTTCACGGCCACAGATCCAGCAAATGGTTTCCCTGCGCACGAGGTGACCTTCAGGTACCATGGAGTCAGACTCCCAATGAGGTCGATAATAGTCTCAGGGCGACTACAAGAAGCCCCTAACTAAAGCTTAATAGCCACGAATCGCACTGCCGATTTATGCAATGAAGGCTAGATCGCGGAGGAACGCCTGCGACATTATTATATAACCAATTAATAATTACGATAATCCGTGCGCTCCACGTTCGCTTCGAGTTCCTTCCGTAATTAACGATTTTCTATCAGTAACAACACTGGAGTCGGTTGGTTGGATCCTGTAAAGTTAAACACTGGTCCTTGTTAAGAAAGTTAGTGTCTGCGCAACGAGGTAACATTAAATTATAATCTGATTAATTACGAAAAAAATGTTTTCTATCCTCATGATTTCAATTGGTCGAAATTGAAAACCAATTTATGATGCATTTTGAGTTAATGAAATAAAATTGTATTTGACAAAGGTATAGGATTCCGAAGTTTCTTTATGACATCAAGATAAACTTTAAAATGTCATATTTATTTTAATTTTCAAGATATTGATGAAATTCCAAAAGTTTAAGAAAAAAATGCACTACAATCTCAAATTAACCGTGTGCAATGGGGTCTTTTACAATCCCAGCAATTCTTCGATCACGCGTCACTCTGAAATATGAAGCAGATAGAACCTGACCCCCTAAAATGTAAAATGCTTAGTAATATATTGTATTTGGAGAATAAATTTTTGCAAGTAGCCATGAATTTTTTCAGATTTTTTCGAAGCCAATAAATAACTGAAAACATTAATATACAAAGTTAGTAAATCATTGAGCCGAAGCGCACGCATCCTTTTTATAGTTAGCTTGAATTGATCGTAAATGTCACGTTATTGGCGTTGATGAAATCACGGGAAAACCGTCGATTAAAAAATGTTGACCGAAAGATAATAAAAAGTTTTATTGTCTTTAGTGAATATTCTTAGAAGTGCCGTTCTTACACGAGACTTAATTTTAATCAACTGTAATAAAATACATCATATAATTATAAGATTTACCTAGAAAATAATATTTTATATTGAGGCTCCATAGTCCGTGACGATCATTGGAAAGAGTTGATAAAACAGTGGAGAATTTTTCATGTTTCAACCGACTTGTATTCTGAAATGTTACGTTCAATTGTTTATAAGCGTGTACGTGATGAACAATTGAAATAACTTTTTACGTTTTGATTATTTTCCAATTTGAATATCGGTAAGTCCCCCTAAACTTGTTCATGGAACAAAACCAAACCTTCAAAATTCGCCTGGTTAAGACCTACTGGTAAAAATTAAGAATAATACCAAAACAGAGATTTCAGACATAAAATACAGCCATTGAATTATTTAAGTTATTTAAGGATTTTAACTATACAAATAACTAAAAAAAACAAAGATTTTAATTTAGTATCTTTCTTGTAATTTATATAATGAAAATCTCTGTATCTAATTTGCTACATATACTTTTAAGTAACACAAAGAACCCATGTTTCCTAATAGCTTGACTTTCATACGAATGCATGACTTATAGTGAAAAATTTCTGAATCTTAAGGTCCATAAGGCGATAAACCCCCTTTAAAATATATATTAATTCGCTATAAACATTAATGTATTAAAAATTAGTAAACCTCTCATGTATGCTCGCACATTTCATACATCTCACACAGCTACCGATAAACGAAGGGAGACTAAATCCCGACTAACAAACTTAGCGACCCATCACCGCGTGAACCCTGCGACAGTCGCAGTCACGAAGTCGCATATAGCGTATAGTTGCATAAATACGCGCTCGCGATACTCTGCAGCACGTCGAAACCACATCCTGTATATATGGATGAATCCGCCTTAGTGGTACATTTTGCGAATCAATAAAATGGGTCCAAAATGTCACTTCCGTAGTATATATGTCTGATACTTGCTTTTTATTGTATAAATCTGAATTCCACGACCTCGTAATGTAAATAAATGCAATTCCATAGCAGAGGTTATAAACTTTAAAGTTGACAAAATACACTATCTATGATTCCGTATCCGAATTACGTTAATTAGTATCGGAACAATCTTTATCCATCGATTTATCGCACTATCTATATAAAAATCGTATTACTTTGCTCATATAACCTTGTGTAACGATGAATTTTCACAATTAATGCTATAAATAGTATAAATGAATTTGAGAAATCGTAGAGATTTCAAGATTGTACGAGTAGTAAGAACTGCTTCATCGTGTTTATTTTTTATGTACAAAAATTTAAGTTTATTATATAGAATAGCTAAATCTTGTTTAGCTAAATACAATTTATTAATAAATAAGATGCTTTTACGTAACTATATAGTAAGCATGCATAAAATATCTGCTGAAAAGAATGGATGTTAAGTGCGCGAGTTGTAAGAGCGGTTAAAAAGCATAATGTCAGAACCGTAATATGCTATAAAAAATATTATCATACTAAAAGGCATTTACAATTTTTTTATACAAAAAAATGAATTGCACTGCGTGATTATATAGACAGAGAGCTATAATAAAATCTTACAAATTCAATCCTCCATGGAAAAAAGTATTCAATAAATTTAGTAGAAATTTGGTACAACTAATTTAATTTGTTAGAAGTACTGTCCCAAACAAAGTGTGTAACTAATACTTTAGTAATATTGACTAAACTTACAGTTACCCTACTCGCTCGATCGTCTATCTTTGTAATAATAGTATGATTAGATTAGATAAATGCATAATTTGGCATTGCTACTATAATAAAATTCAAGATTATTTACTTCACATAATCAGTCGGGATATTAATTTGTATGGTAAATATGTAACCTTTTATGATACGATCTCTCTATATGTTTTAACAAAGCTGCAATTTGAACTTTGTCATTCATAAGCAAAAGCCGCACAGACAAAAAGCAAACAACCACATCAAAAACAGTTATATCAAATAATTTACTTCGTAGAGCCTTTAACCAACTTCCTTTAGTTTATAACACAATAACCAGCATTTCGTAAAATAAACAATACTAATAGTAAAAATTACCCACAGAATATCCCCTAACCGGATCTATTAATTTTTCAGAATACTTTCCTCGCCATCCCGACTCCCGGCGAATCCACCTACAAAGCACGCATAAAGCCCGCCAATTCCCCTTATTCGGCCCTCTTTACCCTCGAAATCCCACTGCAGTTCCGCCGGAATCAGCCGTATATACATCCCGTGCGCGCCCGATTATGCCCCAGCAGCGCCTCTGTCTCTAACGGCTTTAGCGTCAGCGCTAATTGCGCGGGAGCGAGCGCGTCGGCCTGTCGGCGATTATATCGGGCGGCGCGGCCCGGCCGGACATCGGATCCGCCTCGACGTAAATTCGATTTTACTCCGCGCGACCTACATGTGCGCGCGTGCGGGCGGACACGCATAGGAAATATCCTGGAAATTGACACCGCGCTGAAATTCTGCTAGGGTGCCACGCGTGCCGGTGGCTAGGTGTATATGTAGTGTAGTGTGGTTTGTGTAGGGTGTAAGTCTATATAGCCACGGGGACTATTAGAAGTAAGAGAGAGAGAGAGAGAGAGAGAGAGAGAGAGAGCTAGTGAATTGTACACGAGCTGGCGAGTGCGATGCTGTGTAATGTATACGCGTGTTGTTAGGGGCGGGGAATGCTTGGAGCGGTAATGGATTTCTTCGTCTTGGACGGTGCGTTGTTTTTCATGCTTTTGCTTTCTCAAGAAGAACGCTTTGTGACGATGAAAATTTTGGAATTCAAGATCTTGATGAATTAAGTTTCTCAACAATATGTGCGTGTGTATGTGTGTGTCAATAAATTGTGTGTGCCGACGTGTGCGGGTATGTGCATGTGTATGAGTGTGTCAAAACATGTGCGTGCGTCAATAAATATGTGTGTATGTATGCGCGAGTATCGATAAATATGTGTGTGTGTGTGTGTGCTTGCGTGCATTTGTATATGTTTGGGTGCGTGTGTGTGTGTATGTGCGTGTGTGCGTATGTGTGCGTGGGTGCTTTCGTATGTGTGTGTGCGTGCGTGTGTGTATGTTCGTGTGTGCGTGCGTGTGTGTATGTGCGTGTGTGTGTGTATGTGTGTGTGTGTGTGTGCGTGTGTGTATATGTGTGTGCGTATGTGTGCGTGGGTGCATGCGTATGTGTGTGTGCGTGCGTCTGTGTGTGTGCGTGTGTGCGTGTGTGTGCGTGCGTGCGTGCGTGTGTGTGTGTGTGCGTGTGTGTATATGTGTGTGCGTATGTGTGCGTGGGTGCATGCGTATGTGTGTGTACGTGCGTGCGTGCGTGCGTGCGTGCGTGCGTGCGTGCGTGTGTGTCTTAGTGTATGTAATTATATATGGACGATTTTCACGAAACTAAGTCTTGTCGACTCCATTTATAAATGCTATCAAGAATCAAAATAATTAAAATCTTTAGGTTATATACACAGAGAGAATTTTCTAATAAAAATTATAACGAAATTCGGAGTAAAAATTACCGTAAATAACTATAAAGCTGGGACAGTCCTACGTTCTGGCTCTTTTTACTGATATTTTACTAAAAACTTAACCTCAATGACTACAAATTTTACTGCTCAGACTATAAATTTTACCGCACTGAATGGGTACACAAATATAAATATGTATAAATGTACTTATTTAAGTATTAATGATACTGCTACAACAATTGGAAGAAAATCCAAATTTTTTAAAAATATTTCGTACAAATCTTACCACAAATTTTGGTTTTCTCTAAGATTCGTACAGGGAACTTTTACTCTGCGACAGGCAAATTTTACCCTTCAGTACGGTAAAACTTATCGTAAATATCAATAAAAACTGCCGGAAAGTTAGAGTGTCCCAACATTATAGTCATTCAGGGTAATTTTTACTGCGAATTTCGTCATAATTTTTATCAGAAAATTCTCTCCGTGTACAATAGATATAATATTTTGATATATATATATATATATATATATATATATATATATATATATATATATATATATATATATATATATATATAATGAAATATGCCATGTCTACCGTACACGTTAATGAAATATGCCATATCTACCGTACAAAGGCCCATTGGATAAGAATACCGCGAGTATTGAGCTGCATTTTTAGGTAGTAGGAAACGATCTCTAAAGTTTCATCAGAATCCGTGACCCGTACTCATAATAATAAGTATAATTTAAAAATTGTGCTTCTAAAAATATATAAAAAATGTGAACATGTTATACACAATCAGAAATATTAAGTATTTAATTTAATCTCTAATAAAAAATAAGTTAAAATGCGACCCATATATACAAATAGTCAGCTCCGTAGCATTAAATATCCATGTATATATATATTCATAAGACTGTCTTTATGTGCATGAATACGCCGTATTATACCATAATACACGTGCCAAACCAATAATATAACCCTTAATTGGACACACAGATTTGTATTCTGATAAGTGCGGTGCCACAGACCTGACCATAGACTAACAGTTGCGGAATACTCACCCATATACATTTCTAACACATACTGAAAACATAGAGCTGATAAGATGGTGGAGCTAATCGGTGATATTTATTACATATTATGTCAATAAATTCAAGAAGGAAAAAATAAATTATAGTAATCAAAAATTTTGTTTGATATTAAATTTATTCTCACAATACATAGAAATAAGATGTGTTTAATTTTATAGTACATATTATTTTTGCTCGATTTATATATTTAACGAATATTTTCAAGCAAATAGTTAAAGTCAATATTTTAAGAAAAAAATACAATTTAGCCTTTACACGTATTTTTCAATAATTCCTATAAAATATATATCTTTTTGTACTAAAATAAATAATGTATGTATTTAACAAATATTTTGAATCAATTACTAAGAATAAAAATGCGATTTTTAGAATCGTACATGTATTTTTTATTAATAAACTATGTTAACAAACCGCACAAGAACGTTTCGACCATCTTTCGAAAGATATATAAAATATCTACATACATAATTGTAAAATTTAGCTGCATAGAAATTCAATGAAATATATTCACTTGTCAAGTCTAACAATAATAGAATACGGAGGTAAAACAAAATAAACAGGTGTATTTAAATTTCCTCGAGACCGTGATTTATTTACAAACGATTATCACAATATTTACATCAGTTCGGATCCAAACAATCCGGATTATCGCTGATTAATATGCACGACCGATCCATACATAATATTGATTTGTTTTCGATGATACATATTTAATCTCAGGAGTCTACTCAACTAATTTTACCCTGTACATCCGCGAGAGTACCGATTGATGCGCACGAACATATTAAAATTTTCTATTTCTATTAGGCATTGAAGGAACGGACCAAGGACGGATTTGTTATATGAACACTTAACTTTACGTTCGGAGATCGACGAACGTTGGCTCTGCTCACTCGGGACCGCTCTGCTCTTCGTTGCCAACGTGCTTGATTTTCTTGGCGGTGTCCTCGTAATAAGGATCTCTAATCGGTGTTTCACCCTAGGGGTGGTAACTCCGCACTTGTTGTTTTCTTGGCTGTTAATATGGTTGGAGCGATGTCGTCGAAGTAGTTGCGTCGACGGCGGATCCCGAGCAAGAGAGAGCGAGCCTGCGTGATCGCGAACATTTATACCCCCGCGACCATTCTTCGCAATGTGATTTGGGCACAACAGCGATGCCCAAACAAGATAATATACAGACTATATCTGTATAAATAATGTAAATATCATCTCCGATAACTCGGGTGTTACATAATCTTGAAGTGCGTGTAATTTCCGTTAGGCTTAAACATTGAACACATACATACAAATACATATTTTACTATTGTTATTTAAAATAACGTTCAAGATCACTATCACTGAAGTAATCACTTATCCTAAGCGTCACATCGTATGGCAGAACGGGTATAAAAATATCGAACAGCATCCTCTGGAAATTCTCCTGCAGCTGCAATCGCTTCAACGCTGCGGAGCAGTTCCGCTCTACTTGGTTCGCGTACGCTGGAAATCGTGGCTTGAAATCACCGGACGACACCGCACTCCTGACCATCTCGCTGCGCAAGCAGTGCAGCAGGGCCCCGCGACGCTTCATCAACAGCTGGAAGTACGTCACGGAGAATCCCTCGCAGACCTCCGCCGACTTCATGTCCTCGAGCTCCCGACGATACGACTCGTACTTGTCCTTCAAAATTGCACGTTCCTCTATTATCTTCGCGTTGCCCGCGCAAATGTGCACGCCTTGCGCGACCAGCAGAGCGTTGTGCTTCAGCAATAAAAATACTGCGGATTTCGAATACTCCATTTTCCACTTGAAGAATTTGCACCAACGAGAACCTTGTTTAATGCCAGTGTTCCGTCGACTAGTGAGTTGGCGTCGGTTATGTTCTCCAAGAGCAGTTGTACTGTAGACTGCTGCATGTATAATTCGCGAACGAGAAGATTCGGAAGCGGCATGAGACGCCATCTCATGCCCGCGCGCGGCAACAAGCGGGAAGACGAGAGCGGCGAAGGAGCGGGGGGGGACGCGTTTTTACATGTATTTCTCATGGAGATTTTACCAGATCGGCGACGGTAATTACTTTTTGCTAGAAAAATGCATATAGTCTTATTTTTGTGTAACAAAACTATTTTTCTGCATAGTGTATATATATACACTGTAATTGGTCTCGGATAATTCGCGAACGAGAAGATGCGGAAGCGGCATGAACGCCATCTCTTGCCCGCGCGCGGCAACAAGCGGGAAGATGAGAGCGGAGAAGGAGCGGGGGGGACGCGTTTTTACATGTATTTCTCATGGAGATTTTACCAGATCGGCGACGGTAATTACTTTTTGCTAGAAAAATGCATGTAGTCTTATTTTTGTGTAACAAAACTATTTTTCTGCATAGTGTATATATATACACTGTAATTGGTCTCGGATAATTCGCGAACGAGAAGATGCGGAAGCGGCATGAACGCCATCTCTTGCCCGCGCGCGGCAACAAGCGGGAAGATGAGAGCGGAGAAGGAGCGGGGGGGACGCGTTTTTACATGTATTTCTCATGGAGATTTTACCAGATCGGCGACGGTAATTAGTTTTTGCTAGAAAAATGCATGTAGTTTTATTTTTGTGTAACAAAACTATTTTTCTGCATAGTGTATATATATATACACTATAACGAGTCTCGTACAACTCGTGAACGAGAAGACGCGGAAGGGGCATGAGACGCCATCTCATGGCCGCGCGCGGCAACAGGTGGGAAGACGAGAGCGGAGAATGAACGGGTGGGGGGAGGACGCGGCAGGATATAAAAGACGCGGCAGGAGAGAAGAAACGGCATTACCGCTCGACTTCTCAGACGTTGTGCATCGCTGAGAAAGAACACTCCGCCGCCATCTTCACAGACGCGACCCAGGACGCCGACTTTCAGCCGTTTAGTGCCAAACTGTGACTGCGTAGTAGAGAGGAGACTCCATTATCCCGCCTACAGAGCAACTGCAGCGAGACTTCAGTGAGAGCATCGTCATCAGCCGCGCCTCGCCGTATTCTTCCGTCGCTCTATTATATCAGAGGTAAAGATTATTTATCGCGGAATATAGTAGTTTTGATGTGTTTATTAAATCGTTGTGGTCGTCGTTACCCTACCCGACTCCGGCGGCGTCCTGAACGCGCAAGCGACGCTCGACCTAATGGAATTTTTACTTTTACTGTTTATTATTATTATATATATATATATATATATATATATATATATGTGTGTGTGTATTTGTGTGTTAACGTAGTTGTACAATTTTATTATTTATTGCGGAATATAGTAGTTTTGATGTGTTTATTAAATCGTTGTGACTTTAATTAACCCGGACCCGCCTGTTCGCGCTCGTTCCCTGTCACGACAACCAGTGCGCAAACATTATTTTGGCTCGGCTAATAATTTCATTATATATATTAATACTTGAGCACCCCGTTATAACAGACGTTATTCCACCAGAATATTGCATACATTTTTTTTTTCACGGAAAAACCCTCGGTTGCTCGGTAGTGTCAACGGTAGTATCGCAGCGCCACCGCGCTTTAGACGCACGGTCGTATTATTTTGGGTGTAGAGCACATCCAAGCATGCGCGAGCGTGCGACTCGTGTAGCCCTTGGAAGTGCGACCGCACTGCTGTGGGGTCGCTGGACGCCAAAGAGAGCAAGCAGAGCTTCCACCTTAGAGGTTACGCTTCGCTTCCAATGTCTAGCGCAGCAGCACCGCCAGTTGGCACAGCGGCGCTCCCGCGGGTCTTTCCGTGTATGTAACTTACAAATAAGTTTTGATAACCACGGTAATTACGTATCATTTTAGCTTTCGGAATTTTAAAACGAAAAACGTTAAAACTAACTATAAAAACTGCAAATAACAACCGGATCGCTTGCTTAGATAGTTGTTTGAATTTCGAACTAAATAACCTCATAGTTTAGATGATGCTACTGAGCTAATGTACTCATTACAATACGATAATTTGAGCTGGGATTTTAAGAGCCTAAAAGTTGGTGGCAACATTGGGAAGACACCTGAGAACAAATAAATTTTGAAAAAATAATCTGAAAAAATTAGAACATATTGTACGTATGATGTACTTTAAAGTCTCATAGGTTAGATATAATTTAATAATTAAATCATAAAGTTATTGTCTAATAAATTCAAATCACTTGTGTGTTAAAAATATAGCATAGTTGTCATAATTTTGTGTTTAAGATGTTCAAATGTATCGTTTTCAAGAACTTCAAACGTTTACCATGCCGTAATAATACTTTCTTTCTACACAGTGTATTGGCGACACTAAGAATGCCGTTTCTTTGACAATCACCCATATATGAGCCATTTTTATCCGAGCTATAACAAAAATTGTTGAAAATTTGCGACATTTTCTTCCGAAAACGTCGAATCTCTTCTTAATAACTAAACAACCATGAGCTAAAAAATTTAACGATATATATATTTAACTCTATGTTCAATACATTTTTTATATTCATAATGTAGTTATTAGCCGTTATAAATTCATTTGTTTTTAAGCTAACTAGTAAAAATGTTTACTTTCTTAGTATCAAATGAACAAATTAGTATCTTACTGCAAAAATCTCACATCAGTTTTCAGGTGAAATGTCACCTGTGATCTGCTTTGAGATCTGACATTAAAAACTCACATAATTAAGGAGGCTCTTCGCGGAAATATATCATAAAATAGAACTATTTTTTTATAATTTAATCACATGTAATGATATTGATATCAATATATAATATAACAAGGTACAGTTGCCGAACTAAAAAAATTTTTTTTTTTGAAATTCCATTATTGCGTAATTAGATATGGTTTTCTTAAAGAAAATGATAATAAACCGTTTGAGATTTTTTTATTTTTTATCCCATTTATATTATGAAGGTCTCGTTTTGTTCCTTGAACAGTTTTAGGGTGAATCACCGGTATAAAAATTAATAAATAATCAAAACTTAAAAAGTTACACACAATTGTTACGTACTTTCGCATGCAACTTTTTAAGTTTTGTTTATTTATTAATTTTTATACCGGTGCCCCGCCCGCCCCCCCGCTGTAAATATTGACGTGATTATGCGACGTATTCAAATTACGTAGAACATTAGTTTTTTATGTCATCTTTGACGTCTATTTGTGATATGTGTTAAATTCGAATGTTTTATCACGTGATTTTATAACGTGCAAATAAATGCCGTATCTGAACTATTTTTTATTAGACTTTAAAATATGCATTGATTAAATTCTAGTGGTCATTAAGGGAAGTACTAAGCGGATGATGACACCAAGAATAGGTTATATCGCTATATAGTATCTATAATTTAACACTTTAAAGTTTAAACAATTATAAGTTAAATAATAGATACTATAGCGATATAACCTATTTTTGGTATTATTATCCACATGGTAGTTCTATTAATGGTCCCTAGAATTTAATCTCTGCGTCTACAATTAAACTATATATCTACAATTAAACAAAATTGACTTATGTTTTGAATACGTACTAAAATTACGTACCAAAAATATATATTTTCAAATTTTATCAAATTTTTATTTGCAGGTTATAAAATAACGTAACAAAACGTTCGAAATTAATACATCACAAATTGACGTCACAAATTACATAAGAAAATAACGTACTTAATGACGTAATTTGGATACATCGCAAAATTACGTCAATCTTTTCAGCAGGGCCTGAAATTGTTCAAGGAATAAAATGAGATCTACCTAATATAAATCGGATAAAAAATAAGAAAGTTTCCAGTGTTTTATCGTTGTTTTCCGTAAGAAAACAATATCTAATTATGCCGTAATGGAATTTCGTTAACAAAATTTTTAGTTACACAAGTATACCTTGTTTTATTATATATTTACTTCAATATCATTATTGGAAGTTTACATTTGCAATGCGACACTAGCGGATACTGGATGAACTAATAAACAAATGGTTGTATTTTATGATATATTTCCTTGAAGAACCTCATTAAGAGAGAAAAATTAGTTGTAGGATTAAAATAGTACTTTTCGACACATGCGCTAAAAATCAACTTACCCACTAGTGTCGAACAATATTTTATACCACGAGAGCATAAAAATCATGTCAAAGTTGCGATTTTTAGGTTAGAGTGGTATATAATACATGATAACTTTTCTTTAACCTGCTTTTAACCTAATTTTTATGCACCTTATTGGTTTTACCATCTTATATTTTGAATTTATGAAATAAAATTATTTCAAAAGTACTTAAATGTACTCAATTTCCGATGTATCATCCAGATAGGAGCACCAATAAGGCACATAAAAATTAGATTCCCTGGTTAAACAAACTTATAAGACCGGATTGTAAAATATACCTATATGATCTTATCCGATTTTATCCGGATTTTGAAACCTGTTTCATATGGTCATATCCAAATCAATACGAAATTGGTGATTTCCGGATACGTCCGGACAAAACAGGATTAGATCAAAAAGTCAATCTGGTCTTGTGAGGGTCGTGCGAGAAGTTCCCTCAAATATGCCAGAGCGGGGCGCCGCTCTAGCCGGTGCAGGATTGTCGGAAAGGCAGGAGAGTAACCGGGAAAACACACACTGAATAAATTGCAGCTAACTATATTAAATGACTACAGTATGTACAGGGTTGCAACAAATGCGCTAAGGCAAAATCGCGAGTAGTAATCGCGAATGACTGTTCAGCGACGCCAGAGCTGCGGCTGCTCTCGTGTGCTGCTAGACCGGATCTGAAGGAAGGGGCGCGCGGCTAGTAGAGCGCTCGCGGCTCTAAACGCTGCTTCCTCGGATGGTGCTGCCGCCCTGCTGTCGGCAATGGCGGTCGCTCTTCTTGAGGCGATAAACCCGAGGGTGCCACAGTCTTATCCGGAATTTGAAATCGGTTTTATCAGGTCTTATCCGGTATCATAAGTTTTTCTAACCAGGGTTGACGATGATTTATCATGTATTTCAGTCCTACAATAATTTATGAAGGGAAATAGTATATTGTGCAACTAGGGGGGGAAATAAGCTATTTCTAGCAAGGGCGAGATGAGTTTGCTAAAATTATCACCCGAGCTAGCAATTGCCTTCCCCCTTATTACACACCGTACTTTTTTTACAAGTGCATGTAAGGCCCTTTTTTATGCATAAAGGACGAATGGGAAGTTGCACATTTTGAGTCGTGCGTCATTCACTTGCAGAATTAAATTACAATTTTATCTTAAAAAAACTTAAAAAATTAAAACTTTTCAAAATTTTCCAAAACTTTTCAAAATTTTCCAAAACTTTTAAAAATTTTCCAAAACTTTTAAAAATTTTCCAAAATTTTTCATAATTTTCCAAAACTTTTCAAAATTTTCCAAAACTTTTTAAAATTTTTCAAAATTTTCCAAAATTTTTTAAAATTTTCCAAAATTTTTTAAAATTTTCCAAAATTTTTTAAAATTTTTCAAAATTTTCCAAAATCTACAAAAATTGATTAACGTGAATAGAAATTTTATAATCATTTTATACACTGAATTCAATAAATCGACAAGTTATTGGAATATATTAAAATTCATTCAATTGTAGTATCGAAATTGCAATTAAATACAATACGAAATAGAAGAACTTTTCTGTAATAGAAATCGTTTTAAATATGTAGAACTAATTGGATTCTAAATATAGGGATTAAACTTGATTACAATTAAAGTTGATTAACCACAACTCATTTTCAATTGACCGGTTTTCTGGTAATCAATTCTATCAATTAAAATCATTTTAATACAATTAAATTCTAATTTTTTATTAATTAATTACCATTGATTTGATTTTTAAAATTTTCCAAAACTTTCTTAATTTTTCAATTTTTCAAAATTTTCCAACATTTTCAAAATTTTGAAAGTTTACAGAAAAAATTATACATACCTTTTTTTATTCTCTTTTCATATAGAATAAGTCAGTATTTTTTTAATTTACCAATGTCTGTTAATAAAAAAGTTGAAGTTTTGAGCTAATCACCGAGTGAGGGAAAATATTTGGAAACTTCTTAGAACCCACACTCATTGAATGTATACCACTTGTATACGAAGTATGTTTATTAAATAATGTACATTACTTAATTAATATACATATCGTAATGTACTATTCACTATACATCTACATATCTATACATGCAGAGAGAACAAACATAAGTACTTAAGACTAATAAGACTGGTTGTGCTTAGTAGAGAAATGCTGTGCTTACAATCCAATGGTTCTAGATTAACCCTAACAGGCAAACTGCAACTGTATTTTAGTTGTAGTTCGTCGCAGGTTGGCCGCAGATTATTTCTTTTGCAAAAAAACGATCAATTTGATGATAACATATAAAAACCAATTTATAGAGTAAATATTCAACTATTATAGTCTAATTTTATGCAAAAAGTCATTATAACTGCCTGTAGAATTAAAAATACAAAAATATAAACATATCATTAAGTAAATTAGAAAATAAAGTTTTTATGTAGCAAGAAAGCTATAACGTCATATCAAATCGCAACTATAGAGTTATTTTCACAACTCTAATAAATTTATAAATGATTGATCAATGTTTTCAATCATATTTAAACATACATTGTCATAACCTATAGGCAGCTACGACTGAGAAATTGCTTTAGAGACCAGCTATATTGTTATGACAATGCAAATTTGAATATGGTTTAAAACATTAAGTCAGTCATTTATAAATCTATTAAAGTTGAGATAATAACTATAGTTATGATTTGACATGACATTATTGTAGCTTTTTTACTAGATAAAAACTTTAATTTTTTAATTTGATGTGTATATGTATGTTTGCATAAAATTAACCTATATATAGTTAAATATTTACTATAGAAATTGTTTTTCATAAGAAAACATCTGATTGATGGTTTTTTGTGAATAGTAATATCTACAACTAAACTGGGATGAACCACGACTCAGGATGGTTGATATTACAACATAGCTTTATTTATCAAATTTTCAATCATTTGGTTTCCACTACCTGGAACGATAGGTCCCATAGGAATAAATGTGTACTATATTTTGTAGTGAGAAACGTGCATGCAACAGAGAATAGATCTTACCGGCCAATACTATTGTGCCTAGTATCAGGCAGTAGGAAGAGTAGTATAATACATTGGTTTTGTACGAATTCTTGTGAAATATCAAATTATGTCAATATTTGAAGCAACAATAGAAAGTACAAAGTGAATTTTATTCCAAAACATATTTCAAAATAACGATGGTGAGGTAGATTTTGTTGATCTTCCCGAGGTTAGAGGTATGTGAAATAAAAGTTACATTTACGTTTCGGTGGTTATGCCACCCTCTTCAGAAAAAAACTGGAAAGAGATTTTTTTATTGTAAGTATTAACATTGTGAAATATATTAATAATATTCGAAGTTAGCATTGACTCGCCGTTTAGGTAATTTTTTATTCGTATTATTGACTCTATACTGTTTTTATACATATTGTAATTTAATTGTATTTGCTAAGTAAATTGTTGTACTAACTTTGAATATTATTAATATATTTCACAATGTTAATACTTACAATAAAAAAATCTCTTTCTAGTTTTTTTCTGAAGAGAGTGGCATAGCCACCGAAACGTAAATGTAACTTTTATTTCACATACCTCTAATCGTTAAAAAACTCCGAGGAATAACTTCATATTAGAGCTTCGTCTCTAATTACATTATATTTCAAAATAGTTTGCTCCAAATCAATTAATTAAGAATATACCTAACCCGTAAAATATTAAAACTTTTAACAAAATAACAACTAGTTAGTAAAGTTTCCAGTTACACTAAAAAAAATTTTTTGTATTCAAGTAAATAATCAAGTAAGTATTAGATTAGTAAGTACTTGTAAAAGATTGACATTGTTTTAAAAAATTTAAATAAAACATTATTTTCTTTGTACCATTCAAATACTCATTTACTTGAATGCAATACAAATTTTCCAATATTTTTCTTACAAATTAACTTTAACTATATTAAAAGTGTAACTGTATTATAATTCTTAAAAAACGTTTTATTGAATACTGTTATCGATACGTACCATAGTTTATAGAATTTATAGTACTCATTAGTAATTTATATATATATATAATATATATATATATATAAATAAGCGGGCGCAAAAGTAAATAAGCGGGTGCAAAAGTAACTTTTGTGCCGGCTAAAATTTTTCGAAGAATTGCTATTATATATATATATATATATATATATATATATATATATATATATATATATATATATATATATATATATATATATATATATATATTGTCTATATATATCTCTCCAGTTAAAATGTATATATATATATATATATATATATATATATATACATTTTAACTGGAGAGACAATACATACAACAGTTGGTTATAGGACGTCTTTTTTTGGGATCCAAGAAAAATTGTTCGTCACTTTTCTGAGATAAAAGTATAATTTTTCAAGGATCCTAGAAAAAATACTTGTCTTTTTTGAGATCCCAGAAAAATCAGTTACAATTTTTATGGGATCCGAGAAAATCTGTTACAATATTTCTATGCTCCATGGCAATATTTTATTTCACTTTTCTTACGACAGTGCACTGTCGTAAGAATATATATATATATATGTATACATTTTAACTGGAGAGACAATTCACCTTATATTAAGTTTGATTACTCGTCCGGTTAGTTCAGTAATAAGTTAGTAAAACAGCAACTTTAAGTATATATCGCTTTGACTAACAAAGGGACAACTACGGTTTACTATATTTTGATTTAGCAGTGCAGATAAATGTAGATTCTTAATAGAATATAACTTAAAAGTTAATTTCTGAAATTGTAAATAGTCTTATACCATTAGGGAGGGATTAGGAAATGTTTCATCTTACTCTCATAATAGAATTTTTATGAATAATAAATTATATTTGAAAATTAAAGAAGATCAACGGATTTATGCATTTGCATTTACCTACAATGTTTACTAGGAATTCAGCCTAATCACATTTGAACCTTTGTGAACCGGGGAGGTATATAACTGGCTATATTACTCATGTATTGCAGAACCGACTGGGCGAGTATTCCAGGTTAATATCAGATAAATATTCGCTTCAATTATGTGTAAATAATTCTATTCAATAAAACTTTAAATTCACGTTTGTTTAAAGATATTGCGACTTATGTGTATATAGGTAGATTCCATTTTCTCGGTTAAGGGGAGGGACCGGTAAAATGTCAGCCTAGTGATATTTAAAAAATCGGAAAGAAAAAACATTTTTTTAGACTCAAATTTAGATGAGAAATGTCATAGCGCATTAAAAAAAAATCCAAAAAATTGTTTCCCCATATTATTAATATTTCTTTTTGGCTTTTGATGTTTAATTTTCGACCTATAGCACGCTCAGCCAAATCCATGCTGTAAGTTGTTTGAAATCATCCCAGGAAGTAGGAAAAAAATTATCAGCTCGAAAGATGAAAAAATGTAGGAGTACGAAATTTACTGTGTCGTGAATTCGGTCGCGGAGTTGCGCACGGGCTGTGGATGGCGCGGAGCTGCGGCCCCCGGCTTGCTTATTTATATGTACGCTTGCTTTCGGACTGAATTCTGCATATAGTCTTTTTTTCGTATCACAATTTTACTTGTACAATAGAATTTTACAATATATATAGTATGGATTTCTATTGTTTTACAAAGAAAAATCAATTATGAGATAAACTTCTCAAGCAGAGAAATTAGAATGAAATTCGTAACATCGCAGTTGAAATTCCTCTTCTTAGAATGCGCTGCAAATTTTAACATTTTTTTGGAAAAATTTTTTGACAAGTAAAATTGCGATACAAAAAAGCAGACTATATGCACAA
Source organism: Gastracanthus pulcherrimus (assembly GCA_949152435.1). NCBI lineage: Eukaryota > Metazoa > Arthropoda > Insecta > Hymenoptera > Pteromalidae > Gastracanthus > Gastracanthus pulcherrimus. The sequence continues at coordinate 12,933,845 of OX424574.1, read as the reverse complement.
TGCAGTCCGAAAGCAAGCGTACATATAAATAAGCAAGTCGGGGGGCCGCAGCGCCGCGGTACAGTAAATTTCCTACTTCTCGTAGACTTATTCATCTTTCGGGCTAAAAATTTTTTTACTACTTTCTGGGATAATTTCAAATAACTTAGCGCGTGGATTAGGCTGAGTGTGCTATAGGTCGGAAATTAAAAATCGAAAACCAAAAAAAAATTTTGAAAATAGTGGAAAAAATTTTCTTTGAAACTCCGTGTGTGAAGCTTGGTTGCTCATGCGTAAATAGCGTGCGCGTAGCGCCTGTTTCACACATTTTCACCGGAGCGTGCGCAAAGCATTTTTGCTTCGCGCGCTGTTTAAAATCAAACATTTTGTCGCGAGAATTCTACTTCAATTTATATACCTCACGTGATCGACCTTCTCACACTCGTTTAAAAAATAGTATGTGCAACACGTGCGTTCAGATAATTGTCGATCTTGTTTGATTGTCACACTCGCTGCGCTCGGGCGACAAACTTCTCACTCATTCGAAAATCACCTGCTTCGCGCACTAGTTGCACAATATACTATTTCGATTTTTTTTTAATGCGGTATCGCATTTCCTATCCAAATTTGAGTCTTAAAAAATATTTTTTTCTTTCTAATCCTTTAAATATCGCTAGGCTGAAATTTCACCGGTCCCTCCCATGAAGAATTTTTCCAATTTTGAAGAATTTTTATTTCAAAAAACATTACTTCTTTACAAATCTAAATATTTAATCACTGAAGAAACAACTTTTAAAGAAATCAAAATTAGCACTAGATGTAACATTCTTATTCTAAACGGTGAATTGCACATATAAAAATCTAACAATTTAAAATTTGTAGAATATACAAATGCATTTATTTTAATGCTACAAAAGTATGAAAACTTTAATGAGAAATCTGACAGTATAGTAATTTGTTACTGTACCTGATGCAGCACACTTTACAATATTCTACTAAATATTCACATTTTTTAAGATTTTGTTTTAAAGCAGTTGCTTTCACCGCTTATTCATAAATGATAATGTGTGTTTTTAGATATCGAAACGTCGAGCAGCTCGAACGACAAGCGATCTGCAACGAGCGTTGACAGCCGATAACGAGGAGCTCATCCGGGTCCTACTGAGCAACAACATAAACTTCTGCTACACGATGGTTCACGAACATCCAGTTGATGAACCTTGCAATCTCATCGAAATGGACGATCCGGATTGTGACATGTATCAACTGGTAAAGTACATGGCACTGATGCAGGTATCGCATGGCTTGTACAACCTCCCCGACTACGTAAACATATTTCGGCATTGCGAAATTTTGACTAATGAGTTAGCGTTGCTTATTCGTCAGCTGGAGCAGATGAAATTGGAGATGATCTGCAGCAACTCGTCAATGTCATATTTTGAGCTGTTAGTGATACGTCACGGGGCCCTGGCGCGATGCTTGCACCGCAACAAGAATATCAGGAGGGCGGTTTCGGCATGTGATTTCGAAACAAGATTTCCCGCTTACGGGGAGCAAATGGAGCAGAACTGCACCGCAGCATTAAGCAGAGTGCAAATGATTGAGCACTTTGAGGGGATACTGTGTGACGTATTTCAATTTATTATGCCCTACGAGGTGATAGTTAAAATAGCCCAATATTTCAACGATGACGATATTGATTTTTATTTTCAATGAGAGTCTTAAAGTATGTATTTTGATATTATGGTTAAATAAATATGTTTCTTACAACCAGTATGGTGCATTTTGTATCTAAAAAGCTCCTTATTATTTACTATTAACCCTACAATAATATTACTTAAGAATCTGAGTGGATAGCCCGTGCAGATATCCACGTTGAATCATTGTAGATTCAATGTGAATCAACAAGGATATTCATGTGGATATCCACTTAGTTATTTTCTGTAGACAGGGAACTGTCGTGCGAAAATTGAAATAAAATATTGCCATGTAACATATAAAAATTGTAACAGATTTTTCTGGAATCCCAGAAAATTCATATCCCAAAAAATTGGAACCGATTTCTCTCGGATCCCAGAAAAATTGTAACAGATTTTAGATGCCTATTTTCGCTGATATAATTAATATGCAATTATTGTCATAACTTGAATAATAACGAATATGATGATCTGAAATTTATTGAAAATCTTTACCATAATGTTATATTGTATATAATATTGTAAAAGAAAATTTGGAGTTGATAGCTTAACGACAGCTTAAGACCTGTAGAACATTTAAAAATCACTGTAACCTTACCTTAGCATTGATCTATGTTTTGTCGGATCCATGTATTTAGCAAAAGATTTGTTATCGGGTTTGATATAAAAAGTTAATTAAATAATCCTTTGCCATGAATCTGTTTTAAAATGAATACTTTTCTCCAGATGCGCCTAGAACATGTGAAAACACCTTGTTGAAAGTAACCGGTTTCCATTTTGAATTACATTGATTCCATGTTGATTCGACGTGGATATCTGCATGGATGATCCGCGTAAATTAATCCACTTGGAATTTTTGGATTGATTACCGAGTACATTAAATTTTAACAAGTCTATAATTTACTGTATGGTACAACCTGTATAGTGCATTTCATATCTAAAAAGCTCCTTATTATTTACTATTAACCCTACTAAAATTTTACTTGAAAATCTAAGTGATAACCCGTGCAGATGTCCACGTAGCATCAACGTAGAATCAATTTGAATCAACAAGGATATCCACGTAGTTATTTTGTGTTGACAGGGCACTCTCGTGAGAAAAGTGGAATAAAATATTGCTATGAAGCCTAGAAAAATTGTAACAGATTTTTCTGGAATCCCAGAAAGATTCACATTCCAGAGAAATTATAACAGAGTTTTCTCGGATCCCAGAAAAATTATAACAGATTTTAGATACCTATTTTCGCTGTTGGTTAATGCAATTATTGTCATAACTTGAATAATAATGAATATAATGATCTGAAATTTGCTGAAAATATTAACCATAATGATATAATATCGTAAAGAAAATTTGGAGTTTATAGCTTAAGAACTGTGGAAAATTTTAAAATCACTGTAACCTTACCTTAGCATTGATCTATGTTTTGTCGGAGCCATGTATTTAGCAAAAGATTTGTTATCGGGTTTGATATAAAAAGTTAATTAAATAATCCTTTGGCATGAATCAGTTTTAAAATGAATACTTTTCTCCAGACGCGCCTAGAACATGTGAAAAACACCTTGTTGAAAGTAACCGGGTTCCATTTTGAATTACATTGATTCCACGTTGATTCAACGTGGATATCTGCATGGATGATCCGCGTAAATTAATTCACATGGACTTTTTGGATTGATTTCCGAGTACAACAAATTTTAACAAGTCTATAATTTACTGGACGGTACAACCTGTATAGTGCATTTCGTATCTAAAAAGCTCCTTATTATTTACTATTAACCCTACTAAAATATTACTTGAAAATCTAAGTGGATAACCCGTGCAGATATCCACGTTGAATCAACGTGGAATCAATGTGAATCAACAAGGATATTCATGTGGATATCCACTTAGTTATTTTCTGTTGACAGGGAACTGTCATGCGAAAAGTGAAAGAAAATATTGCCATGGAGCATAGAAATATTGTAACAGCTTTTCTCGTATCCGATAAAAATTGTAACTGATTTTTCTGGGATCCCAAAAAAGACAAGTATTTATTCTAGGATCCTTAATAAATGATACTTTTATCCCAGAAAAGTATTGAACCATTTTTCTTGGATCCCAGAAAAAGACGTCCTAGAACCAACTGTTGTATACATACATATATATATATATATATATCGTAAGTTTAGAAACAATTTACCTTATATTAAGTTTGATTACTCATCAGGCCTGTTCAATAATAAGTTAATAACACACCAAGTTTAAGTATATATCACTCTGACTAACAAAGGTACAACTACGAGTCTACTCTATTTTGATTTAGCAGTGCAGATAAATGTAGATTCTTAATAGAATATAACTTAAAAGTTAATTTCTGAAATTGTAAATAGTCTTATACCATTAGGGAGGGATTAGGAAATGTTTCGTCTTACTCTCATAATGGAATTTTTAATCAATAATAAATTGTATTTGAAAAGTAAAGAAGATCAACTGATTAATGAATTTGCATTTACGTACGCTATTTACTAGGAATTCAGCCTAATCACATTTGAACCTTTGTGAACCGAGGAGGTATATAACTGGATATATTACTCATTTATTGCAGAACCGACTGGGCGAGTATTCCAGGTTAATATCAGATAAATATTCGCTTCAATTATGTGTAAATAATTCTATTCAATAAAACTTTAAATTCACGTTTGTTTAAAGATATTGCGACTTATGTGTATATAGGTAGATTCCATTTTCTCGGTTAAGGGGAGGGACCGGTAAAATGTCAGCCTAGTGATATTTAAAAAATCGGAAAGAAAAAACATTTTTTTAGACTCAAATTTAGATGAGAAATGTCATAGCGCATTAAAAAAAATCCAAAAAATTTTTTCCCCATATTATTAATATTTCTTTTTGGCTTTTGATGTTTAATTTTCGACCTATAGCACGCTCAGCCAAATCCATGCTGTAAGTTGTTTGAAATCATTCCAGGAAGTAGGAAAAAAATTATCAGCTCGAAAGATGAAAAAATGTAGGAGTACGAAATTTACTGTGTCGTGAATTCGGTCGCGGAGTTGCGCACGGGCTGCGGGTGGCGCGGAGCTGCGGCCCCCGGCTTGCTTATTTATATGTACGCTTGCTTTCGGACTGAATTCTGCATATAGTCTACAGATACAGTTGCCTTTTGTAGAACGGACCCGACGCCAACTTGCTAGATGATGGAACACGGACGTTCAGCTGAGGAAGCTTGTAATTTCATCGAAATGGACAATTTGAATTGCGATATGTTTCAACTGTTGAAGTACATGGCTCTGGTACAGGTAGCGCACGGCTTGCATTACCTCACCGACCACGTGATGATATTTCGGCATTGTGGAATTCTGAGTAACAAGTTATCGTCGCATCTTCGCGAGCTGGAGAACATGAAGTAGGAGAAGATCAGCAGCGAGTCGTCGATGTCGTATTTCGAACTGTTGGTGATAGATCACGAGGCCCTGGTACAATGCTTCGAGCGCAACGAGACGATCAGGAGCGCGGTTTTGTCGTGTGATTACAAAACAAAATTTCGCGCTTACAAGGAGCAAATGGAGCGGAACTGCTCCGCAGCATTAAAGCGAGTGCAGATGATGGAGTATTTTCAGGGGGTGCTGTGCGATGTTTTTAAGTTTGTTTTGCCCTATGACGTGACAGTCAAGATAGGCAAATACTTCTACGAAGACGATCTTGATGTTTATTTTCAAGGACAGTCTTAAAGTATGTATTTTGATATTATGGTTGAATAAATCTTTTTCTTAGGGTTAATTTGTCCGCGAAATTATTAACATGTTTGATTATTGTAATAAGTATGGTGTTTTCTGCATGCATGGCCATATTTCAAAAGCACTATATGAATCTTAATTGTATTAGAACTTTATTTTGTGAATTTGTGTAGAATCAATATGTCACGTAGATAATAATAATAAATTTAGTAATTCTAAATGTAAATTAATCTTTCTATAATGCTATTTTATCATCTATTTTTAATTTTTTAAGTTAAATATTACCTACTTTTATTTTTTTATTTGATTTCCTTCAGTAGAAGTATACTTTTTACTAAAAGTTATCATATAAAATAGTATTCTTTTATAAGAATGTGTAGTAAACAATTCGAATTAATATATTTTATTTTTATTTTTATTTTTAGACTTATGCGAAATAGCACTTAAGTATCTCGATGGTTATTTTTCGATTTTTCGCTACAACTTTTATATCGATTCATTGGAGCCGATAGTAGTACAATAATTAATATAGACCATCTCAGTTTTCAATTCATCATTTTTATACAAAACACACATAATTATATGTTATGCTAAATTGAGCAACTTTCATCAAAATATACAATAGAATATATATCAAGCACATAAAATATTTTAAACATGAGAATTTACATTACATTACTGTTGTACAAAATTGTGTAGATTGACTCAATATTAACGTGATATTAACAAATCGACGAGTAACGTAGTATCTACAATAAATGTATGTCATGAAGAAAACAATAATATAATTGTCGAAATTCTCAAGAATAACAAGTTTTTTTACTCAAACCGCTCGTAAAATCAATTATTCCTTTTCCCCTATCCTAAGAGCAATGGATTTATTCCATTGTTAACACTTTCAATTATGTATTATTAAAATAATAACAGACAATTCGATGCTAATCGATTGTAAGCATATTCAAAAACCAGCCAACACTCTCTTACTTACACAAAATCACCTCCTCCCTCATCCCCACAATATCGAGTTTAAATCAAGTTGGCGAAAGATTAGTCGGATTATTCAATTTTTCCTCTCTCCTTCCGTTCCCTCCCACTCTCCTTTGTCTCTGTCTCGCGAAACGAGGTTAATAAAGTAAAGTTTCCACCCCCCGCGCCGCCGTCGACGACGGATTTGCTTAACGAAAAGATGAAGGACGCAAGGCACTATTCCCCGCCCCGCTCGTTAAGGGAAGGTCGGAGCTTACAGACATGTAGTTACGTACTTACCGACAATTTCGTATTTTTCAGTATTCTCATTCAATTTTTAATTCTTCCAATTATCTCAGTTGTCCGGTGTCCCTTGGAAGATTGAGAGCACCGGACAGTTCAAGTTCTTAACTTTTATAAACGATTAAATTAGAATAATGTCAAAAACAATGCAGAAATCTGCAATCGGCTGCGACGTCCTCTGAAAATAACCGACGAGCACTTTTTAATTCGTCTAAACCGCGCGCGCTTCTTATTTACTGTGGGCGTCATTAAATACGCGTCGGCCGCTCGCGAGCGCCGAAGTTATCCGCGAGCAGATCTTGTTTAGCAAGTACGGAAACTGTATAGCCGGAGAACAAAGCCCTCGAAAGTCGAGTTTTCTCTTGTGCCTTTTAGAGGAGAGGAGGACGAGGGAGGGGGATAAAGTTATAATTTCCGCTTAGCCGAGGCTAGCGGAAAAAGTTAGGCGCACGCGAGGGATGTATATATGTATACATAAGTTTGAGAGAGAGAGTGGTATTGGAGGAACAAAGGCTTGTGCAGAAATTTTTCAAACGTCTTATCCGCGGAGAAGTGAAGTCTCGTGTCGGGATGGTGGTGGGGTGGGGAAATCGAGTCGCGGGTCTTTTATAAGTTTGCGATGTTAATGGGGAAGTATTTTGCGAGAGGTTTCTCTCGGTTCATTGGTTTCTTTTTTCTTATGTTGTTGAAGGTTTTATTTGTACAAGTTTTTCTTTGTGACTAGAAGTCACTTCATACTTCGTGAATATATAGCAATTTATAAAATACATAATAATTATAAAATAAAAATTTATGGAAATGGACAACTACTATAGTTGTAGCTATGATACACGACTTATTTTAGCAGCTGGTAGAAATTTATCAGTCAAAAAAGTGGACTTACTAGTATATAATCATCAAATGCCTATGGAAGAAAATATGTACTGTAGTAAAAGTCATATTTCTTATTTTATCTTATCAGAATACATTAAAAAGAATATATTCAGTTATAAAGCATTCATTGAAATTTGTTATCGAGCTTAAAAATATATTCAAATTAACATACTTTTAGATGAAATGTCTTACAATTTTATTTTCACTCAAAATCAGCCTTAAAGTTTATAGATATAATTTTTAATGATATAATAAGTTCAAAGTTCAGGAAAATCCATCAAGAGCAGTTCCGGCATAATTCAGTTTGCATCGATAATCAAAGGTTTTGCAGTATGGAAGTATAATTATAAAATCAAACTAAAATTTCCTATCAGTATAAATGAATTATACAAGCGCAAAGATTCTCTGATTAGAATTTGAATAAGTTTAATTTCGAATTTTGTACTTATCGCCGGATGAAATTTATATTTGACATTATGGGATTATTCAGTATTTGACACCGAAAGCGGCTTAATGAATTCCTTTTCAATGAATATATATTTAGATGCACACCTATAGAGTTTGTGCATATCATTAGAAGATTATATTTGAACAATCAGCTATCAAATTTGTTTGAAAGTATAAATATATACGTATATCATATCAAAATCTGCGATAAGAATCTATAAATTATTTAGTTCTATTTCTACTAACTATTAATCAAATTAATTGCATGTTACGCTAAATTAGGCAAGTTTTAAAAAAAAACACAATAGAATATTTGTCTATTATAACCAATTAGGTAAGAAAGCAATTTTCTGTAAAAACACCTTTGTAAACTTTTTGAAGTTTATCAATATTTTGAAAATGAAAAGAGATATGATGGTCCAAAATTTGTTGTGATGTCAATCATACAGCGGTACCTATTGAGTTATTATAATCGTGACATCATAAATAATCTTTTAAACGCTATAACTATTTCGTATAAAATATAATTTCAAAAATTCAAAAAGCATTGTGATCTTTTATAATTCAGCTTACGATTTCTACCAATTCAATACCGAAAGAAGAAAATCCTTTGTTCTGATACCAAACTCCTTCTCAATCAATATATTTTTGTTGCCGTCGGCATTACACTAATCAGATTCCATTAATTTGCCCACTTCCCAACGCCCCTTTCACTTACTTTTTTCAAAATAAAATAAAATAATAACAAAGTAAGCAAAAAGATAACCCATACAAGCAGATGTACAGCGACTCGAACTAAAAGCTCGACTCAATTAAAGCATCACCCGGTGTAATCCCTTCCCCGTAGTCCCAAAGCACGACTAGCATAAAAAAGCAAAGAAAGCAGAGAGTAGGAAAACAAGGCGATGCGAAGAGGAAGAAGTGCTTACAGCTCCGGTAAACAAACAAACAAACAAACAAACGTCCCGCGATGCGGCTCAAAGGTCCGAGTTTCGCTAGTCTTCCCTCCCATCATCCTTAATTAGCCTCACTTCCCTCAAAGGGAAAAAATACGCGAGAGCGAAAGAAGCACGCAGAAGTACAAAGAGATGAAGGAGGAAATTATTGTAGGGAGACACGTGTGAAGAGAAGCTCGGCGATGCAACGAAACTTTATCGTTGGCTGGAGTGCAAGACACCGAGGAGGCAACAGCAGTCGTGCAGTTTTATATATGAATCGAGGGCGACGTAAATTTCGGCATTTGTGTGAATTTGGAGGTTTTTGAAGGGGCTGTGCAGTGCATGTCTTGGCAGCTGCTCTGGCGTAGCGTACGTATTTTTGGTTTCTTTGTGCACTGTGTGAATTGTTGATCGAATGCTAATGCATTATTTATTCGTAATAATCTGTTCATTGTGTAAATGCAGCATTGTGCAAAAGAAGTTATACCGAAAATAGGAAAAGAAGTAAGCTTTGAAGTCAAGAAAAGAATTAGGAAAATACATGATTTTATTGATAAATCAGGACTAGAGTATAAGGATGTTCACCTGAATGAAAGGTTTCCGATACGAACTTACGGAAAGTGAATGAATTTATATATCTTGGTACTGATGATGTAGAGAAGTAGAAAATTAAGAAAGGAAAGTAAGCAAAAATTACAATCGATTAACAAACTATTCAAATCTAAGGTATGGTAACATAGTTGGAACTGGTAATTTATAAAACAAAATATTATTTGCTGTCGTAATAGCACTATCACGTATTAGATAAGTAAAAAAAACACGAAGATTGAATAATGATGTTAATATACTATACATATACGAATCTGAGTGAGAATATCAATTTCTAAGAGAAAACAGTAAAAACGTAAATTAGAAAGCAAAAGTGAACTAAATGAATTTTAAGATCCAAAAATACAGAATCAGCTTACGAAGAACCAGCGAAAGTGCGAGATAGATAAAGTAGCTATAGGTATTTTAGCAGATAGAAATTAATTTTTTAACACAGCTTACTAAAATATATACCTAAAATATACATTAATATTCACAAAATCTGTGTCAGTATTATTCGAAATATGTCTATAAAGGCTATTTTGAAGGTTGAAATGATGAAATAATGTTTGTATTAATTTATTTAATTCCATTATAATATTCTACAAATCGATAATTCAGGATCTCTCTTTGAGAAAGCACTCTGCTAAGCCAGTTAGCAGCGGTTTTCTATTTCAGCGAGCTATATAGGTATTTTAATATTAAATATTCATGTTATCTAACGTCAATTATCCATTTTGCAACAGTCCCAACATGTACGTTGGATCTTTACATCTTGCTGTTTTGCATTTTAACTTGATATTGGACTACACCAGCATCAATCTACACAGTAAAAGTTGAATTCCATTCAGCTATATTCAATTTCACATTCCGTACCAAAATCCGTTGTCAGCCTGGCTCCCTCTGACAAACTTACGATACTCTACGAACTATTACAATATCGACTATCGACGTTAATACATCTATACGTCAACTACAATTACATATCCTTTTCCCCGCACACCATCTCGGAAAATCCCACCCCCTCTCTCTCTCTCGCCTACGTCACCGCCGTTCGTACGCGTGCACCACGCGCTGGCCTGGTTTCATTGAACCTGCAGCAGCGGCAGCGCGCGTCTCTCCATCCCCCCACTCTCCGCGAAACGCGAGCAGCAGCAGCAGCCGGGGCTACGCGCGTTATATATATAGCCCGCGCCGGAGCTATACATAGAGCTCTCGGTTCTATAAATAGAATCCAACTACGGCACTCCCCCCCCCCCCCCTCCTCGCGTCGCCCGCCCGCGCGCCGGCTACGGCTACGGCCCCTCGTTTTATACTTCCTTCCAGCTCCGTGTGCAGCACTCTCCCCCTACTTTGCTGAGTGGAGGGGGGGGGGGATGCGTATACTCTGCTCTGCGGAATGGCGAGGCTCGGATGCTGCTGCTGCTGCTGCTGTACGGCGGTATTGCTGTTTCGAGGTGGATTGGGGGTTTGGGGGAGATTTTGCTTGAAGGAGGAGGTGGGATTCACGTGTTATAAAAAAGAGGTTTAAGTTTGTTTAGGTCCTGGTAAAGTTATTTATCTCCATGCTAGGCGGTAGCACATTCATGAAGTGCTAAACTTGCTTCTTATCAAAATTCACTTATTGCGCGATTTGCAAGGCAATTTTCATCGGATTGGCTTGAAATATTGTCACTGCGGTATTCATGTATAATGTGAAATATTACAAATCGTTTGCTGTCATGCTCCAGCTCCAAACACATTGACTATGGAAAGTACGCTCGTAAGGTCCATTCAAGTTTTCAAGTTGAGTGCCATTCCGGTTTTTCAGTATTACACAATTTGGAGTTCCTCCAAAATTGAGTACAAATACACTCTGTTTGTGACAAAAATCCTCAAAGAAACAATAATGTGTTTTGCTATGATATGAATATGAATGATATGAATGACTATAAGAATAATATAAAAAATATTTATTAATAATTTTTTTTATGTATTTAATATTTTTTACATCTTTTTAATTATGATTAGTACACAGATAGAATTTTCTGATAAAAATTACCGTAAAAATCATTGTAAACGTGGGATATTCTGACTTCATGGGAAAAAATACCCTAGTGAACGGTAAAATTTACCGTGCTGAATGGTAAAATTTATAATGAATAACGTTAATTTTTACCATTCAGTAGGGTAATTTTCCCCCTGAAGACTGAATATCACACGTTTACAATGATTTTCACGGTAATTTTTATCAGAAAATTCTCTCTGTGTCAGAATTTTTGTTATGATAAGTCAAAGAACTAAATTAATTATCTTCCATTTTGATCAATTCTACTATATGCAGTTTCAGGACATATTACAAAGATATATCCCGAAAACTTCGTGGTGTTCTAAATATAACATGGTAACTGAATTTTGTTAAAAACAGACTTTATACTACATATATGCACCGCTAGGCTGTAGTAGGAACTAAATGAGCATTGTAGGCATTAATTTAACCTGGATTATAGCATTATAGGCGAGAAAAGTTTGACAGTAACTAGTTCCATTTACAGGAAGTTGTTGAAAGATATATTATTATGTTTCTTTTAGCTTTATAATAGTGGCTTCATCCCTTTAATATAACATAAATATTAACAAATATTTTTATTGATTGTATATTAAAATAATTTGTATTACTTAAATAGTGTAAAAATGTAAGATAATTTTTTAATCATTAAGAAAAAATCAAATTGCTGATTCATTCTCACGTATCTGTTATATTTTTCTCGTAAATTTGAAAGTAACGACCATGCATAACTTTGAAACCTGAGTTTGTAAACACAATTACGAAAGATAAGATACATACCCTATAATTGAAATTCTAGATACTTAATTCCTGATCCTAGGAGATAAATAATATATTATGAAAAGAAATTTCCATTTTAGACTTTCTCGACAATAGGAAAGAAAGTATAAAATGCCAACTGATTGCTCGTTGGGTATTTAATTATTTTAAACAGAATCTAATGGACTCTACGAGCTATAAGCCCTCATACTACTCAAACGGACTTTTGTCATTCTGCTTTCTCCAATTCGGATAGGTGACTGTATTATACCAGTCTTTTAACCTCCGAAAGACAATTAATGCGAAAATAACATCCGAAAGAGAGGAGAATTCGACAAAAAAATGAATATATATTTTGAATGTAAATGAAAGTTAAGAATAAGTTTTTATTAGAAATAATTATAAAGATATATAATAGCGTTTTGGCTCCAGTACTTTGCCAGTGAGCTATCGTCAGTGCAATGCTGGCAAGCACCTATTACAGACGCTAAGTGATACTCCAGAGTTGGTTATATATATATATATATATATATATATATATATATATATATATATATATATATATATATATATATATATATATATATGGAATAGACATGATAAATTTGTATATGGATACAAAAACTTGCATCCATCTGGTGAGAAAACGTGGAATTATAAGGCATATTTGTGCAAGGTACTGGAGCCGAAACGCTATTATATAATTTTATAATTATTTCTTAATAAAAACTTATTCTTAACTTTTATTTACATTCAAAATATATATTCATTTTTTTTGTCGAACTCTCCTCTCTTTCGGATGTTATTTTCGCATTAATTCTCCTTCGGAGGGTAAAAGACTGTTATAATACAGTCACCTGGGGGCCTGCGGCGGCTCAGTCGGTAGAGTGTCGGATTCCCACGCCGGTGACCCGGGTTCGAATCCTAGTCTCTGCCGATTGATACAAGCACCACTGTAAAAATTACATGTGCTTTGTTTACAAACACACCGCAGACCCCCGTCGTTGATTAGCACCACATGGGAAGCACAAACATGACGACGTTAATTAAAAAAAAAAAAAAAAAAAAAATACAGTCACCTATCCGAATTGGAGATAGCGGAATGACAAAAGTCCGTTTGAGTAGTATAAGGGTTTATAGTTCGTAGAGTCCATTAGATTCTCTTTAAAATAGATAAATAATATACTTTATCAACATCATAATAACAATTTCAGTAAACAGCATAATTAGCAAACCACACACACCTAAACCAGATATGTACCATTTATAAATCCCATAAAACGTTTGAATAAAAAGTAAAACGGACACCCGAAAATAAATCACCTACCGCCAAGGACCCAGTTCCTGATCAGTTAAGGCACGTCGTCGCGTTATTTGTTATATCAAAGCGTAAAGATGAGGTATTCATGGAAAATGAATTTTCTAATAACAAATGTAACTGTTAATCTTTAATATAAAATTGAAAAAATACATAAATAATCAAAATTAAGTTAAATATAAAGACGCAAAGAAATAAAGCTGTGGGAGCAATTCCTGATCACTTGAGGTTTGTATGGGAGTAGTTTCTGATCATATCAAGACCCAATTCCTGATCACAAATATTATTGACGCATAAGTATTTTATATAATATACAAAAACTTATTAAGCAATACTAATACAGTAGATATACTAAAATATAACATTTTTTGGTTGTGTGATTATAAATGTGAAACTTAGACGAGGTAAAAGTGTTCGGTTATTCGTACTCTGTCTACTGCACGATATAGACTCACGTGCGAGCATATATTATAACCTATAAAATGCACATAGTGTTGTGATTTATTGTCACGTTTTCTGCGACTTTTGCATAATCAATTATTTACGCATGGATTAAAACTACTTATAGAATTGTTATTACAAATATTTGTGTATTTTAAGATTTTTAAACACACATAAAACATGTTATTAATACTGATCAGGAATTGGGTAAACGATAAGAATTTGGACCCTATTTCTAATCACACGTATTTACAAATATCAATAATATTTTATATGAATGTTTTAAGTGATTTATACGACTAAACTGTTGAATAAAGTCAAAATAGTAATAAATGTAACCAAATGATCAGGAACTGGGTACTGATCAGGAACTGGATCCGTGACGGTAATCGTCGAGAATACTCCAGTTTACCCTTCGAAACCGAAAACTATGCATGCACACGCTATTTACTCACGGCTCTCGAGCAATCGTCCCCGAAAAAGAGGAGCGAACTTAAAAGCCCGTATACGCAACAACCCACATCCGCGCCAACACTCGGGCTTGCTGCGCGACACAAAACAGCGAAAAAAGTCCGTGCGCACAGTTTTCGGGAGCATAAAAGTTTCGAACGTCCGTCCGAAGAGAGAAGAGGAGCCCGCGGTCGAATATTCGCGTATACAGTCACTCGTCTAACCAGAAACTGACTTTTTTCACTGCTTCCATTTTATGGACTTGGAGGCGCGCGGCGCGGTGCTGTATGCGGATTGTCTCATTGTGATTTTCCGGCTTTTTACTTGCGGGAAGTCAATCGGCGATTAGGATAGTGCGTGGATTAGCTAATTAATTTGAATTATTTAGGATTAAATTATTTGCTCAAAATTTACCTACTTCAAAAACAAACACTCAATACATTAACACCAGCAATCGTGCTCGTACTTAAAAAAACATCCCTCCCCCTTCCTCTCCCTCTTTAACACTCAAACGACGTAATTCCCATAAAACCCCCGCCCATAATACGTCGAACGTCGCTCGGCAAAAATGATCGCCCCGTAGTCGTTTTATTCCATAAAACTGTCGCGCGCGCGCGCGCCACTATAAAGGCCTTCGCCAATTGAAAAACGCGCGCGCCGCGTTATATATACGCGTGCCATTACCGAAGCGTTCGATATAAAACGGGCGCTTGCGACCTTTACGAGCTTTCCTTCAGCGCGCTGTTAAAGCGCGAGCGCAATTAACTCGCTTCCTAAACTCCTGCACGAAGACGCCGCGAGATTATCTTCGCAGCGCGAACGCAGGCGCGTGTGCGAGCGCGTCGCATGAATTTTAATGATGGTAGCGTGGAGTTTTTCACGGTTCGAGGGTGGGGAGTTTATGAGCGCGATGACGGTTTTGGTTTTAAGTGGGTTTTATCACTTGTTATTGGATGGGTGGTTTTTATTGGTAGTGTAAGTGAGGAGCGCTGAAAATAGTGAAATAGAGGACGCTTTTGGATAACTATGTCAAACTTTTTACTATTTGCATAAAAATTTTACATTTTTTTAAGCACAAAAGAAAATTAAGATTTCCACAAGAGTAGGAAGAGTCATTTGTATAAGAATAACAGTTTTTACATTCAAATTTTGTTACGATTAATTTAAGATATTTAGATTTTGTATATAATCTTAAACTTGGATTGTTTTTAATTCTTTTTTTATAACATGCATTATTTAATTTGTTGAATATTTACCGAGCTAATCCATTTTATTACAGTTTTATTACGGTCAACTTTTACGCTATAATAAAACTAACTTTTTAAAAAGAAATAATCATTGTATTTTTTAACCATACAATAAAATGGCATTTATTAACGGTAAATATGAAATTTGAATGGAAAAAATCGGATAATTTTAAGTTACAGTATTAAAATTCGTATTAATACTCAGAATTCTTACCTTTGCGATTTATTTATAATGAAACATTGTTATTTTTCTTTTCAAAAGAATCTATTGAATAATTTATAAATATTTTTAATGTTAGTTATTTATAATATTGGATAGCATCAGGATAGAATTTTATTTAAACAGAAACAGCACGTATAAAAATGCAGCGACATTTTTTTTAATATTTAGAGCAATGAAATAATCATGTTTAAATAATTTTATGTTGCCTGCATAATATTTAAAAGTCAAGATTTTAGTAATTCGTTGAATTATGACTGGAATTAGAAAATATCATTTCACACTTAAAATTTAAAATTTAAAACACAGTATGTAAGTAAAGAATGTTATGTCAATGAATATGTGAAGCTATATTATTAGATTACTTATAAAAATAAAGATAATTATTACTTTTATATCCAAACCATTTGTTTATTTATCTATTAGTCTAAGAATAAATCACCTTAACAATATAATTTCGATACAACGCACAACGAATTACTAAAATCTTAACTTTCAAATATTATACAGGCAACATAAAATTATTTAAACATGATTATCTCATTGCATTCTCTAAATATAAAAAAAATGTCGCTGCATTTTTATACTTGCTGTGTTTTGAAATAAAATTCTATCCTGCTGCTATCCAATATTATAAATAACTAACATTAAAAATATTCATAATTTATTCAATAGATTCTCTTGAAAAAAAAATAATAATGTTTCATTATAAATAAATCGCAAAGGTAAGGATTCTGAGTATCAATACGAATTTTAATATTGTAACTTAAAATTATCTGATTTGTTTCATTCAAATTTTATTTTTACCGTTATTAAATGCCATTTTATTGCATAATTAAAAAATACAATGATTGTTTATTTTTAAAAAGTTAGTTTTGTCATAGCGTAAAAGTTATCCCTAATAAAACTGTAATAAAACGGATTAGCTCGGAGTCCAGATAACAGACCGAGCGCTCAGTGTACAATGAAGTACAGCAGCCGCCTCGGAAGAGCTAAACGAAGGAAAAGCTACTGCAGAGACGAAATTCAAACGCTTGTCCCGTTTTCTTGAAAACTCTATACCTGCGGTCTAATGAGGTTCTCATACTGATCCTTTTTCCAGGAGCAGCCATATGGTACGCCAAAGTTTGCGAGGACTCTGTGACTGCTTCAAAACGCGTCGCGACGAAACACCCTCCGTTGCCCATCTCTCTACTCATCTCTGGTATTACCCATTTACGCAATCTTAATATGCCCAATAGTATCTCGTAATTCGTAGGGCGTTGACATTTTTTACCACACAAAGTCTTCATTTTGAGGTACATGAAAACATATCCCATAGTTTCAAAAAGATCCGTGACCCAAACTCCTGATACTCTCCTGGGATGTTTATATATATATATATATATATATATATATATATATATATATATATATATATATATATATATATATATATATATATATATATATATATATATATATATATATATATATATATATATATATATATATATATATATATATATATATAAGTGTGTCTTTGTACCTGTATGTACTTTTCTAATAGCTCTATTTGTATGAGAATATATGGTTTAATTTTATAAGTTTATTATTCACCCCCTTCCCTTCTATAGAACATTAAAGCATATTTTTATTTATATAAAGTAAGTGAAGTGTAGCGCATTGTAAAAGAAAAAACTGTAAGCGATGTGAAATCTACTTAACTCAGGCGTCATAATGGTTACGGGCGCGCCATTCGCTATTATGAGCTCCGAGTTCAGCAGATTTCAGATCTAACTTTTTCAATTTCTACGGTATCAAAAAATTTAAAACACTTACGCGGCAACTGAACTATTATGTACTCTCTAAAATTACGAAATAAAAAAAGTATTAAAATTATCTGATTTTAAGAAGAAAATTGAATTTATTCGTACGATATTTCAATATATGCCATATGGGCAATTATCAAAAAGTTAAACTGTTTAATCGAGAAAACCACATAAGTAATATTAATATTTTATTTACCATTCTAAAAAAATGTATGTGATTTGTGATTTGAGTTTTAATGTTATATTAAGCTTGTCTCTTTCTAATTAAATACTTTTTTGTCAATATTACTGTTTATTAATTTATTAATATTTTCTAATAAGCAGCTATATTCAACGATGAAAGAGCAAATTGCGCGGGATATTGAAATTCCTACCTAAAATATTGACGTATACAATAATAATGTATTTGAGAATGTCATGTTAGTTACCATTGAAGATATCTTTTATAAACTTATATAAAAAATTAAGTTTAATTTATTTGCAAATTTTTCAAACCAAATACCACACCTAAAATGAACAGATAAACCGCTGGAAGAGCGATCGAAATCGCTAGTTATGTAAATTATATGTAGTTGTATACGTTTAAAATTATATAAATAAACATCAATCGATAAGCAAATAGATTTAAATTTCAAGTTATATTTAAAATTATATACATAAACGTCATTCACCAGAGATTAATGATGAATTCCGAATTACGATATACCAGAATATCTTTCAATTAAGTAATAATCGTTTGATACAACTTCAAAAAATGTTGTTTTCTTCCATTTAAAAATTCTCTAGAACATTAAAACTCACAACTGATAAAAGATTCCCACACTCCTCAACAATCACTTAATAATAAAAAATACATTCCCATTTCCCACAACCCCGCAACCATCCCTTCCAACAAACAATAAAGCACACCTCCACCCGCCGGCCGCATCTTGAGTTTCTCTCGCATCCTCACCGTCGAGAAAACTCAGGTGTATATGTATACACACACACAGCATCGCCATCGTCGTGGCGCGCAACTCGCTGAAAATTCATCGCGCATATCTCGCGACGCCGACGTCGCCATTTCCCCTCGCTCTTCTTTATTCCCTCCTTGCTCGCTTTTCTCTCGTGATGCATGCACTAAAAGCGAAGCTCGCCGACATTAAAATGTATTGCCCGGCCCTCGACGCCACCGAGGCGTGATAGAAATATCAATAATACAGCGATGACGGCGTAAGTTTTACCTACTTCTCGAGGAAGAGGAGGAGGACGAGGAGGATATATGTATTTTCTTATCGCGATGCGGGTGATATTCCGCGCGGCGTGGAAATTAAATTCTTTTTATCGGGCCGGGGGGTGTGCAGCGAGCTTTTGTAGAGCTTCGTGTGGGGGGTCTTTGCGAATGAATGCGCGTGGTGTTTAGCGTGAATTTTATAGGGTGCATGGGAGGTGATTTATTGACTGTGTAGGGGTGTAAGGTGTGTGTTGGAGGGGAATGGAGATTGCTTTGATGTTGAGTGTGGAAGTTTTTACAGGGGGATAGGGGACTTCTGGCTGTGAGAGTCTTTGGGATGTAGCATAATGGAGAAAGGAGGATGCCCACAGAGTTACAATATTTGGTCCGTTGAAAAGGAAGGTATCAAATTAATGCCACTATTCAGAATTCCTCAAAAAGTGGGTTTGAAAAAAAAATCTACTTGAGTATAGGAAAAGTTGAGAAAAATGCTGTAAGAATTCGGAAATATTAGTAGAAATTCTCGAGTATGGACAGAACTTAAATATGTTTTTAAATGGAACAAATCTATGAATATTTTTTCCTTTAGGTTTCCCCACAATTAGAAGGCTCAATTTTCTTTATAAAATTCATATCGAAGCGAGCTTTAAAAAAAGATTAGATGTATTATTTAGCGTTTAAGATATTTTGTGAAATTAATATACATGAAAGGTAATATTTTACCTCTATTGATTTCCTTTTAATTTTGATACGTGATATATTTGCTACCGAAATTATTATTATTATTTTAGAATGAGTCGAACGAGTTTCTACTACGCGCGTCTTTTTTGTACTATCTGAAAAACTTTTTTTATTCTAAAATCATTTAACATCCCAACATTTATGATATCTAATAGTTATTATTGAATTTTAAGTACTTCATTAATGATATAATGATATTATGAACACAATGATATTAAAAATAATCATATCAACATTATACCTGATGACAGCAAGGATTATCGAAAATTTTATAGAAAAGCTCAATTTAATAAAAAACTCAAAAATGCGTGTTTGTTTATGAACATCCTTTGCAATTCGAACGATAATAAATCGCAATTAATCATATGTACAATCGTAAAAACAATGTATTATATTATTATAAAATTAATAATTATTAAATAGATAATAATTTAAGTAAATCAGCGCTAACTTATTTTCAACCCCACTTCTATTCTCTATTTAAACACTTATGACAAACATTCCTTCCAAATTAGAACAAAACCCCGATGACTTTTCTCCACCCCCTCCCCCAAAGAAAACACACAACCAGACCAGAATAATTCAAACGAACTCTCCTCTGCTCGCAATCTACCTCCCTCTTCTACCTCTCTCTCTCTCTCTCTCTCTCACACACACACGCTAAAAACTCGCGAACTTCCACCTGTCAAGCCCGCGCCCCGCACGCACTGCGGCGAGACTCGAGATAAGTCGTCCCAATTACAAATTTATTCCAATCTCATCTGCCGCCGCTGCTGCTGCTCTACTCACACGCGCTCCCGTCCCACTTAAAATTTTAGCGCTCACCCGCATGACTTACTCTCTTCGTCGAGGCCAAGTTCCACCACCCCTCCGAGAGAAAGAGAGAAAGAGAGAGAGATACAAGTGGACGCGTGTACACGCGAGAAAGGGGAAGAAACGCACTCCTTTTTTTGCGCGTGCAATATTTTCATGGAGGAGAGAGAGGAGAGTCGAGTGCACAGCTCTTGGCCCCCTTTCGAACTTTTGCGTTTGAAGCGCTGAGCGAGACTTGCCGTACGAGTGTGTGTATGCGTGCTTCGGTTTCGCTTTCGACATTTGCGAGGGTGATTTTCGCTATCGCGTGTATCTGAAAGTGAGGTGTATCGCTTGTAGAAGTTTGCAAGTGCGTTGTGAGTGTGAGATATAACGATAATGTCAATGATATTACTATCTATCTATAATATGTTTAATGCATTTACGAGCATTGTTAGCAATCATTGTAGTATTTTATACTTCGAATTACTCGTACAAGTTTTGACTGTACGTTCAATTGCATGATCAGATTATTGTGAATAGAAAGTATTGAAGTTGGGTGTGTGGTGAAATATTTTACACTTTTAGAAATGCTAGGATTACACTTACGTGAATGTATATGTGTTATTATAGATGAACCCGGTTAATATTATTAACGCTCAAAATACTTGATTTCGTCTTCTATCGAAGCCCGGGGTTCAAACGTATGCGTGCACTAAAAGCAGCCGTTCACGCTGCAGTTGCCTTTTTGGCAGATTAGTCCAAAAGCTTTATCTTCTCTTATCGGAATACAAGAGAATCTCCGTACGACCGACCCGAACGAGAGCTCGAAAACCACTCTAGAAAAACCACGCGTTTTTTTAATACAAACGGCGCAAACAGTAGCTCTGATACACTGAAAATGCGCCACATAGTATACGGTACAAGACGCGCAATGTGATTTTCCGGTGAGCATAATTTACGCAAACTGGGTTAGACCAGCCTCTAAGACCAGGCTCGGACCTCTAGTAGGATGATTCTAGGGAGCTCTCGATTCCATCGTCGCGTACTGATACAGGGTTGAAATCTTTTCAATCTCAAGGTGCGCGCCTATGGAATACGATCCCTCGACGTATTAAGCATTTGCCCTCACTACGCAGATTTAAAGCGACAATTCGCGACTATTTGCTACGTAAGTCCAGGGACATGGACCATGTATATCTAATGTAGAATGACGCTAATTATAAGAATGTTGACTATAATAGAAATTGAAGTTTGATAGTCAGAAAAAAATGTATTATTCGTAATGATAAGAATATGTGATAAGTGTAATGCCGTGATTGATGTACGACAGGTATAATATTGTGCAATATATGTAAGTTAATGACGAGCAATGTCGAGCTGTGATATGATTGACTATACTAATGATCTCTGTAAATATGTATTATTATTGAATGTAGTTTTATTGTTTTTGACTTACACAGAATAAACATCTAATCTAATCTAAGTCACCTGACTTGACCATATTCAATAAAATCTACTTCTAAACCAGCAACCCCCATCGTAAATTCAATACTTACATAATCCCAATTACTTTTATCATAAATACCGCTTCAAGACCATATCCTCCAATTTCCAATTCACGGAGCAGTAATTCCACGAGCAATCTCTTACGGTACAACCGCAGTCTATTTACACCGAGCGCAGCGCGTGTACATTACCCGCGCGTGCAGGGGGTGGGGGTGGCTTACAGCAACTATTTCCGCGGATACCAGCGGTGGTGTACGTTTTTGCGCGCTGCGAATTTTCCCCGCAGTACGGCCGGAGTGAGTTGGCGTGCGTGCGGACGCGAGCGGCGGGGTTAATGGGGTGGAATTTTATCTAAAAAGTGGGTAGGCTGGAGGGTTGCCAGGAACTTTGCGGCGCGGCGCTCGCATTGTTGTCGCGCGCGCGCCGTAATCGAAGTCGTAAATGCCTTCGAATTACTCCGTGGGGTGATAACGATTTTTTCGTTGTTGGTCGTTCTGTAGGTTGGTTGGTTTAGTGATGCGTAGTGCGTTTCGCGGTTTTATTCAGTTGTACACTTTTTGGACTGAATTTGAATTTTGAGCTCGAGTCCTGAAGGGGGATGCAGCGAAACGAGTTTTGTCGCACTGACAATATGTTGCAAGGTGTTATTCTCAGATCAATAATAAAAATATGTATATATAATTCTTATTAAAATTAATACCTTAATAGGATGGTATTTCTGAGAAGCTTATACATAGAAAAGGAATAGGAAGTCACATTAGGAATAAGGAATAAAAGATCCGCGCCCGACAAACATTACCTATACATTTAAGCAATATGTTATATTTAAACTTACGTACGAAGATGATTTAGTAAAGGGATGATTTCTTGCGTGACTCACCTGTAACATAAAAATAAAAATGCAATTAGTAAATAGAATCCAACTTGAACCAGAGATATATTTTTATTTGAGTTTTTATAATATCATTTTTAAATTTTAAATTATATCTTATAATTTTTAACCCTTTCAATCACGACTTTTTATTTTGAGGGATGCAATGTTTTTAATTTAAGATTTAATGAAGGTAGATGTGAATAATACAATTTTGGTATCAATTTCAAATTGTTTTAGTATAAAAATAGGCATGATAGATCATGAAGAAATCACATATTAAGGAAATTTAATACACACTTTTCCATATTTAATATGCACGTTTATTGCATCTTATTTTAGGTAGGCTCAGTTATTAAAATGTTTCTACAAATTATTTCGAGAGTTATAATTTAATGCGTTGTTACCGTTCTATCTTGTACCTTCTATGTTACATGTAGCTGAATAATTGTAAATAAATGGTTATTTTTGGAAGTTGATAATTATGAGAAGGATTAAGTCTAACATAATGAAAATATACAGTACACCATCATCTAGATATAAGCCCAAGATTATATAAATGTGCATGATTATTCGCAGGAGACAATATGCAGAGATAAGGCAACAACGAGCGCGCGCATGGCGAGACCAGACGCTCGACTAAATTGGGATAGAGTTTAGCCAATTACGTAGCTTATAGGTAGTTAGAGAGTAGGGTGTATCGGTATCCACACGACGCGATATTCTACGTACGAAGGTAAGACAAACCAAGTTATAAGCTGGCGCTGTCCTAAAATAGAAATACACACTTGAGATATTGGATATCCGGGTTCGGGAAGTGTTGACTTTATTCTTGTTGAGAATTATAATAATAATTTGTTACATGTATACTCTTGAACATAGACTATTAGGTATTCAATGAAATGGAGATGAGTTATCACTATAAAACTATGAAAGAGAAAATAATCAGGTAAGTAAACACAATGGATGATGTCCTACAACTAACAAAGTTTTTATTTGATCTCACATTTTCTAATTTTGTTAGTTTATTGATGCTTTTATTAAACTTAACTTGTTCGCCCATGTGTGTATCACGATTTAATCTTGAAATCAATTTTGACTATTATTAGATTAGCTACAAAGTTGAAAATTTCAGCATAGGTAGATGTTCTCGACAAAACTAGCATATTGTACCTACAAAAGAGCAGCGCAAGACACGGTGCGAATAAGAGATATTCGAGCGGTAATGCGTTATCGAGCGATGACGACTTCGCGGCGTTAAAACACCGAGTAAGTTTTGTGATTAGCTGCGATATCGGCGGCTTTGTAGATACGCGTCGAAGACACAATGAGAAAAAGTCAAGTGAGCAAGCGCGCTGGTCGGATTCGACTGCTGGATGTTGCACGAGTAACATCGCTCCTCGAGTATAATTGTGTGATTCGGTTAAAAAAGAGCAATTCAGTCTATTAATCTTCGTAGGTTTAGTACACGACATAGGATTGTTGCTTTGGTTTTCGTTATTTAATAAACTGATTTAAACTAAAAGTGTTTTAATAATTGTATCACCTCAGCGCGTGGAAACTGCTTCGAGCAGTAATAGTACAAATCGGTAGATAATAGATGATATACATAAAAAAACTGTTTTTTGGAATGATCACACTCTTCATCATGAATTTGTGTGCGCGTGCGTGTGTATGTATGTGCGCGCGCGCGTGATTGTGTGTGTGTGTTTGTGCGTATGTGTGTGTGTGCGTGTGCGTGTTGTATATGTGTGTGTGTATGTATGTATCTTTGTGCGTTCGTGTGTGTCGTGCATGTTTGTATCTTCATAGCTGTGTACTCGCTTATGTGAATATCCTTGCTGACACACGGAGCAAATAAAAATATCCCACAAAAGAATCATTTCTTAAAAACCTTCTTTACTAAAACGAACTATGCGCCAGCTCTTTTCGTCAAAATCCTACGAAAGCCGACCAAGAACGAAACCCCACTGCATCCCCTTCGCCGTCCTCCTCGACGAGCCTCGATCCTCGGCGCAGTTCAATAACCACCGGCTTCTCCGACGCCAGGATCGAGTCCTGGCGGCCTCAGCCAAACGCGGACTCGCACTCCTGCCGAGCGGACATTAACGATATCGCCCATCTGCAAATCCGGCAGTCTCCCGAAAGCTTAAATCTGGCTCAGCGTCTCGCCTATCTCCTCCCCCCCCCCCGCCCTCCCCTTCTTCTTATTAATGCGCGGCCTCGACTATCGTTTATATCGCCGCCGCCGCCGCCGCCATTCTCATGTAAATTAGCGCGCGAATTTACATTTCGCTGCGCCGCGGCGATATACACCCCGCGCCCGGGAGTTTCGCCTGGGAGAAGACGACGAGGAGGACTGTAGCTCTGTGTGTGTGTGTGTGTGTGTGTGTGTGTGTGTGTGTTTGTGTGTGTGTGTGTGCTTGTGCGTTGTTGTGGATGTGTGTCTGTTTGTGTGTGTGTGTGTGTGTGTGTGTGTGTGTGTGTGTGTTTGTGTGTTTGTGTGTTTGTGTTTGTGTGTTTGTGTGTTTGTATGCGTGTGTGTGCGTGTGTGTGTGTGTGCGTGCGGCTGAGCCGAGTGTACGCGAGGGTGCGGGAATATTGGTTTTTCTCGCGCATATAGGGAGATTGGAAGCGGCGCAGCGGGAATTTGGACGGTGAAAGCGCGGAGGAGGGGTTTGGAGGTTTATTGGGTGATGGGAGGGGAGCTTTCGAAGGTGCGGGGGATCTAAACTTTTATTGTGACTGACACCTGTCATTTTCTAAAGCCCGATGCTCGCGGTTTCGAGAGAGGCATGCCAGGCGAAAATTCTTTGCTTTCGCTAGTACATTTAAAATACTTTTCAAGATTTTTTAACAATACTTTTGAAATTGTGCTAGTCTTTATTAAATGTTATGCGCATATAAGTAACAGACAAAATTTAGTTAGTTTACTTTTTTTGAATTCTTAAAATTACTTTTAATGGACTTTTATTAAAATACCAGTATTCATTTCTTGATTTAAACAAGATGAATTCAAGTACAGGCAAATGCATAGCATTCAAGTCTCTTTCAGAAGTCGAATAAAAGCTCCAGAAAATTAAATCTATATTTTAAAAATTCATCAACATTTGAAAATCTCAACTTTCTGGCAAGGCGCATGAGTCTACCTGAGTATCTTTTTTACACAAAAGAATAACAGAACATTTATTATTAGGATCCGTTAATTAACATCAAATCGAAGTATCGAAATTTAGTCGGAGAATTTATTTGTCTTTCCGGAGAGCTGAATAATAGTTTTTACAAAACGTCAGGTATCAATTACAAGAGAACAGTAAAAAGTTTCAGAGAATTTCTCATATGCGAGGATAGGATAACAAATTGTCATCGGAGGATTTCCACTGCACAGTCTCAATGAAATATTCCAATCTCTCAATTCGTCAAAAAACTAAAGTTAATTGCATTTTTCCTGCGCGTGTCAAAAACACTTTTGCCATCCAACAGCTCCCCCTCTCTCTATCTCTCTCTTTCTCTCCCTCCCTCTCTCTCTCTCTCTCTCTCTCTCTTTCTCTCCCTCCCTCTCTCTCTCTCTCTCTCTCTCTCTCTTTCTCTCCCTCCCTCTCTCTCTCTCTCTCTCTCTCTCTCTCTCTCTTTGCACGCTCAACCAAGCTAAAAGACGTGCAATGCGATTCCCGAAAATTGAAACTCAAAGAATGTGAAAGCGAGGAATTAAAAAAAAAAAGAGAGGAAGTTGGCGAGGAGACGCGAAAAACTAGATCCATCCGAGCAGCGCATTCCACGCCGCGCCGCGAGCCGTAAATTTCATTAAAACAAACCGTGCGCGCGCAGCGGCAGCTGCTGCTGCTGCGACCGATAATTGCCTGCGTAAGAGACGATCGATGAAAGTTAAAATCTTTACGGCCGTGCGTGTAGTATAGCGGGGAGTATGCTTTCTTTAAAAAAATTAAAAATTGAGGTTAAGATTGGAATTTATATTTTTATCAGTCATTCCATTGTGGTATAGTGTGTATAGTAATAGGATATACCATGGAATTCATTCCTGTAAAGTAATTTATCAATATCTTTTTGTATGGGTCACAGTTTCTAGTAAAATTTCATTACTTTTTGTCATGGAATGGAAACAATCTTTCTTTTTTAGCGACTAGTCACACAGATTTAATGAGCTACACGCCAAAATTAAGAAACGAAACATTTCTGCTTTTTTTTACTGAGGATTCACTCTCATTTAGATGACTATCGTTCACTCAATTGGTACAAAATCAATGAACGGATCGTGATTTTGCAAATAAATATAATAATTTATCGATCCATAACAATATATTTTATAAAAGATTAGGTAAATCATAACTGCTACTATATACCTTCTTATATTTTCACGAATAATTCTAAAACTACTTATGATTTTTGACTGCCAAGCTCTAAATATTCGAAGATTTTAAAGATTGTATATTTTAACACGAGTGAGTACTCAATTTACCACTTTCCATATTTAGTTCTCTACAAGATATTAACAAAAACTAGAAACAAGTAAGAGTAAACGAAGACCTACAACGATACGCGTATACGAACGTTATACGAATTGGTTCGATTCGAGCGGCGCGCTGGTATTTAACGTATTGATCAACTGCTCGGCATCCGCGGGCCAATAAATACAGGAGAAGGGCGGCTGCAGCGCGGAGTCGCGCGGAAAAGGCTCGATCGAATGAGCCAGTTGCGACAGAGGAGGGTGGAAACAGAGAGACAAAGAGAGAGTGCAGATCCTGATTAAACTTCGCTCTCTCTCTCGCAGCCTAATGGTTTATAAATAAGGAAAGAGAGACTGCTGAAGCTTTGCGAGACAGGGATACTGAGATAACTTTATTTAGTTAGATATGCTATTTTGTTTCGTGAAAAGAACTTGGTTTTTGATTATAGTTTAGGCGGTGTTTTCTAAAATTAAAAACCACTGCTAACTGCTTTAGTACAATACTTTCTCAAAGAGATTTAATGTATAGTTTATTTAATTTTTACATTGATAAAAGTTATTTTAGGAATAATCGTCAATGTTATTATAAATAATGTTATGGACAATGATGCGCTCAAGGTAAATTAAAATAGTGTATTGTTGGCTCAAAAATTTAATTAGTTCTATGCTAAGTTATTTTTGATAACCCTACCAAATTTTAATAAAATATAGAAATCGTTCATTGTGACCACAAAATGTGATTATAGAAGATGTATATTCGAAATTTAAAATACTGTTTCGTGCACAAAATTAATTTAAAAGTGAGTGTAAGATACACCAATTGAAAAAAAACTACATAAACTTTACAAGTACCTATACGCATCTTTTTGACATATCAGACGTATAAAGTAACAAAAATAATTTTTTTTATATTTTTATAAATTTTAAAAATTTAAAATCGCAATTCTTTAACAAAATCAAGCTTTAAGGAAATTGCAAGATATCACCAATCGAAAGAAAATTACGTCTACTTCACGAAGCTATGCATCTTTTTGATGTATTTAACGCATAAAACAATTAAAAATATACTTTTGTCTTTTAAAATTTTTAGTTTATATTTTATAAAAGTTTCGACCTTTTATCAAAGGCAAATAATTTTCGCAGATTCTTATGCTTGTAACTGAATAACTGATTATATGAAAACTCTGCTTAAATATTTATTTAGTAGCAAAGGCAACCCTTATTCAAATTAAAGTTTGGTTTAAAATGCTAGTTTCCTAGCAAATAATTGAATTTGGCTAATAAAAGTCATATTATTAAATAAACTACACTAATGCGATGTACGCGCGCTGTAAGCAGTATATGCTTCAGCGCTGTCGTCACAGGTAAGCGAGCCGTGTGAGTATCGCGGGGACGCACCGCGAGTAAGTAGCGCCCGAGTATCGGAGCAAGCTACTCAGCGAACCAAGCAACATTCTTGGGTGTCAAACGCGTGCCCAATAAAGTGTGATTCAATATACGCCTGTGTTCATTGGTTACTCAACTTCTCTACCTGATTTCTCGTACACCTACACGAGGCTAAATACCTTGCAACTAATATTTACTTTACAAGCTAATTTGTTTAGAACAACTAGTGCTTTTTTAGCTTGAAATTATTCATCGTCCAATACGTACGTTTGCGTATTGTAACTATTGAGTTATATATAACAAGCATCGAATTATCTTATGAAAAGAGATCGAGCAAAGAACGTTATTATATTTTCTTTATTTCCTGCAAGATTTTGTTTACTGCAAAAATTATTTACTGATAAAGAATCATTATTCTAACAAAATTAGCCAAGTCTGCTAAGAAAGACTGTTCCATTTAATACCAGTAAGCGTAAATAACCTACTAATCATAGATAGTAAATATTTTATATCGGAATTGCAATCATAAAATTCGTTTAACATTCTAAAAATAATTCAAGCTTCAAAAGCACCCTCTATGCGAACAAACTTAACCATATGCCGCGCATACATCTGGCATCTCAATAACTTTTCAACACTCGCGTCAGCTCTCGCTTTCCCGGAAAAAGTCACTTTGCACTCGCGCGCAAACGCGAAACGCGCGTAAGTAATACAACTTTCGCGGATTGACTTCCCTCTCGCCTATTTTTTGTCCCTTTGACGTTTCGCGATACTTTTTTGCCTTTTCACTCGCGCGCTTTGCTCGATATAATATATTACGCCGAGTTTTTCCTGCGCGACGCCGCGCGCAATACTTCGCGCCCCGTTATATACGTACCAATGTAAAAGTAAAAGGAACGAGCTCTCTTTTCTCTCTCTCTCTCTCTCTCACGCGCGCGCTAAAATACTGAATTATTCAGCGCTCCGACGCGGATTTCTTCGTGTCTTTCTTGCGCGGGTGGATCGAAGTACGAATCAAGAGACTTATGCGAAGCTGTACCGGAACGCCGCTGACGGCGAGTATTGATTGCGAGGGATTTTGTTGTACCGGATGATTGTATTGATTTTTCAATTTTAATTGCGTTTAGTGAAGGGAAATTGATGAAACGTTTGCTTTATTGCTTTATTGATTGCTTTATTGAATGGATTCTACTGGGGTTTAGTAAGGTTATTAATTAGAAAATTTAATGAGAATAGTCGTGGTAAAGTGACATTGAGATTTGAAACATTTTTATTAATTAAAAATATTATATAAGGACGGGTGCAGGTAATGTGTCCACCTTAAGGACCTTTCGATTCCCAGTAGATATATATCGGATTTTGGAGCTTCGGAAACTATTGAGACATGTTATTTGAACTTCTAACTGTAATACCTCATGAGTTCTTTGCAAAAAAATTTACTCTATAAATTTTAATTAAAGAAGTTCTAAGTGACAACAGTGTTGGTAAAGTGGCTACCTATCAGTTCTTATGATAAAGTCGTATAGTAAGTGCTTCAGAAAGTCAAGACTAGCCTAGCAGAGACTTTCTTTATGTGTTATTACGTTAAGTGTCGCTATTTTGGGATTAGTAGGCCTAGGAATTTTGAATAAGCAACCGCCGTTTTCATTGGCGTCGATTGGCTTTTGCCTTGCGATGCATTCGTATGGCCACTTTACCAACCGATAAACGTCAACGAAAGTTGCAATTTTCGCATCGAAAATAAACTCTACGGCAAAAATTGGTACATGCATCTTAAAGTACGCAAAGAAGCTACAATTTTACGTATCGTATGAATTTTTGTTCGCTCACATCACGCTGATAAAAGTGGTTTCTTTACAGTTTTGTTTTGATGCTTTTGCGCGTAAATGTGACACTATCTTATAATTAGAGGGCGCTAGCGGCGAGGTCACCACGCCTCTCAACATCGATTGTCACAATACATATACTGTATGAGTTACGGCGCCCCAAAATATCGCATACAGCGAGATCTTATGTAGGTGGCCACATTACATGCACGGCATAATTACCTGCACCCACTTAACATACGTTGCGTTGTTAATATTTTTTATACGATTTGAATAAAATTTTCTGAAATTTTCGTGAATTTTGACTGGTAATTGTAAAAGATATAAATTTATTCGAGGGTAAAAACACGATTATTTTATTAAATTACTTGTACAGCTTAGTAACAAATTTATTTAAAAATACGATAAAATAAAAGCATGTTTTTCCATTTTCATGAAAACTTTAGTATGCTATTCAGTTAAAAATAGTTTGGATCTGTTAATTAGAAATTAAATAGCAATAATAATAGATTGACTAGCTCTAAATATGATCATTTTTTAGTTCTAGGCTACCACTCGGTAGCGACGCCTTACTAAGGGAACTCGGTGTATGTTAAGGTTTCATTAGAACATAATCTACAGCCGGTACTTCAAATTTACGCAAACTGATTAGCCAATTTTCAGCGAGTCAAAATTTATTTTCGAAACCTTAAAATCGTCACTTGCACTTTAATAGACAAATAATTTTATCTACAGAGAGGGCAGTTCAAAAACTAAATATTCTTACGAAGTCAATATTCATGGCTCTAATCAAAAGCTACAGACAAATTTACCTACGGGTGTTCATCTTTCATGCTATAGACCTTCCCCTCCGCTCATAATACACTATCACTCAAAAATTCCAAAACTATTTTACCGTAAAACACCGCCAACCCAATTTCCGCACCGTTCATTATTCCCCACACACTTCACAAAAAAATGTCAACCACCGTCCCAATTTCCCCGAGAATATAGGCCTCGCGTGCCCAACAAGCCGCAGCCGCAACGAAATTAAGAAAAACAGTGCACCAAAATAAAAAAAAAGGCGCGCACGGGGAACTTCTAATTTTGTCGAGTGATTGATTTTGCCTGCGGGAAATGCATAGCTGCAGCGGCAAGCCAATTGCAGGGGGTTGTTCGCTTAGATTGGCTTGGATGCGGGCCAAATCTGTCGAGGCCTATTAAAATTAAACTGCGCGCGACTCGCAAGCAGATGTAAATCGCGAGAGTCGCGAAATTGCGCAATGCACGATATCGCAAGAGGCGCGAGAGATTCGCGCTTGGTCTGGGAGAATTCGATGGGTGGTTGTATTGGGGAGGAGAGTGCGTTGTGAGTTTAACGCGTTTTTGCTTAGGCCTTGAATTTTAATGTTTGGGATTGCCTCACATTTGTGTGTTCCGGGTATGGTTCGTTGTCGAGAGTAAGGTCTCAACTGTATGCGCAAATTTTTTCAGATCTTGTTTTCTTTACGTATTTTTGTAAATAGAACCTACGTACATTATTTAAAATGAATTTACGTGTATTTTAAATGTAAAAATAAGATTTTTATGAAGGTACGTTTTTCTGCTAAACGTAGAAATAGTACATAACGAGAAAAGTAAGGCAATCGAAGTCAGTTTAACTTAACCATCAACACGAACCAAAATATATTTTCCATTAGTTTGAACAGAATGAGATTTATTCAGAACTTATCTTTTTGTAGGCCTCTAAACATTC
This sequence comes from Gastracanthus pulcherrimus, assembly GCA_949152435.1. Taxonomy (NCBI): domain Eukaryota; kingdom Metazoa; phylum Arthropoda; class Insecta; order Hymenoptera; family Pteromalidae; genus Gastracanthus; species Gastracanthus pulcherrimus. The sequence goes on along the minus strand of OX424574.1, from coordinate 12,901,497 downwards.
GTAATAACACCTACTACATTTAAAATAATATTTCGTAAAAATGTGAGATAGGGAATACATTGATGTGAAAGAGTCTGATATTTTATAATGTATCTGGGTGTGTATGTCATGTAAATTTCTAGGAAATTGCTTTTTAACTTTCAAAATTGCTTTTATAGAAACCAAATAAGTAAAGTGGATACCTTTACTGCAAGTTATCAAACTACGGGACTCAGCTCTTTTTAGGAACGAGATAGTATTCATTTCCACGAAAACTTATAAACAGGGAAGACGTAGTCAAAAAGGTTCAAATAAATTATCAAACGAAACGTACAAGCTTATAAAGTACTAAAAATTAGTATTCCAAGAAATATTCTTTTATAAAAGTGAATGTATGAAAATTACAAAAACATTTATCCAATATTAATATCTGTAGCTTCCTGGAATATCGACACATAGTTTCTTTCTTTGTCAAAGAGAACAGCTTTATATACCAATGAAAATTTTCGAATCCGAGTTTTTGATGAATTTTAATGTTTCTAGGTGTTGAGGACATGAAAAAGCGTGTATTTATTTCATAATGACAAAAACCTATACGCAAATATACGATCGAGCAGAACTCGAAGACTTCTCACACCTTTGGGAATTGAAGAGAACAAAACCATACCAGATCTTAACATCTGGGCAGCAGTCGAGGGCCTACGAACGTCACCAAAGAGAGAGAGAGAGAAAGAGAGAGAGAGAGAGAGAAAGAGAGAGAAAGAGAGAGAGAGAGAGCGAGAGAGAGAGAGAAAGAGAGAGAGAGAGAGAGAGAGAGAAAGAGAGAGCGAGAGAGAGAGAGAGAGAGAAAGAGAGAGAGAGAGAGAGAGAGAGAGAGAGAGAGAGAGAGAGAGAGAGAGAGAAGGATAATATTTATTTGTAAATATTTACAAAAACTTTTACATTCAATTTTACATTTTAATGTCACACGTTATCAGTTTCTTAAAATTACATATCACGTCGTTAATTAACTAAAATAAATTGCACATATGTGAAGTCAGGTACATAAAGTATTGCACTTTGTTGTCAGTTATAAAATTTGTGTTTTCTAAATCGTACTTATTATACCTATCAGTCGTTTGAATAAAATTACATACATACATTAACAATCGCTTCCATTTATACTAATAAATACATGCATACTTTTTTAAATTGTTTTGTCAAATTAATAATTAAAAGAAAATATAAATAAAATACACAAATACATCAATAAATTAGAATTTTAACGATACAAAATAAATTAACACAAAAGAATTAAACAAATGAAAAGAAGGGGGAAAAAATGAACATCAACAAAACAATTAATCTAAGCATGCTAGGTATTTCTTGACCGTCACCTTAAAGGCCATTAATGATGGTAGCGTACGAATGGCAAGACGTAGTGAATTCCACAAATGTGCACCTTGCACTTGGACAGATCTTCATCCTGTTTCAGTGCGCATGTGTGTTACTGAGAGTTCTTTTGCATCACCCCTTACAGGACGCTTCGATTTGTTCTTCATAAAAAGCGACTCGAGATAGACTGGCTCTTTAACCCGTAGGATTTTATACATTGTTATAGCCATGATAACGGCTTTTCGAGAGTCCACCCGAGTCCATTCTAATTGTTCCCTGTAGGGGATGATGTGTTCGTCCCTCCTAGCACCTAAAACGTATCGCACACATGAGTTTTGCAGTCTTTGCAGCCGGCTACGAAGTTCAAGTGATGCATCCAGATACACCAGAGAGCAGTAGTCGAGATGCGGGAGAGAGAGAGAGAGAGAATAAGTAGTGGAGGAAATCTAGCTTGGGCTGCACACGAGTGAAGACGGAAGCGACGGGGAAACTTGCCGGCCCTTTGGGCGGCAAAAAAAGTACAGTTCAACTTCGGCTTTCGAGTGGCATGCGTATTACGATAGGGATTCGCGAGAGCGTCATTTTTAAGAAACTAGACCATAATATAGCGAGCACGTCACAGGTCAAATGAAATTTAAAGAATAAAGTGTATTTAATACCGAATCAAATCATTTCTTATAACTATCCTTTCCTTATCCCGAACACCGAGGTTCCTGAATCAGGATAAAAAATATTTTTTTTATTCTGTGTCTGTATGTATAACTAAAAATATCCCATGTGAAAATTACGTGGCAATGTAAAATTACATAAATTGTGTAAAAAAATATAGATACTGGATAAATGAAAAGTTATTAATTCAGTAATGTCTTTTTGAATGCATAGTGTAATATTACACAACCCATCACTTTATATTTTTTATTAAAGGGCACGTATTGATAGATCAACAGAAAAATGTAAAATTCAACTGCTGAGGGTTGGAAATTATGCGACCACTGCTGAGTTAGTGATTTGTACGACTGATAATTCCCAGCCATATTCAAAGTTATTATGTCCGCCGACTATATGTATGTATGTATGTGTGTGTGTGTGAGTATGTTATTTTTAAAATATAATTTTAAGTAATTTATAAAAATTGAAATAATTTTTTGTGTATTACTTTATTCAACGCCAATTTCCATTATAAAATTCTCAAACTCGACTTTTTAGGACCTCTGATTGATGAAGCACTCTGCTAAAGTAGTTAGAAGCAGTTTTTTTTAAGTGCATTTGTTTGTTATCATTTACAAAAACGAATTTATTAGTCCTGGAAAACCACTGGCGTCCCCAATAGTCTATAATTTGCTTGTTCTCTCTAAAATAAAGCAATCGCATTCTAGCAATCGTATAATTCTGCAATATTAATATCATATTTCATGCTTTATAATTCAGCAAGTATAATTGAATTCACCATCCCTTATGACACAAGTATAAGCACTACTCTACTTTAGAAATTGCATCTATTTCCTGTTATAACAGTTCTACGCAAATCCAAGAAGAATATAAAAGAAAAATCGTTGTACACTCACTTTCCAAATCACAAAAAAGGAACAACCTCGGGAAGATCCACTCAAAACCAAATCCCAATCTCTTTTCCACTCCTGTCTCTTCCTCTGACGCACAAGCACACGCACACACGCCAACACACACTCGCACAAATATACGCACACCTGCACACGCACTTACACATACATACGCACGCACACATATACACGTACCTACGCAGTACGCACTTTCCCTCAAATCCGCACCACACGCTCACGTGCGCATCGTACACGCCTGCAGGGCAGCACAGCGCAGCGCAAACAACAACAACAACAACAGCCGCCTGCAGGAGCAGCAGCAGCAGCGAGAAAATCTGCTCTCTCTCGAGTTTTCGATAATACGTATACCTATCCTATACCCGCTGCTGCGCAACACGTGGCCGAGGCGACGCGCATCGCGCACGCATCGCCCGGGCGAAGTATACATCCCCGCGTGCGTCACGGCGGGCTGCAGCTGTTGTCGGGGAGTCGCGCCGCGAGATATGTATATATATAGAGAGAGAGAGGGTTTGGTTTGATATATCCGCCCGCGCGGGCACTTTCAAAGTCCGCGTGATTTTCCAGGTCGATGCTGCCGGGCGCGCCATACACGCGGAGTAGTCCAGTCGGCCGAGAGTTTTGAGTGGAAAAGTCGTGTGCTAAGTCTACTTTTTGTTGATTACTGTGTAACGTTTTCCGTGGAATCCGAATTTGTTACGGCAAAAGTCCTCAAAAGTTTGTGGAAAAAAGTTGTAAGCAAATTACAATTAAAGAATGTTTTTTTCTTGTAATTTTCTATAATTAACCAAAATATATGTAACTCTGGAAAAGAAATCCTTTTTTATACTAGAAAAAGTACCCGTGACCCGATTACCGTCGGTACATTATTTCAAAAGTTACGCGAAATTTAGGCACCTATCTCTTCGCTATGGCCTAGACCAGAGAGTTGGGTGCAAAATAACTGCAAAGTTTTTACAGATAGTTAAAATGTCTAATTATCATATGCAACATGAAAAAATCATTTTTTTTTTAAATTTGACCATTTTTTGGCATGTTTTAAAATTTTCTTAACTTTCAAATTTTCAAAAAATGACTCCATATCGGAGATTTTTAGGCTTCTCGTAATCTTAATTTCCGTCATCGAAAATTGTTGAAATAACCTTTAGTTAAAGCCCTGGCAGGATTTTGTACGATTAACAATTCACGAAAAACGTACGTTAAGTTTGTTTCGAGTAGAATTTATATGTTATTTTGCACAATTTATGGTCAACATGATAACGCTTTAAAATAAGCCCGGAAAAGCAAACAGTGCGTAGAGCTTGGCATGGCGTTGGCACGGCGACGTACGCGGATTTATTGACTCGGCGACTCTAAAATCGAACTGGGGCTTTCCAACATTGAAGCCTATTATCTCAGGAAATATTAACCGTACAAAATCCTGCTAGAGCTTAAATTAAAGGGTTTTCAAGAACTTTCGATGCGGGAAATTAAGATTTCGAAAAGTCTAAAAATCCCCGAAATAGTGACATTTTATGTAAATTTGAAAGAGAAAAAATTTTTAAAACATGCCAAAAAATAGTCAAATTTGAAAAAAACGATTTTTTCTTGTTACGTATAATAATTAGTCACTTTAACTATATGTAAAAACTTTGCAGTTATTTTGCACTCAACCCTCTGGTATGGGTCATAGCGAAAAGATAGGTGCCAAAAACTCGCATAACTTTCGAAATTATGTACCAATGGTAATCGGGTCACGGATATTTTATCTAGTATATAAAGGATTTCTTTCCTACAGTTACATATAGTTTGGTCAATTATCCACATAAATATAGAGAAAAACTTTTTTTTATATAGCACTTTTTTAGAGAATTTAATTCGGACCAATTTTGTATGAAATATTTTTCTCTACGACGTCATCAGGTCAAGTTATTATAAGAAAACTGAAAAAACCGTAATTCTTAAATTTTAATTTGATTATACCTCTTTCCCCCAACTTTTGAGAGCTTGTACCATAACAAATTCTGATTCTACGGGAAATATTACATAGGAATCAAGAAAAAGTAGCCTTAGTATACGACTGTACGAAAAAGCCCCGGTTCCCGGGCTCTGTCGACTGAACTAGAGAGAGGCAGAGTTATCATAAGGTAGTGGACCCGGTTCTCGATAGGTACCCAGTTGTCGATAACTCGAAGGAATAATACGATTTTAGATATATTTTGAGCAATTTTTCGGTACGAGAAAATTATTTCTATATTAAGAATATATCACTGAATAAATATTTTGAATTATAAAAACTCAGTTAGCGCTACTTGTTAAATAGAAATTCACACTTCTTGGCACTCTCAGATTTGATGAGTTTCTCGACGTTTCCTTAATCACGACCGTAACAAACAGTAAACTTTAAAGTGACATTTTTGTAATAAATAGAACGTTTTAAAAAACTATAAAGCCAAGATTAGCTTTAAATTCAACAAAATAAGCGTAATCAAAAAGTTAAATTTTGATTTATTTACTTATAACTATTTTAATTCATATATCGACAACTCCGTCTTAATTATGCGTACGTACCCAGTTGTCGATAGTCAGATAATATATACAAAATACAAATAAATTTTTCTTTAAATGTTATTTCAATGCTTAAAAGTACTTAAGCACTACTTTTAATTAATAATTATGTAATTATAATAATCAAAATGTGTATGTTATTCAATCAAGTTTTGACATAACCTAGAACCTAACCTGAATAATGGGCTTGTTGGTATATCGAGAACTGGGTCTTTTGCATCTATCGAGAATTGCTCCGACTCGTAAAATGGTTATCGACAACTGCTCCCTCGGATTATTTTTTCGTTTATGAATTTAGAAGTAAACATTACGTTAAAATTTCGTCTTTTTCGAGTTATTTGCTAAATAAGTATATTAATTAATAGTTGAAAACAAAAAATTTCAATTTTTTTTAAATTAAAGCATTTTTTATAGCGAAATAAGTTGAGTCTGTTACTAACCTATCGAGAACAGGGTCAACTACCTTAGTCACGGTATCCATGCAGCGCGGCCCGGCGACGCAGCTCCCTCGCGGCGACCCGTTCGACCGGTGCGTCCCGGATGTTTTCGCATCTAGGTATGTCTGGCTCAGGGCTTGGTTGTAGCCGGGGACGAATGTGGATGTTGTTATAGAATGTATTACCTGACGCTGTGAATCCGAATATAGGGGAGAACGGGGTAATGCCGGTCACTGGCTAATTCCGGTCACCCTTATTTTCAATAATCTAATCATTTTTAGGTAATAATTCGAATAGTATATTAAACGCAACATAAAATGCAATTAATCTAATGTCCAAACAACCTTCTATTCAGTTTTAATAAGGAATTATACACAATCAAAGTGTAAGCCTACATTTCTTATAAGAAATCTGGTCTATACAATAAGCTTTTATGCATATTTTTTGTTGCTTTATGCAGTTATTTTTTGCATCTTTATTAATATGAACAATCTAAGAATACGAAGTAGTGAAGAAAAAAGAGTATAAACCTATTACTATTTTGTCATTTCAATTTAAATTACTAAGCAGAATGGGGGTAATCCCGGTCACAATGTTATTTATATGACGATCCTGAAAGTGAGGCTAAGAAAACATTTCGCTGCGCTCTCAGGTAGGGTAACTTTGTTTAAGTGTTTTTGATTGAACAGTGGTTATGTTATTATATGTTTCACTATGTAAGTGCGAATAATAATGCGACAGATCATATGAAAGTTCATATAATTGATTTAAAGACATTTTTCACCTATAAAAGTAACTTTTTAATAGTGATCGGAATTGTACCAAGGCTGACCGGTATTACTCTTTGATGTGGAGTAAATTCGGACAAAATGCTTTTTTTTTATTTCGACTTATAACTTCGATATCTTACATTTTTATATTAAACCAATAAGAAATATTTATAGTCAATGGTTTGAACTAACATAATAATTATTTAAAGTTAAAAGAAACAATTTGAAAGTGGAAATAACAAGCACGTTTGCTTACGTGACCGGCAATACCCCATCCTCCCCTACTACTCACTGATCGTGAGTGTTTGTGTGCGTGTACGTGTGCGTGTGCGTGTGTCAGTATGCGTGAATGCTCATGTGAGTGTGTGTGTGTGGATATATGAGGAATTCCACGAGAAATCTGCACTTAGATGGTTCAAAAAATAATAAAAGAAAGTTGTGGCACACCTCTGCAGCCATTTTTATCTCGTTCTATAGGTCATATAATATATATGAATAATGTCCAACGCGCAAAACAGACTATGTCAATTTTTTAAAACGTGTATCAATTTCTCTTGTAGTAATATAACATGGGAATTATGGACTAAAAACGGTCATCATTGATATAACAATTACTTGACTTTTGAGGGTGCAAACAATTTATTCACGCAATAGAATATAAAGTAGAGAAAAAATCTTTAATTTGAGATGTACTGCGTTTAAAGAGATTAACAATATCAAAAGTTATCAACGATTGAAGGTAGTAAATAAATACGAAAAAATCGCTAAATTTCATGATTTTTCAGTTTTGACCATATTTCCGAGTTTCTTCGCGTTCATTCACTATCTTTGATCACGCATAATTTTTGATATTGTTAATCTCTTTAAACGCAGTATATCTCAAATTAAAGATTTTTTCTCTACGTTATATTCTATTGCGTGAATAAATTGTTTGGACCCTCAAAAGCCAAGTAATTGTTATATCAATTATGACCGTTTTTAGTGGATAATTCCCATGTTAAATTCTAATAAGAGAAATTGATATACGTTTTTAAAAAATGACATTGATTTGCGTGTTGGACATTTTAACATAAATTGTATGACCTATAGAACGAAAAAAAATGTTTGCAGAGGTGTGCCTCAACTTCGTTTTTATTATTTTTTAGCCATGTAAGTGCAGATTTCTTGTGGAATTCCTCAGATGTGTACTGATAGTAAAATGTCTTTACTATAAATAAATTGATGCATTTGAAATATTCTGAAAAATTAATTTTATTCAAAATCAGATTCCTTAACTATTAAGACATCATTTGCGTTCAATAGTCAAAACATGAAGCTAGGTTAGTAATTTTTAAAGTCAGACTTATACACTATAAATACATATTCAGTTCACCGTATTTAAAATCTGTTGACTTCATCGTTAAGGAATCATACTAGGTATAAAGAAATTCTATCCTCAGGATGCGTACGTGTGCACGTGTATGTGTGTGTACATCTGTAGTTAAAGCTGAAACACTATTATTTAATACGTTATAATTTATCAGTTACAAATTATAGAAATTGCATTATTGTGTAGCTTATATTTTATATTTTACAAAGCAAAATATGGCTAATATTATGCATTTTGAGGGTATAGTATAGTAGCATGACAGAATGATGTTTGTCATGTTATACTGCATGAATTTGCAAAACGTTGTAATACGTAGTGTAACTACAAACACTAATTAATTCACACTCGAGTATTTGATAAATACCGCAGGTACATTTATGCAACGCAAACTGTTACCAATCTTCATTAGCATACCCCTACCTGAACTGATTAATTTCTCATGCAATTAAATATCTCTCAAGTAATACATTGAAAGTTTGCTAAAACCTCTTATGTATATTCTTATTTTCTACGTAAATTAAAAGACACTACTTTCTTGTACATTATTTCTTTTGCAATCGGAAATGGAAAAATCTGAAAAAATGGATTAACCTGTCAAAATAGCATCAACTTTTTAGTCAATTTTTTAAAAACTTATTTCAGCTACTACTTTGTGTTTCAATAATAGAATTGGTTCATAAAGTTTTAAACATTACTTCAAACATATCTGAATGCATGAGTAAAAAGCTAGACCTATTACAGGCATATTTATCGCCTATGTTTAAAAAATTTTCCGAATGCAACAACAACATCCCTTCAATAATTAGTAATACACGATATTAGTCAGACACACACCTCGCATACACCAAACTATACCAATCAATTCTACAATTCAAAACCCTTTTCTATTATTGCCAATTTCAATCAATTCGCACATCGAAAGCCAAAAAGAGGGAATTCCTTCCTAATTCTCTTTCCTCCTCTCTTCCATGGTCTGCTTCACATACTCTTCGTGCCTAGCCACCGTCGCGGCCGAGATTAACGCAAGCCAATTGACGAGCCCTGCGAAATTGAATCGGGCCGCCCTTTTGTTGCGCTGCGTGGCAGCTGGAAACAAAGAGAAATGGGAGAGCAGAGGCGTTAAAGCATGCGGAACAGCGTGATGCACGATGTACTTTTAATCGGATAGTACTTTTTGTGCTCGCTGCGATACTTAATTTACACGTGGAAGTAGTTTGGTCAGGTCGGGTACAGATTATACGGGGAAAGGTCAAAGTTTAATATGTACTCATGTGAAGTTTTTGGGAGGCAAAAGGAATGATAGTAGATTGCGAAAGATGGAGAATGAATTTTTAAATAGCTTATTAGCCTTTAGAAATTAGTTCAATTGAGGTGAATGTTTACGAATTTCTGTAGGCATTTAAGGCGATAGATACAGTTAAAAAATCTAAAGAATTCAAAATAACATTTCTTGAGACTTAATTTTTTTGGGGTTATTCATTGTATAACTTACCTACCTTGCCAATATTAAATCGTTTATCAAGATTTACAAAGCTCACTGCATGAGCCAAATACATAATTTTAACATCGCTTTGAAAAACAGGATATCCCTGGAATTTTCAATAACTATTCAATAGATATAGAATCATCATTACGTCCGGAGAGCATGTTTTGAGAATTTGTACATCATAACTGAAAGAAAACATGGACACGACAAAAACTTATGTTACTAAAATAGAACACTATTGACTGAACAATTTAAAAAATCGATAATTCAAATAATATAAGTAAAATAAATGTTAAAAGAGAAAAATAGTCCCCAAAGTATTAAAATTGATAGAAAAATAAAGAAAAATCTTCATTTCTAGCAGCATTTTTGAATTGTCTATACGTAAGCTTCTAATGTCACGATTTTATAAATATATATTTTTTTCATTTCTTAAAACAACCCTTCTTTAATATATATTTATTATTTATATACTATAGAATGTTTATGACAATTATTATAATTTTTGTTATAATAGTCAATTATGAAGGGCCAACTAACTAAATGAAATAGTTCATTTAATTTCATAATTCCGTAAGATGACCAACAATTTTTATTAATCATGTCAATTACGAGATTAGTAAAATGAATTAAATTTTAAAATAAATGAACTAAGAGCTTCTGTACAAAGTGCAAATAGTTAGTTTAACTGTATATCGTTTTAAATAATGCCATGCTCTCATTTCATATACGAAATAACTATAACAAGAGGCACTTATACTTTATCGAGAAAATTAGTACGTCACCTTTCACTTTAAAAGTGGAAAACATTGTCCCTATAAAACTCCAGTCTTTCCCAAAGCGAAACGCCAAGAAAAGAAAAAAACGAACACGTCGCGGTATACTTTGCATATTCTTAATTCCCGCTGAACGAATAAATTTCGCTCGCATACTTTCATCATGGAGATTCCATGCCGGCTGGCGGCGCTTGATGAAACATAAAAGTCCCGAATGTCGGAGCAGGCGACGCAACTATATATGCTTTATACGCCTCGGGTATAAACTCTCGTCGGACAAAAGATGCAGCTGAGAAGACGCGTTCGTTCCTGGGATGGAGATGCAAACGCGATTTCTTCCTTTGTTTCGAGGAAAATGCGCCCGTGTTAATGACGGTTTACGAACGTTCGTAAAATGATTAATCGTATATCGTTAGAACTGCATCGTGGAGCAAAGTGCGCGATTGCAAATTGACTTAGCTACTTGTAAATGTTATACACGAAATATTGCTTCTTGCACAAAAGAAAATTGACCGATCTACTTAAAGTTTAATTCTAATACTCATTTATAATAAAAAATAAGTTATTTTTATGAATAATTTTGAGAAAGAAATTTCAATTAGAAAACTTAATATAATCCGATCTCTTAGGGTATCCAGGTTGAAATTTCATCAAAATATAATTAGTAAGAATTATAATACACCCCTGTTATTAAATTTATTTAATGAAGCACAATTTAAGCCTTAATAATTCAAAATTTACCCGCTTGACCTATATAATTCACAAGATTCTATGAAGGGAAGATGAAAAGGTACTTTTCACAACTGTTTTCTGAAGCCAGATAATAACAGAATCTCTTGAAAATGTAATTAAATAATGTTTATACAAATACAAAGTGCGTAGTAAACCGATTTTCTTGTAAATCGAATACTATTTACAGAGATCTGTATTATCGGCATATCGGCTTACTATGAGTATTATCTGATTAAATTTTCAAAAAAATCTGTTATTATTTGCAACCAGAAAGTAGTTTGAAATATTTTCCGTGGTAAGTAAGCAATGCGTATGGGACCCTTTCACATCCCCTTAATAAGAATCCTATTTTATCATTCGAAAAAATTTGTTCTTTCCCTCGAGTTTCAAATTAGGAAAATTCCACTGTACTAAAATATTGGATTACCAGAAAAGGTAGAACAAATTTAAGAATTTTCAATCAATTACCTCCCTGTATATCCAGAAAATCCTGCTAAAATCCTTTAACTCTCGAAAATCTATAAACCACCAGCAACGCTCCAAAACCGCTTACCAAAATCGATCGCCAATGACGTTCGCTAAACCGATCCCTCCGCAGCGTCATCGTTCCAAAAATACTCTCTCTTTCTACCTCAAACCCCATCGCTGCAACACATCCATCCCATCTATTTAAAAACCGGCAAAGAACCCAGAAAAATTACCCCTCCCAATAATCTCGCACACCCCGTGCCCGCGATCGATTTATCGGCTTCCGCATACGCGTCAACGCCACCGTCACACCGCATTCCGAAAATAGAGCCGTCGCACGCGTGCACCGGCGAAAAATAAAGAAAACAGCGCAGTCGCCATAAGCGATCAAAAGTCCGACGGCAAAATGTGGAAAAAGAAAAATATCACGGGCGGCAAACGTCGCGTGTGCATACACGCGCTGGAAATAAAAAAAAAACTAGGAGCGGGAGTCACTTTGAGGACCGCGTGAGTTTCGCGAGCTCAGGTAGCCCTTTGATGTCGTGTACACGAGCTGCATAGCGTCATATGTGCAGTGCACTGCGAGGGTGTACGTAGGGGGTGAGAGTTTGCGGATGCATAGGTGCGCGCGGGAGTGAAGGGAGATGAGTTTAGGTAAATCTCGCGAGAGTGGCTCGGTGTTAGTGTACGGAGGAAACTACACGAGGCGGGATAAACAAATCGGTGGAACGAGTAACGGGTATGTGGAATCTGGTGAGAATGTAAATGGAGAGTTTTTAATTTCACATGCTTTTTGGGAAGCAGATTTTGTATCTTGCTTTGAACGGTCGATTTTCTACCCTTGATAGGCTTGTAGGTATCGACCTTTTCTAGAGTTAGTTTTGGTTATTTGAGGTTTACTTTATAGCTTTGCGTTTTAATTTATGTATCCAATTTTATCGTTTGAAAATGCATCATTTGATATTATGAATTTATGTTACTCGGTTAATTGAAATTTGAACATTTAAAATTATTTGTAAATTAATGTATCCGAATAGAAAAATTTCCTAATATAAGAGACGTGATTTTCTTCTTAATATTAAATTAAATTTTAGAAAGAATTGTACATAAAAGTGTAATAAAGAATATTTAAGTCAATATTCTATTCAATTCAATATTTTAATTAAATATTCTATGAACGGCAATTTTCAAAAAGTATATATTTTCGAACCAGGATTTAAATACCATATAAAATTAATTTACTAAAAAATAGATAAACAATTTTAATATAACTGATTTAAAAAAGTTTCAAAAAAAAGTGAGCATTATACTGAAAAAATGTTGCAAAACTTCTTCTGTATCTATGATGTACAATGAACAATAATGAAAACAGACTCGAAAACAACAGCAAACAAGTGTTTATTATGTGCATTCTGCGCCAGTTTCTATTGTCATGGATGTTCTTTTATATTTTTTAAAAACCGCAAATACGAAAGCTCGAACAACAAACTAATTTAATAAATAAACCAATTACTCTCCTCTATTTAAAAAATTAAGAGGAAAGCTAGCAAAAATGGATATCAGCATACTGTATACTAACAATAAGTTCCTATACTGCAGCTATATTTAATTTGACAATTAATCACAAAAGTTAATAGTTTAGAAAGTATTGAAAGTTGTCAATTTTCAATTATAATATGTATAAATTATGTAAGCCTTCAATTAATAAAAAATCCACACTACTTTACCATACACATAAGAAAACTTCACTGTATTTTCAGTACCATCTCTCTTCCCAATTCATACTATAAAACTAATATAAAATTCCCCTTCTCTTTGATATTCACGCCGACTATTTTCCTATCCTTCCATCTTATATTACTCTGCGAATACAAAGGCATCACTTCCCATCCAGAATAAAAGAAAAAAGAAGACGAGAAAGAACACACAGAAGCTTTAAATTGGGCGCACATATGAGCCGAGGAAAAAGGGACGGATAGATAGAGAGGGAGAGAGAGCTCGGAGAAACTAAATTCTGTTTGCCATGGCTTTGCGCGCGAGCGCGAAAGCTGGCAACAGGCAGATTGACTTTTCGTTTACCCCGGCGCGATCGATAGGTTAACCTCTGATATACCGAGTCAAATTGGCGCGCTTAAGCGAAACGGAAACAAAAAAGACGCAGCGCCCATGCCTGCCTTTTGACGTGCGACTGAGTGTATGTGAGAGAGAGAGAGAAAGAGGGATAAAGCAATTGCTGCAATTTTGTTTCTTTAGCCTTCGATGGGTTTTCGTGCGTTTTCTTTATGCGATATCGATTGGATGAGCGGAACGGTAGTTTGATACGGAATTACCGATGAATTTATAAAGTTATTAGACTTGGAAAGTATTTTTGTAAGGTTAGTTGAATATTTGTAGAGCTGAAATAGAAGGTATTTAATTTTAGGGTACCTACTGAAATCATAGTGAGTAAAAATTTAAAGTAAGATATAAAATATTTATTTTATTATTGCGAGCGATATTACAAAATTATTGGGATAATGTTGCTAATTTGAAAATCTGTAATAAAAATTATACTAATAACAAATACACTTAAATGCTGTAAGTAACAGTATAATGTAACTGCTAATTTAGAATCATTATTGGGAGTTTAAAATAATAAAACTGTATAAATAAGAAACCTAAACTGTAAAATAATATGCTGTTAGTGTAATGACATGTTTGTACAAGTATATCACACATTATGCATTAATTCCGGTATGATAATAATATACTATAACACTTTCTGTTATTCTTCTGTGCTGTGGAGAAAACTCCGTTATTATCTGAAGATGTAAAGCTTTCAAACTAACAGTGCTTAATTTATTTAGCTCAAATACTTTTACACTTTTATTTTTAATTAAAACGGAAGAATTCCATATGTAAACAATGCTAACTGTGTCTTGTCTGCTGCTATCTTTGTGCCCGCGAACCTAATTTTAAACTCCCAATTAACTATTAAAGCATAATACAACAGGACCTCTCGAACTGAAGAAGATGTGAAAATGAACTAAAATCCCTATCTTACCATCACATTTATATTTTTTCTCTGCAATAAATAAATATTTCATAAAATGCCATACTATGCTCTCCGTGTTCTTACCAGGAACCTTCAGTTAAATTTTTAAAAGCTTTCATTGTTAACTCTCGGAGAAAAATGCGTTTGAGAATACTGTAGTTGTATATATTCAAACGCATTTTTTTCGATAGTTAATAATGGAAGCTTTTGAAATTTTAACTGAAGGTTTTCGTTAAGAATTCGGAGGGCATAGTATGGCGTTTTTAGAAATTCTTATTGCAGAGAAAAAGAATATAATTGTGATGTCGGTAAGTACGGATTTTTAGTTCACTTTCACATCTCCTTAAGTATCTCTAACACGCAAGCAGTTATTATTCTTTCAGAAAATCTTTGTTCTCGAAAAATTGAATAGGGATAAAAGGCCTCTCAAAACTCGAAATCTTCTCGGCTCATAAAAACTCTCTGTTAGTCGAAATGTTCACTCACTAGTCTATATAACTCGAATTTATATCTCGTAAAAGCTAGGCTCTAATTGTTCGAAATGTTAACACGAAGGCCTCTAAATGTAATTGGAAATGATTATGTTGCCCTTAGTATTTCCATTTCGATTGTTGTAATGGTAGGTTCAAGTAGAAAGCTAAAGTTTTGTTGTTGTAATTAAAAAAGAATGTACCTTCTTGTAAGCGCACGAACATCTTAAAATGAATTTTCAAACTTCTTTATCTCCCCTGGTAGAAAATTAATCTATAACTATGTAGATCTATCTAGTTTGCCTTGGAAATAATCGAGGGCCTCGATAAAACTAGATAATTTTCTACCAGGGTCAATACGTAAACATGTCAGGTTCCTTTGATATAAGTGTTGGACAGTACTTTTACTTTCTTACTCTATAAAATATAAACGAATGAACGGCAGGTTATGCATACCTTGGTTACATTTTAAAATTCGCGCTCTATTAATACTATGTTCCAAGGAACAATCAATGTGTGAGATTAGGGGAACGTGGGGTGATATGGGCATCAAATTTTTCAGCTAGATATATTTTTTTATTTATGATGCATTGGCAGTTCTATATTAGCTCATTTTGTTCAGCATTAACCCAAGAACAAAATGCGCTAAGGTCTTGTCAGAAAAAAATAATCTATTTTTTTGTAAAAATACATAATACGAAGGTACCTCAAAATACCCATACCGCCTCACGCGTGGGGTGATATGGGTTTTGCACCAGGGTACGTGGGTAAATACTATTATTATTAAAAATGGTTAACGATGATAATTTATTTTTAATTTTATTTCATGGAAAGGTTAATTAAACGCATAGAAAATACTTATGCAACATTTATTTAAAATATAAAATTTAAAAATGCTTTTATAACATACATATTTGATATTTATCAGAACACTTAAATTTATGAGTCTTTTCACATAGATAGTTTTCTTATTTATTAGGAACATTAAATAACTTTACATTGCAACATCTAACAATATTAATCTAAACAATATTCATAAGTTATAGTCTTAAAGCTCCTAATATCACAAAGTATTATTATGTGATATAATTTGATCGACTAAATATTGTTCTTGCTCTACACTGAAGATTGGTTTGAATCCTAACCCTAAAATTATTAAATAAACTCATAAAATTAAAATAATTATGGAAGTAAAATGTTTGTATTAATGAAGTTTTTCTAACATAACCTCAAAATAATTTCTTATATTATAGAATAAATACATGTTAAATTATTATCTAGAGAGTATACAAATAAATAAATATTACCTTGTTTGTAAATAAAACTATATTTTTGTTCACTTTCTTGGAATTCAATTACCTTTCTTCTCAAAGTTTCACGAGGAATACCGTATTGCTCTATCACCTTTGGATACTTTTAGCCTTGTAAAATAGCATGTATAGCACTTTTTAAGTTTTCTGTAGACCATACTTGTCTCTTGAATCCTTTTTTATAGTTTCTTGGCATTTTTTAAAACTTAATTAATCTAACTTATACTAAAAAAAGTTTATTGCTGTACACCTACATCGTAAGAACCTGCCGTCTGCTCTTGTTACTTCGCCTCACATGCCCATAGCGCCCCGTCATTTTGCCCATACCGCCCCACAAGCTTTATTTTTTAAATCGCTATATTAATTTAATTATAAAAGGAAAGTAAAATAAAACAAGTATGCAAATTAACGAGAAAGAGTCAATTAGTTGAATGAAACCATTAAAAGTTGCCCAAATATTTGAAAAACTATCTTTTTAGTCGATCAAAGTTCGTTCAAAATTGACTTTGTTAGACCTATAACAATCCATATTTTCTAAAATTTGATTTAACTTGTAAAATCACTTTTTTTTGTCATAATTACGTTTATTATTCTTTTATGCATTATTAAAAAAATGCAGTTATTCAGTGCGTATTCTTTATACCTAATATTAAAGATACCCATATTACCCTGCTACACATAACACCCCACGTTCCCCTACTTTATAATTCGTGAATCGTGATCATAAATAATTATATCGGTGTGTGTATTATTTTTGGAAGTCTATAATTTCTCTGTAAACAAACGAAAAATCAGACGAACCAACGAGAGCGTGAAGAGATAGCATTCCAATTTATCTATATCGGACGGTAAAAGTACTAAGTAAACATTTTCTTTACTGTAAATGTCATTATAAGTGTCAACTAAAGCAATAATTAATTAACAATAAGCAATTAACTTTTTAATACTTAACCTATTTTAACGGCTATAGACTAGAACCCCTCATCTTTTTAAAACTTGATCAGTTTTCAGTAACTTTTTATTAACTTCACATATGTTCGAGAAAACATAAACAGACTAAATTAGGTTAGGTACAACTCGAAATCTGTTATAAAATTACATATGTAAAGCATTTAAAAATGAAATTTTCAAAGTAAAGACTTCTCGTCATTCATAAATAATGCGGCAAAGTAGATGAAAAAGTTGAGACCGATGAAGAGCGTTAAAAAATCAAAATTAGAATAGCTGAGAAATTAACTCTGTAAACAATCAAAAAAGGAAGGAACAGTGATCAAATAGGTATAAAGTACAAGAAAGATAGGTCGTTGCGTGCCATTGTGTTTTGTTGTGTATATCCTCAGCATATTCATAACCTATCATTAAAAAAGTGTAAACTAAAAATATTTATTAAATTCGCTACAATACTACAAATAAATACTAATACACGAACCTTATACACATTCCGTGGTAGTTTGTTTACCTGCATTTATATCGCTAAATCGCAGATTATCAACAAGCAATCATTCATACAACGACACGCATCAATCTAGTTCCTTCTCTTTCTTCTTCATAATCGTTCCTGTTCTTATTTTCACGCGCAACACCCAACCTAACCTCCTATAGGCGGCGCAATGGTGCAAGGCAGCTTCCCGGGCTCGGCTCTCATCACCCAGCTGTTCCGCCAGCTGACCAAGCCCGCGTCCCGGCACGTTGTCGCTTACGCGGCGAGTCATCCTACCTTCCGGCGCTACTTCCTGCTGGCGCCCGGTCGTCTCTATCACCGACTCGAGGTCGGCGTGCAGCTGCTCAAGTCGTCGCCTTTGTCAGCCACGAGTGACGGCAAGAAGAAGGCGGAGAGACGGAGGATCGAGCCGATCAAGGACGAGGAGGCGGTGATGCTCGGTTCCCAGCTCATGATCGAGGTATTATAGGGACTTTTTTGTTTGTTATGTTTCGTATATGGGCTCGGTGCATGTAGACTTTAGCGCCCCCCGGTAGCGAAAAAACGAATTATTTGGGGAAAAGTAAACCATCAGTTTTGACCAGAATATTCCAATTTTATTCTGAAAAATGCTGAAAACTTCGAGACATTGTTATATATGAAGCCAAAAGTTATTAACTTATCCGTTTTATGTATAAAACCGCAGTTATCTGTTTATGTTTTTCACCCAAATGATTTGTTTTATTTTACATTGTCAAGTTATTATTTTATAGAAAAAAATAATATTTTTATCACTTTATTTGAGGTTATTATATTTAAACAATTATTTATATTTATAATTTAAATGTTTAATTAATTAATTAAAATATTATACAGTAAATATTAAAAATATGTAAAATACATATTAAGAATATATAAAGTAAATATTAAAAATATATAAAGTACATATTAAAAATATATAAAGTAAATATTAATAATATATAAAGTAAATATTAACAGCAATCGAATAAAAAATATATAATACAGTTTAAACAAGCTGGGATGCGAGAATTAAAGGATTATAGTAAAACTCACTTTTATGATTTTTAGTGATTATTTATTAATTCGACTTGGTGTGCGTGAAAAAATTCAAAAATAGCCAGAAACTTACCATCTTTTTAAATTTACAGTGGATTTTACATTGTCAAGTTATTATTTTGTAGAAAAAAATAGTATTTTTATCACTTTATTTGAGGTTATTATATTCAAACAATTATTTTTATTTATAATTTAAATGTTTAATTATTTAATTAAAATATTATAATTATATATATACGTGTATTTATTATTATTTTTCGTTATTATTGCTCGAATTCTATAAATAAGAAGTTTCTACTTTGGAATGTGTTTAGCACCCATCACGAAGTAAAAATTACACAATAATGCATCATTGTATTAAAATTGGCCTACTTATTCTATAATTTACAAACGCATACAGCAAATTTCTTATAATTACATGAATGTATATAATTGTAATACTTTAATTAACTTTTTAAACATTCAAACCAACCTCAAATAAAACCTTAAAACTATTATTTTTGTTGTACAAAATGATAGCGTGATAGATAGAAGCTGGTAAGTTTTCGGTTATATCTGACTTTTTCACGCACTTTATCTAATTCAAACTGATAAATAATCAGTAAAAACCCTAACAGTGAGTTTTATTATAATCCTTTAATTTCGCATACCAGCTTGTTTAAACTGTATTATACATTTTTTATATGACTGCTGTTAATATTTACTTTATTTATCTGAAAAAGCACTAGTCAAAAATGTCAAATACGCACTCAAATATTTTTTATTCGCCATGTTTACATTTTGAAACTCCAATGTTGTACTCCCAGTGGTCGGCCAACTTGCCGATGGCATCAGACGTGAAATGGCTTAATACTGTTATATATTAAAAAGAAATATATAATCCTTTGTTGTATAATTCAAAATAACAATACCGCATCGACAAAGACAGTGCATGCAAGGAAAGCAATGCGTATTCGCCTGGTTAAGACCTACTTGGTGGCGCCACTCTGGCGGCCACTTTGAGAAGCTTAGGTACTGGGTCAAAAGTATGAGAACACATAGTAAAAATTGAGAATATTACCAATAGACAGGTTTCAGACAAAAAATTCAGCCATTGAGCTATTATTTAAGTTATTTAAGGATTTTTGCTATACAAATAACCAAAAAACAAAATAAAATTTAATTAGTATTTGTTTTGGTAATTTATGTAATAACAATTCTTAAATATATTAAATAATAGTACAATATGTACTTCTTTTTGTCTTAAATTTATTTTTTTGCGTTATTTTTCACTTTCACTATGTATTCTGATGCTATTAACCCACTACCTAAGCTTCCTAAACTGGCCTCACGGGCGGCGCCGACGGTAGGTCTTAACCCGACGAATTCAAATTAATCTTTTTTATAATTATTTCCATTGGTATAGTTATTTTAAAACACATAGAGCAAAAAATTATCATGTTATTTATTAAAATATTATTGAAGTAAGAGTAAGTCTAATTAAAGTTAATTTTTAAACTCACCTGCCAAAAATTATATTTAGAGCTTGTATTTAGATAAATAAACTATTCGAGGTAGATAACACGGACATTTTTAAGTTAACAAGAAACAACTAGATGTCTTTTTTTGTATAAACAGAATATAAAAAGTATATAGATTTTTTATTTCACGAGTCTCACTACCGTTTTTTTAGTATGCATCTACATAAGCATGTATTCGTATATTTTTTTTATATCAAACAATATTAAATCAGAATGACATTGTAGCCAACAGTGTTGCTTTTATAACGTAGCATTTTTTTCAATTTTCGAGACATTGGAAAAGAATTTTTAAACTGACGTTTTTTAAAACATTGTATATAAATACGACGGTTCAATTCTATAATACTTATCCTTTCAGAGGTTAGTACACGTACACTCGGCGTGAAAAATATCTGATTCGAACGATTTGAATTTCTTGAAATACTGCAATTTCATTTAATCAAATGCACATTTCAGCTAACCTCATTGGAGGATTACAAGCAAATACAAATAGTACGAATCAGATATTTTCCACGTCGAGTGTACATACGTGTGCATATGTTCGATCTTTATTATACATGACAATCAATGTAAAACGCGAAACTTTCGAATAAATATAAATAAGCATTCATCCGCTATTACAATCCAGATAAAACGGAAAATAAATTATTTTTAATGCCGATATAAATATATATCTTAAATAAAACTAAAAACCTTACAAAACTAAAGCAGATAATGACATTTATATACCCTTATTGCTCGCAAATGTAAAATGACAACTGAATCATCCATATCCCTTACGTTGCAGCAGTTTCAAAGAATTTCACAATCATTAGAGACAATTGGCAGAGTATATAGAATGGAATGTATGAATGAGTTGAAATTTGTAACATTAAAATGATCTGTTTTTTCTTCTAAATTTGAGTAGATAGATAATATATTATATATAATAATGAAAGTTAATCCATTCTTAAGAGTTGCTTAAAGATGTTTTTTAACGATACATTTCTGTTAGAATTTTTCGATACAGTCTAAAATTTGATAGCGCTTTTATTTTAAGATACTGATACTGTACATGTAGTACAATTCTTCAATAAACGTTAAGTCCTTCAAACTGATTGTTGAACTCTTCAATAAGAATAATAAAGAAATGCCTGTAATTGAATAAAGTCTTGGTAAAATTAAAAAAAAAACATTCATTTTTATTTTACAGATGTCAATTCATTCAAACATTACATTCTACGTATTCTTCCAAATGTCTCAAAAGTTCATCAAATTCTTTGAAATTGCTGTAATGTAAGGGATTAAAGGTAGTCATCATTCTACATTTACGAACATCAACAGACTATTTGTCTTAGAGGTACATAAATACAGATTGTGTATTTACTAGCAGCTTTGGTGTAGTAAAATTATTTAATTTCAGTCATAGAAATCAATTGGTCAGTAATAAGTGCGTATTTGAGCGAATCCCGTCATTATATACAGTAACGATCTAAACGCATATTATTATTTTGTTTGTGACTAAATAAGTACGATAAAAACTACGCAAGATGTCGTACATGTTAGCGCATCTCCATAATGGATGGCAAGTCGACCAGGCTATTTTATCAGAAGACGATCGAGTTGTGGTAAGTTAATTGATCTCAAAGATTATTTTTACGACCTACTTTTTTTACCTATTAAATATGTGGAAAACCGGAAAAACGACCATAGTCCACTTTTTAGAAAATTGACTTTTTAGTGATTTTGGTGTCCGAGCATGGTATATTTTGATTAAAAAAGTCAAAAGTTTCAAAAGTTCATCTATTAGTTCTCTTGTTTCATAATCTATGATGCTTTTCTTTTGCATAGGTTTAAAAGGCAATTTAAAAATTCAAACTTCAATATCTCGGAATTTCAGAAAATGGACTTAAGTCGTTTTTCCAGTCCACCGCAGAAGTATTTATAGTTAATTTAAACATATATACCGTTATAAATTTAATTTTTGTATTTAAATACAAAGGTGGTACGATTTGGACACGATTGGGACCCTATGTGCATGAAAATGGATGAAATATTGTACAGCATTGCGGAAAAAGTAAAAAACTTTGCTGTCTTTTACTTGGTAGACATCTCAAAAGTGCCAGATTTTAATAAAATGTAAGTTAAAAAATGTAATTAATTACTCAAGCTATTTAGAAATTATATTAAGAAAACTATGAATCAATGTATATTTTTTTCAGGTACGAGTTGTACGATCCTTGTACGATAATGTTCTTCTTCAGAAATAAGCACATCATGATTGATTTGGGTACTGGTAACAACAACAAAATCAATTGGCCCTTAGATGATAAACAAGAGATGATAGACATCGTTGAAACTGTATATCGAGGAGCTAGAAAGGGTAGAGGTCTAGTTGTATCCCCAAAAGATTATTCAACAAAGTATCGATATTAATTCATACTCAATTTTGTACACATCTTTCCATTAATGCTTGCATAAATGATAGAGTAGACTAGCCAGTAATTGACCACATACCAGTTAACGACCATTAGTCAAACACATGTAAAGTATAAACTTAAAAATAATTTGTATATTTATAAATAGAGTTTATTTGAACTTTTAGTATTCCATATTTTTGTTCAAGAGAAGTTAACAATTATTACTAAATTTAATTCTCATTTTAAAAAATCCAGATATGTATATGCTTGTCAACCAGTCATTGTGAGATCGACTAATTATTAGTAAAAATAAATCGCATGTTGAGTTCTAAATTCGCCACGACAAAATAAAGTAAAAACTTGAATATCGCTTGTAATTATTTGATTAATACATAACTTTAGTTTTATTGTCTCAATTAACTGGTCATTAACTAGTTCATACATTAATTTCAATATAAAACATTAACATTTTAATGGCCATGATTTCAAGAATTCGGTCATTTACTGACTGGTTTACTGTATTTTTTATGTTATTAAAATCACCGACACTATATTGGAGTGGTCTATGGGCCCGTAGTTAGTAGATTATAGAAGTTAAATAGCGCTTGTCGCGTGTTCTATTTGGATAGGTGACCAATCAGGAATCTTATGGTCTATTTAATTGTGTACAAGAGGTGGAGGGTAATAGCTTAAGTGTTTTTGAGCAATTGCGCAGTGACATTATGATTAAAGTTCTACGGATTGGGGTTTCAAATGTATCGCTAATAAAAAGAACACTTAAGATTGAGTCTTCTACTGCTGCTTTCTGGCGTGGGTTTTTTCTTCCTGAGTTTTCCCTACGTCACAGGCAGTAGCCTGGGCAAATGCAGGAACAGTGGGATAGATTAGGATAAACATGCATATATTTACACAGAGGTGGCGGAATAAACCGTAATTGATTTGTATGAAAACAAAATTATGCTAACAGCATTGATTAATAAAATGATAAATGATGCAGTAATAGTGCAGCTTGATTTATTTCATAATCCCCGAACCCTAACTGAACAGTACAAATGTGTAAGTTAAATCAATTAAACTTTATAAAAAGACTAATCGGAGAAAGTCCTGTAAATAAATAATGCAAATATCGATATAAATCAAATTTAGTACAGCTGATTTTCACTATTGATGTTTTACAAATACAGATTTATGGATTCCCGGAAAAATAACTCAAGTCGATTTTTCACGTTTTTCGAAATTTTAAGATTTTAATGTTCAAGTGCAGAGTACATACATAATGAATTAGACAATAGAATACAATATTTTTAAAACATATTTTACGTTTTAAATAAGAATATATAAAAATTTAGATAATAATGTAGATAATAATGAAAATTATTGTACCCTAAGAAATTAATGTTAAAAAATATTTCAAATCTATTTTGAGTATAATAACTTTCTAGATAAAAGATTGATCAAAATTCGAAAATATTTCTTCTTTTGTATTTCCTGCTAACTATATTGTTGATTCGTTAAGAAAATTGGATCCCATAATTTTTGTACGATATAATCGAGCTATATCTTAATTTTTGAAAAGTATTTATAAATTAAAAACAGCATTTCAGAGGTCCGCTTTATCCCGATATTTTTGCAAAACCCGATTTTCGAGTAACTTAGATCACCTCAATGAATTGTCCCTAAACAACCTCAGATTTAGCTGCAGGCTATGCAGCGCAATATTCACCAGCTACTCAGTAAATAAATAAAATTCCGTATTGTCTCAGACGCCAGCTTCACAAGAAATCCCAACAACCACGCGCAACAATCCACTCCACCCACTCCATACCTCCCGAACAAAAATTCAAATTACAAATCTCCATCCCCCCTCCGCAGATCGTGATATTCGCCCTGCTCGTGGCGATCATGACCCTCGACTGGCTGCGCTCTCAGCGCAAGTCCAGCCTGGAGGAGCGTCGCCGCAAGCTGGAATTCGAGGAGCTCGAGCGCCTGAAGCGCGAGGCGCTCGAGCGACTGGCCAGTCTGAAGCTGAGGAGCGAGCAGCTGCGCGCGCGCCTGCTGATCGAGGGATTGCGGAGGGACTGCGACGCGCAGGTGGAGGTGGAACCGGAGGATCCTGCGCCCGGCGCGCGCGACCGATGCGTCGTCCAATAAGAGAGAGAGAGAGGGTTCTTTCGTTCGTTCCTTTCTCCTCGAGCCAGTGGCAGAAGCTCTTCATTGGACGGCATTCCGTTGGACGGCCGAGAGGAGAGATCTCGTGCGGTCAGCGCGGAGGGAAAGTTAACGGAGAGGAGAGGATTCGAGCCATTGATTAATTCATTTGTGAGGGGGGGGAAGGGAGTGTGTGTGAGTAGTGTAGAGAGAGAGAGAGAGATGGGTTCTGAGAGATGCAAGATTTATGGAGGGAGATTGGGATTGGAAGATTCTCGGCTGGGAGATGAATGGAATAATTGAGCGGGCGAGGTGGGTTGGACGTGTGTTTGCGAATGGTTGTTTCAATTTTGTTGAATGGTGGAATGGGCGAGGGAACTGGATGGGAAACTGATGAAGAGGGAGAGTGCATAGAGTGGTTGTGTGTTTAATGATAGCGTTTGTACTTTGAGGGATAGTTTTTGTAGCTTTCTTTTTTAAGAATGAGTTGGAAGAATTTTCGAGTATGTTTGGATAAAAGAATATGTGCAAGCGTTAAGTTACAAACTTTGAAATTGTTAATAAAGATACCTCTATCATTAAAATGGGAAACACGATTATTTATTTATTCATATTATATTCATTATTAAATTACAAGCATTATAGCCTAAAATACATTAAGTAGAGAACCTCCCGGCAGTAGAACCTCCCGGCACTGGGACTCACGATACTGTAAATCTCCCGGCACTATGTATGAAGAGCATCTCGGCACTGTGATTTTTCTAGAGCCGGCTTTATGTATGTGCGGGACCCCGCGTTCCAACTTTGCGGAAAAAGTTTTATACCGAAGGTTTAAACCGAAAAAATGTGATATAAAAAATTTCATACAAATATTTAAACCACCAAATAAGAAGATTTTAAAAAATGTTCAAACTGAAAAATATAATAGAAAAGTTTATAAAAATGAATTACATAATGTTATATTCATTTTTATACAAAGATCTTTTTAATAAAACTGCATGAAAGCCAATTCAATATTTGATTATGGGGAAGGTACGGGTTAAAGTTATTGGCTGGCGCAAATTCACAGTGCCGGGGGATAGCTTGTCCCGAGTTTCACGGTGTCGAGTAATATTAGAAAAAGCAATTATCACAATTATTAATAGGTGTAGTGCTGCATTCTATATAGACATTGCACCCCCAAAATAAGGTTGCGTAAGATAAATAAAGAACATAGAATTTTAAATTATCTTAGTCTTGCTCTGAAAAGGTGCATATGTAACTAGCTAAAGTTGAATTACATATTTAATATTACATTTTATAATATGAACTGTCTATCTCTCTCTTTATCATCCAGAAACTTTAACACTTTATAATTTACTTGTGTCAGCATCCGTTTTAAATATTTAGCATGAGATAATTAAATGGGAGAACCAAAGTACAATAATGAACTTACTTAAGCAAAATTTAAGTATTTAATTGTATCAATACTAAATGCTTTTGTAGTTCTGCAAAGAAATTCCAATATAATACAGAAAATTACTTATTTAATTACATTTTTACATCTTATCTTTTTAAAACATGTGGCAAAAGCACAAATTTTACTTAGTATAAGAAATTTTTACTAAAAAGTAATAACAAGCTGTCCAGTTAAAAAAAAACTTTGCTAGACATAACATAATGTATAAAAATAAGAAACCCTTGAATAATAAGAAGCCTAATTTATATTAAACTCAATGTGCTGGATCATCACGAAAAATCTTACATCCCCAAAAAACCACCCCAAACACAAAATACCCCTCAAAAACAAAGGAAGAAAAACCGACCCATTAACCGATCAGCAACAGCAACAGCAGTCAGACCCCGCATGGACTAACGCAAATAGACAACAAAGGTAGATCTGCCACCGCCACCCACCGCCGCGCACAAAGAGAATAGCCAAATGCAAGTGGGAAGAGAGCGGGGGGAGGGAGAGAGAAAGTTCGCGAAACGCCGCGAGCCCAGCCACGACAAACCGCATCCTAATCGAAGTCGATGGACTGCCGTGCCGCGAGAACACCGAGCTACACACTTTGTCTAAGTGCACGGGCGCGTGCATGCATGCGAAACTGGGGGCAGGGACGGACGAGAAATGGTGGAAGGAAGGTGGTATTGTTTTGCCTGCCGGACGATCAGTGAGTGGATTTTACTGGCGACGGGCAGAGCAGGGTTCGTTTGTTAGATTGTTTGTTGGGGGTATGCGAGGTGAGGATGATAATGTGACGAGGATGCTGAGATAAATATAGGTTTATCAATTATGCCAAGTAATTAAATCAGAAGTATTAAGAAGAAAAGAGTTGAACCTCTTGGTTCACAAATTTTTATGATAGACTGGGAGGACTTTCTTGATGATGAATAATGATATAAATCATCTATATCGTTTATTTCCATGATTATTTATTTAAGCACGGTTGCTACTTTAATAATTCTTTTATGATATTCAATAATAATTAACGTTTCTTTAATCTTCAATATTTTAGCAATTGAAAAAATTTTAAGTTTAAGAAAATAGAAGTTAAATTGCAGAGAAAGCAAGCTATAATTTTTAAGTTGTTATAAATATAGTTTCTAGACTTTTGAAAATTGAAGTAAAATATATATCTAAAAATAGAGAAACAATAATCTGATAAATTTGTTGACATTTAGTTACATTTATACTGTGACTTTAAAAAATGCATAACTTTGCATAAAATCAGTATTTTTACTTATCGTCTTTCAATTTGAAGCTTGTTTATAAACCTCAATTTTTATTGAAAATTATGAAAAAAAAATCACTAAGTGAACTGTAAACTTCAAAATATCAGTTCATGCAAATAGACTATGCACAGTGTGTTATATTATTTATAAACAGAAAACTTTTCCCATAGATTCCCAAAGATCCTGAAGTGATACGACGGTGATGGGACACTCTCCTTGTAAATTTACATATATGTACAGTTCGATATTTCTGCGTGAAACATACACTTTATAAAACTGTAGAAAAACGCAATCTGTTAAAATAAAAGGCAATACAATAATACCGTTAGAATAAAATAATAAGAAGAATGATTAGAGAAAAATCATTAAGGGTCAGCGTCACAATAGATTCTTTAATAAAAGCGCCCTAAGAATAGTGCCTACAACAAGATTTTCAACTTACCAAATATACCTTTGAGTACAAAAGAGTTAGACTCATCCAATGTCACAATTTCTATCCAATTTACACGGACAAAGATAGACCGACGGACGCAAACATACACACATGCTTCACTCTCTCTTATAAATACAGATCTCGCAACCCCCATCCCCAGTACCAATCCAAAAATAGCCTCCCCCTCAAAACAAGAATCTCAAAAAGCTCGAAGCTCCCTCGAGCCTCAACGAGTCAAGATTTCCATCCGATCTTCTCTCTCCTCTCACTAACCCTCCCCTCGATCCTCGGCGCAAAAAAGAATCATCCACTTGCCCACTATCGCAGTACGAAAAGAAGCATCGCAGCGTGCCACGAGCCTCGTCGTCGTCTCTTTCAAGGAGTACACAGAGTTCAGAGCAGAGCAGTCGAAGACGCGAGAGCGAGTCGCGTCGAGTGGCCGAGAGCAGGAAGGAAGCGGAGACTCCAACTCGAGAGCAGAGAGAGAGAGCACAGTATACATATAGAGCAGCACGGGTGAAAGATGAAAGCCGAAGGACGGAGAGAGAGAGAGAGAGAGAGAGAGCGGCTTCAGGTTCGATATCGCGAAACCAGTAATTAGCTACAGTCGAGGAAGCTCTTCTTCTCGTAGCTACTAGTCGCTGGTTTGGATGAAAGGAAAGGGGTGGAGGGATTCGGGAGAGTCGCGATGGTTGGTGAATGGTGTGTACGAAGGTGAGTAACTGGCTCGAGGGGACAATGCGGGAGATAAGGTTCTTTTGAATTGAGAAATTGTATTGATTAAGATGCTTGATTGTTAGTGTCGAGGGAATGGGAAAGGGTAGATTTTGATACATTCTTTTCACTGATTAATACGAAGGAAATTAGTTTAAGTTTAAATTAGTGAGAAATACCGTCGTCTTATTTTCTTTCTTAATACGACAAGAAACTTCGGGTTAAAAGTATAACCGAATTATTCAAAAATATGAAACAATTCCAAGTTTCTTAAAAGAAAACATTTATTAAAAGTAAATTTCAAGTATAGCTGTAGTCTAAAAATGTCTGTCTCCAAGTCTGGGCGAAGTATCACTGTCCACAACTTTCTTCAGACTTAAAGCCAGACTTCGGTTATAGTTGGAATTTCCTTTTAAGAAATACTTTTTTTAAGAAGTTTATAATTATTTCATTTATAGAAATAAAGCATTAAGTATCTACAATTGAACAATTAGATTAGTTAAGGTGGCTTCAACGATGGGTACCGCAACAAGCGAGGGCCCCATGAGGGATTTCATTTTCGTATTCATTTTCGTTCAATTATCTTATTTAAATTTTATGTTAAAGCATTGTAAACTACTTATAAACGCTTATAACAACAAATTATTATGTTAATACGTTAAAAAAGACGCTAATTCGGTGACTTAACGCTCAGTGCACATGCACAAAAGCACGTTTTCGACGTTTATCCTCAACATCTTTTTTATTTGATCACACAATCAGATTCCCTGTGCAAAATTCTTTAATTACATATTATCTTTGTTATTATCTCATTTTTTAAGAGGTGATCTTACCTCTAAGAGGTGAAAAATGGCTCATTTCCATAAGGTGACATATTAAAAGTAACATTTTAAGCTTAGTTCTTTCGATAATTTAGTCGTTGACCCCAAATTTTCTTTATATATATCAAATGCTTAATGTTCAAAGAACATTTTTGGAAAATTTCAACTACGTCTATATTTTTATAAAAAGTGGCTGAAGTCATCTTAATATTAAGTTAATGTATAACGTGTGTAATCTAGAAAACTTATCTGTTGTCTCAGCAATCGAAGTAACGATCTATTGGAAGCAGATAATTTCGGGAGAATCCTGTCGAACTCAGAAATATTGAAAGCCTAAAATATCGACTGTTCTTGGCGGTAGCACGGAAATTGAAAATTAGGTCAATTGAAAGCTCTTATCGTGTTTTATACGTTTATTATACTGAGTTCTACGAGCAATTATAGAAACACTCAATTTTAAACTTATCTATTTGTCATAATTTAACATTTTTAGAATTATTATTTGGATTGACTGTGATATTAAATTTTTCTTACAATATTTGATATTATAAGTTTTTGACGGATTCATATAACATTAACTACTATATATGCACCAATACCATAATTCTCATTGCACTCACAAGCAACAACAGTTTACAAAAAAAGTCTCTGATGCAACTCTTTCCTCCGGTGCACTTCACTCTAAGATTTTGTCTTTTGACGAATAAAAAGTATATCTATCTATCTATCTATCTTTGTTTTCCAAAGCCTCGGTATAAATATTTATCTATCCCATAAGGTACACACCCGTATATCCTCCTCGCCTATGTTGACGATAAATTATCGGATACGCGCTACGCACCCCGTCTCACTCTCTTCCGCGTATTTGTTTTCTATTCAAAAGGCGAGAGCGATATACAGATACATACAGACGCAGTCAAAAAACCTCGTTAGATAAAGCAGAATAGGTGCATATAAACACGAAACTATGACGAAAATAGAAGAGAACGAGCGCGTCGTCAGCATATGTTTGCATAGCGATGGGACGCGCATCTATTTCGCGAGCGTGTACATGCACTAGTGCGTATAAGTGTTTACTCTTGCACGTATATTCGCGTGTACGTGTCATAGTGCTCGCGTGTGTTGGATATTCTATTTTTGGACACGAGCGCGTATGAAACCGTAAAAACCGACGGTATCAATGTGTCTCTTTGCACTGCATGTGGGTGACACGCGCGCGCGCGAGTATACATACGTCATCGCGGTATACTGGGTCGAATTCGAAATGGAGAAAAATGTGCACGTTTCGATCGATGCGCACACAGCGATTTTTCTTCCGCGACGCTGTCTTTTTTGCAAAACATGGGAAGATCCGCACTGCGCGCGTTGCAGCTTATTTTCGTTGGAGTCGAAGGAGAAGAAGAAGTTACGCTGGCGAAGAAGTTTTTTTTGTCAGGGACAGTGATGAAATCCGAGGGAATATCTACATTTTTGTGCAACGTTGCAGTTGCATGGATATTGGAAGGTGGATTTAGCGTGGGTGAGTTTTTCAAACGTGTTTGCGAAATTGATGAGTAAACGCGAATTTCGCGTGACGCGCGTAGTGTGCAATTTTGAGGCGACGCTTGAAAGCTTTTACGGGGAGCGCAACGTTCAAAAAGTCAATAATAACACTGGTAGAGATAAATATTTTTTTTGGGCAGTATCTGAGCAATTTTGTTCTGAGTATTATCTTCTTAGTAAATAATAGAAAATACGTAATGTTCATTAAAACAATACTAATACTGTCATAAATTTTTAACCAATTATATAAGTAAAACTTTATTCTGGCAATAATGTTGTCCCGACGTCGGGCGCCAAATGTAATATCATAATTATGAAATTACTTAATAGAAGGGACAGATAAATACAAAAGATCGCTTGCAAGATATTATTGATTGAGTAGTTCAATGAGTATTAAACGAATCTGTATGCTCTACAAATAAAACTGGGCGTCAAAAATATTTCATTTTCTATTATTTCTGGGAAATTTTTTCAGCACTAAATAACTGTTGTTTTTAATTTATTTTTATTTTTTACCAAACTTGGTTAAAAACGTTTTAGTAGATTTCATTTAGTAAAATTATGTAGCAAAAATTACTAGTACTGTTTATAGATTGAGACCATACTCCATGATCCACCAAAATGGTATATCAAAGATCAATGTTGAAAAGGTGTGAAACTTCGCCCAAAAGAAGAAACATTCTCACATTTTTATTTCCAATATTTTTTTATTTTATAACATTATATTTTGAACAGTAATTATTAGTAGATGCAGGGAAAAATGTTTAATTTAAAGATTAAATCTTAAGATATAAGAAAAATTAGATTGTAAGTGTTGTAAAAACCAATAATATAGGGGGGAAAACTACTATATAGCTTGAAAAGTAAAAAAAAATTAAAAGTAAGGTGATCAACTACACATATGTTAATTTTTATACAAAATATGTTATTGCAATGTACAGATAAATTGTAAATGTCGTTGTATAATTCCTTTCAGTGTACCAAAGAACGTTCAATATTAATTTTATCACACATTATCAAACCAGAGTATTTTTCACACGAATATAACACCAAATTTAATTTCTCTCACCTCCTCTTCCACCAATCCACTACTAATACTACACCCCCGAGGGAGTACAAAACGAAAACCAATCGATAAATAAACTAAAGCACAACAATAAAAGAGAAACCACGAGGCGATTAGCGCGCGTCTGCGGATTAACAGCTCTCTTAAAAAGCTCAGTACTCCTCTATCTATATCGAGTTTCCCTCCTCCTCCTCTTCCTCTTCAACAGCTCGAGATTTTCACCGACGTTTTCCGAGGCCGCGCAGATATGACGCGCGCGCGCTCTCCCGGCTATACACGCGCACACAACAGCAGCAGCAGCCTCGGGTATTGAGAGGAAACTCCGCTGCTTGCTAATGGACTGCTAATTGGTGCGCGCGGTTGGAGGATGAGAGAGAGAGAGAAAGAGCGAGCTTTTTAGCTTGCTTATTGTCCGCGCGCCGAGCTGTAAACATCGCGCGACGCGATGCCTTTCCACTTGCGCTGCGGCTCTCGGTCGAGGCAGCTGCCACTTTTCTTCCTCGGCTTCTCTCTATTTTTCCTGCGCTCTGACGTCGCTGGTTTGTAGAGCGGAGTCAGCGATTTTTACCGAGTAGCGGGGAGCTTATACGTACTAGTGGTTGGCGGGTAGATGGGAAAGTGATTATCGGAGAGGCTTGAGAGCACGGGTGATATTACGCGAGAGGCGCGCGCATGTGTGAGTGGATTTTGTGGGTTTTTTTGCATTAGGAGAGCTTGTTTCGAAATGGGTGTGGGAAGGAAGTTTGTTTTGTTGTTTTCTAACAAAGTTATTTTTAAAAAAGTGTATATGTGAGCTAATCTCAGACTTTTCATTTTTGAGGGCAAAAGGTTATCTTTTAAAAAAGGTCTTCGGAAGTAATGTTTCTTTTTAAACCCAGTCACGTACTTAAGGGGAAACTTTACTGATTTTTAAAAATTCTCTCTCCTTTGTCCAATAATATTAAAACGTCTTTTGTCATGATTTAAGAAGATTGCAATAAATATTTAACAATTTTTCACTAAAATATTTTTAGAAGTTATTGGAGATAATGCATATTTTTGTGATAAAAACAAGTGGTTTTAGAAAAATTCCTTGCGTATGCCGATTTGACAAAACCAATTTTAAATAAACAAAAGTAATTTTTTTTTTAATTTGTGTAAACTCAATTTATGGTCTAAAATAAATAAAACGTTTTTTGATTAAAAATTTTGTAAAAACTACATGTGTCAACACTTACAAGTGACGAATAGAACTTTCAACATCTGAAAACCGCAAAACAAAATATTAACTTCTTTGCAAAATACTTTAACCGATATTTTCTGGAAGTTTTAAAAATATCCATGGTCATGGATTATGCAAGGAACTTTTTGAAGTTAGAAAAGTTAGTTCTGAGAAAAACGCATTTAAAGTTTTAATTTTGCTATCCAATGTAAATTGTTTCAGTCAACTGGCTATAGCTTTGGCATGACTAACAAGGAGAACATCTCACCTCCAGATCACGATTTTTTATGAGGCTTTGGGAGATGTCTTTTTGTATCGTATTGTAAATCGGCTATCGCCTCCTATATCTTCAGATACAACGTATTTTCTTAATATTGCTAGTATATATATATATACAATATTTTTAGCATTGCCTGTGTGAACATTAGTAATGTTTTAGCTGTATCTTAGAATTTGAGCAGCGTTAGTCGCTCTAACCAATCAAAAAGCTCATTTCTAGGTATCAAAAGACTCTTTCCAAAGCCTCATCAAAATTCGTGACCCGGAGGTGAGATACTCTTGTAAGAGTTTTGACATCCAGCAGGTCTCAAAACGTTCATAAAACTATAGACATAAAAGATATGTAATACATTTTTTTTATTCTTCGGCAAAAAATCATTGGAATTTCCCCTTAAATATTGCTACTTAGGGGCCGTGTACACATTATGTATGGGAGGGGGGGGGGGGCGAGTCATGAAAATCGTATGAATGCTTATGTGCAAGAGAAGGGGGTGGAATCTGTACAAATTCTTACACATATACTTACAAAAATTGTTTACTAAATTTTTAAATAGCCGCGCTGATTATATTTGTGTGACCTGCGCATGTGTAGCGTGAGAAGATCACGCACTTCTATGCACGTTAGAATTTTTGCTAAGAGTAAATTCATGAAAGGTTCGATTTCAATTGCCGAGCTATCAACACTGACTCGATCCAATAAGTGCTCTAGCAGGAAAACTTAGCTACAAGAAAAAAAAGTGAATGACGAGTGCACATAATTAGCTTCCGAATAAGGGATAGTCCCTTAAATAACCCTTCTAGTTATTTCTAAAATATTTAAAAATTAAAAACAACTTAACTAAAATACAAAACTGAAAAGTGCGTTTTTAAAATTACTCAGTGTTAGACTAATAAAATTCTTAAATGACCATTCCGGAAAAGGGTCGATGAGTATCTTCATCGACAACTGACACCGGTAAGACAGGGAGTGATAGTTCGGACGTCCATGTGCTGCAGCATGGGTGCATTCGAATACTCTACTGCCGGATTATGCTTGATGTAGACGTATGCATCCACTGACGAAAGTGTCTGAGACGTTACTAAGCAGTTATTAAAAAGTTAGGATTATAAACAGGGCATCCACACAGTTGTAAATCCTGTACGGTACTCCGTAAAGGGATAGAGGAAGTTGATAAAATCCAATACAATACTATTCAGCTATGAAATTGATTTTAATAGTCAAAAACTGTAGCGATAAAGTTAAATAAATATTTATAATTAAATTTATAAAAAGTCTTTAAATGAAAATAGTTAACCAAAAATGTTATGAAAAATTTACTTACCTCTTTGTAAATTAATTATTGATGGTTTATTAATTTATTTATGAATAATCATAAACCAATAAAATTAAGAAATACTTTGTTACGGAAAATTAAATTATTTTGATATGGTATGAGCCTTCGAATAAGAAAATCTTACGTAAGAAGGGGAGGGGGTGTCATCAAAATCTTACGGTCCCTTACATGTACAAAAGTACGGAAAATAGCCCTTACGTAATTTGTACACTGCTCCTTATCTATTCGTAGCTAAGTCATTTACATACGCACATTACCTTTAGCAATCCACAGATACTATTTGAATAAAATAAAAAAAAATAATTGGAAAATAATGGTTTTATAAGTAGTCTACTATTTTATACATAACCTATTCATTTGGGTCACTGAATAACAATATTTATTATTCTGTATTATTTATAACTGCTAAAGTTTTGAGCTAATAAGTACTGAAAAAGCTATACAGTCGAGTCGCGGGGACTGAGAACCCAGGGACTGAAATTACGGGGCAACAGCAATGACCTTATACACGAGGATATCTCGGGGACTGAAACGCTTCGATACTAAATACACATTGCAGTCTCCGAAAATTTTGGTCCCGAGCCTTCTCAGGCCCCGCGACTCGACTGTATAACATATAACGTATATTTACTTATTTGTTAGAACACTCAAAATTATTGTATTTTTATGTGAGTTTTGAGTTTGTAACATAATAAGAGAAAATAAATAACATTTAAATATTTACTGCTTTCATTCATCACGCTCTATTACATGATCTTGAACCTTGAAATATCGGATGAAATATTACTAACTTATAAGTGTAGGCTATAAAATTAAAACTTTTAGAGATTGATTATCAATTTTACTAGCTTCGAATTGCACCAAAAAACATATGCGTATCTGGCCCAATCGCGAGCGCTACTACTCCCAGCATCTCCATTCTCACCTCATCCAACCCCATTTCTTTTATATCCCCGATTATCTCGCTCTCCTCTTTCCTCTGCAAACCTCCCTCCTCCCTCTGCCAATCTACCGCACTCGCGGAAAAGCACGCGTACGACACGCGTACTCCTATATCTCTCAAAATCCCGTACAACCGCTCCACGCACCTCGCGGATAAAATCGATATGCCACGCGACTTTACGACGCGTTTACGAGGCGGAAAGTAGCGCGCGATACTCGCGGCTGCGGCCAATTTCGCGCGAGACTCCGCAGCCGCTTTCTCCTTCGCTCCCAATTTTTTTGTTTTGCCCGGCGCGCGAAATCGTCATCGATCAAAGCCTCGATTTTTACGACGGACGTTTTAATCGAGCGCACTCGAGCGGAGTGGCTCGTCGCAGGCGTTTATCGAAAAAGGTTAGGGGGGCAGGGGGTGATGGTGATAGAGTATTGATTGGCGAGAGTGTAGCTTGTCTTTGGCAGTGGTCCATCGGGTGGTTTGGGCGAGCGTTTATTTTTAATGAATTGAGGGGATGATTCAATGCAATTTTTATGATAATTGAAGCGTTCGCGTGAACGAAGTGGGTTAGTAAGTTTCTTTTTGGTGGGTAAGTGGAATTTGAAATTATTTTTTACTTTTGTCAGTGTTGAAATTTATAAGTTGTAGAACCTGCCTGAATCGAAGTTCCGTAATTCGAAGAAGATTTCGGAAGAAACTAAGAAAATAATTAAAATTTTTTTTTAACAGTTTAAATCGGCAAATTGACGTATTATTATTGATATACTGTTAACATTGGTTGACATATTGTTAAAATTTAGTCAATTCGTCATGAATCATTTGCTGCATGAAATGTCAGCTTAATATTTTAACTCCGCGTCTCTATCTCTATAATACGAAATTTTCCGAATTCAATCAAAATATAATTTTAGTTGATTATTTAATATAGGTAATAAATTTATTTAATAAAGTATAAATTAGTTCTATAAAATTGGGACAGCTTCATAAACAGAAGACTCATTTTCGATAAAAATTACCTTTACCGTAAATTTTGAATTTGGAAGGTGTCATTGTACGTAATTCTCATAATGATATTTAACTAAACTATTAGATCTGAAATTATATACCTATGTTGAATAAAATACAGTAAACAGTCAAATGGTATTTGATTTGTGTAATTTGATTTATGCAAATGACCGATCAAAATATAATAATAGCAGTAGTATCTGATTATAAGGTCGTCTATTAATTCAATAATTTTAGTGACTAATTTCAAATTCAAAACATATACTTATGTATCAAAACGCTATTATCTACCCTCCAATCCTAAAACAAAATCATTTCACCAAATGGCTCTCATCTTACAAAACAATGCCAATTACCGCAGCTTCATAGACATCGATATAACCATCATCAAATCACTAACATCCAAACTAATTGATCTCCACGCATATTGAGAAGAGAGTTTCTTTAATATAAAAAATATGTGCATTTGGATTAATGTATCAATAGGATTCCACTAAAATATCGTTAATTTGATAGAGTAAGGTTAAGATACTGAGACATATAAAAATTATTACGGTTTTCCGTTGGATCATGTTATTAAACAAATTAGACAGTATTTAATAATCTATCTGAGCCTTTGAATTTATGTTTTACCACCAGTACTAACCAACCCAAATCTCTATGTTGAAATTCTATATATTTCCTATGCAACAAAACAAAATCTAATATACGCGGAATACTTAAGCATTCCGCGTAAGATAAATAAACTATATTATGGCTGTATCGGGTTGCGAGCTGTGACCGAGGCTGCGACACTTCGCAGCGGGCACCTCGACACGTCGCTTGGTCGCCTCAGATTCTTGTGAAGGGACTGGGCACTTGGGGCCAATCATAGTGTACGTGCATGTATAAAAGGAACCATTGTTTTATGTTTACGTATGCTGTGTTTCTATGCGTTTTCGATAACTCGCTGGCCGCTCTGGCAGTCAGTCTCCGACTGTATTTGCTAGAGGTCAAACGTACATCTTTGCTTGTGCTACTCAGAATAAAGTCTGAATAAAATTGAAAAATTCTGAGTTTATTTCATTCTTTTACCCCATATCCATACTCTATCTGTCAACCATAAAGAAACATTTATTCAGCTTTATTAAAGTTACGTGAATTAACAGTTAATGCATAACAAATTGACTTAAATGAATGCTTCTCTCACAGGGATCGTGACTAACCTCCGGGTCACGGATTTTGATGAGACTTTAAGAAATGTCTTTTGGTACCTGAAAATAAAGCCTTGTAATGCTCATAGTTTTATCACGTGATACCAGAGCTCGAGATATAACAAAAGTATTAGTATTGTTCATATACTCAACACTATAAATACAATAAATAAACATATACTAGAAATATTAATAAAAACACACTATTCGAGTGTCCAAACGAAATGGCAGATGGGCTTGGGGCTGCTGAAAATTATAATGTCAATAAATAACCCTCTTGCTCAAATCAATTAAAAACGCAAAGTGACCCTGCAATATTATTTAAAATATTGCCTGTAAAATTGAAAAGAAGATCTGAAGACGGATACCTACGATTCTTTTTCCCAAAAATCGATTTTTTAAATATTGGTTTTCGATTCTTCAAACCTTTCTTGACACGCAGAAACACATTGCGTAATTGATTTTCATAAAATTGTTAATTTGAAAATGGTATTTTAAAGTTCAAACATTCAATAAGGTTAATGTGTTTTTTTTCTAACGAAAACATCTTTTACTACAGTTTATGTTTTTCTTTGTTCTAAATTTTCTAGGTCCATTAGCTTTTGACAAAACTTTTAGAAATTAATGGAACATATTCTTTTCATCATTATGAAGAAATTCATGCATCGCCAAGGTGCTGTGTGCTGATCTAGATATAATAAAAAATAAATATTTACAAAAAAGCCATAAATTACCCAAAAACACTGTTTTAATATTTAAATAAAATGATCTTAATTCTAATTATGGTATTTACGAATTGGTACATACGAAACACTTATGAATACCTACTTGTATTCAATTTTTATAAAAATGCACAAATATTTTCAAATTGGCATACAAAGTAAGAAGAAATTTTTCTAGATTATATACAAAATTCTGTGCGCCCTAAGAACGTTGGCAAACTGCGTCATTTTGATTAGAAAAACTACAATCTTTCGTTGTAAATTAATATATATGCGGAAAAATAGGCAGAAATTTAAAAAAAAACTTTCATTTTTGTTTATATATATCATATATAAAAACTTTTAAAAAATGTATAATCAAGGGACTATGTATTTTAAGAAAAAATGTAGTGTTACCATTTAAACTGAAATAACGACAAATTATGCTGAATTTGTATAACGTAGGCATTTTATTTTCAATATATATACTTTGCTCTGTATATATCACGTGACTCTTTTATAATATTAGGTTCTAATTTCAGCGCTAACTGACGGGAGTTGTACATTCGAACATCTGCCAAACAAGGACCTATGACGTAAAACTACGGGTACTGGGCTTCATTCTTCGGTTCCAGAAATTTTTTTTTTCAAAATTCCAATCCAACTCAGTGACCCGTACATGAGTCAAGACACTCTCCTACTCAGTATGCATGCAATAATCCATCCTCCTCCTCACCACAAACATTCAACCCAACCTATAGCACTACTGCACACTCTCATCGTCCATTGTCTTCCCTTCCCCGGTATTCCCCAAAGCAAAGCACCAAACAAACGCGGCGCGATTACATCCCCTCCCAAAACTCCCTCGCTTCGTCTATTTTCCCAGCTAATGGCGCGCGAGCGCTCGGGTGATTGTCCCTCTCGGTTGAAGCGCGCCGGGGCTTTAATTAGCAAATAAAGCGCCGGGCGACACCTCAAAGCAAACAAGCGCGCCGCGGCGCAGGCTAAGCTTCTTCGCTCAAATCCCAAATGCATTTGGAAGTGAAAGTAAAACAAGAGAGGAGAGGCTGTACAGAGGCGAGTTCTTGACTCTGCGTGTTATGGCTTTCGCTGCTTGTGCAAGAACTGGAGGACGGAGAGGATGTTGGGGATTTTGGGAGAGAGGGGGTGGGGGTTTGAGGTGATTTTAGAGATTTATTGGGGGTAGGGATAATTTTGGGTGGGGATAGGCTGGTTTAAATTAGATTATTTGACAGAGGTTCTTTTGACGGGAAATGTATGTGATATTTTACAGAAATATAGGACAGAAATGACAAGCTTGTACTACATTTTAGCAAAATCTAAGTGGATTTGGGATGGATTCTGGGTGGATTTCCAGCGGACTTTGCAGCTAGATAATTTTTACAAGAAAGTTCTAAAAGTTGTGTCAAGCCGCCATAATAGTCACACTTTTACCAAGGAATTCTTAATACTTTTTGAATTTTCTATAGAAATTAAATTTTCAGAAAGTTATAGCTTGTTAAAGTTTCGTTGATAATGTTAAAGCGTAGACAACTTCAAAGGATGCGGAAACTATGGTATAAAGTAACGAGAATTTTCCTATGCTATATTACTTTTAACTTTAATAACTTTGCGAAAATGTTAAATGTTTACAATTAAATCTGTTCGGTCATGTCAATATCAAAGGGTAATGAAGTCGAAATTTAATTATCTTTATTCGATTTGTAGTATTGGCCATTTAACGATAATTTGGCGATTCAGTTATCAAATTTAAGTTAACGAAGAAAATATGGGATACGTTGCTATTTAATTATTTTGATTGAATTTCGTAAATCGAATAATAGAGATGCATGTGAAATTTTGTTAACTTGCAAATATGCTATCAATCAAAGTATGTAATTTCAGTAGAATTCGACCATTAAAATATGCACTTGATATTCTAAAAGTATATTCTGGTAACCCAGCCGAAAAATTAAGCATCTATGAGAATTTCGAATTTATAGAGAATACATTTTTTGACAAAAATATCATAAATTTTTTAATGAATTTTCTCAATCTTCAATACATGTAAGTAAACCAATTTACATTAGAAAACATACAAAATTGAAACTTTAAGCATGTTTTTCTCGAAACTAATTTGCCTAACTTTGAAAAATGGCTTGTGCATGAGATTTTATAAATCTTTTGGAAATTTGCAGAAAATGTACCTTAGTATATATAGAACATAACTGTTGATTAAATATCAATTTTTGTCTTTCTTCTCTTTTTTATACATTAATCATTATAATAAACATGATTTTTTAAGCTTATTCATAAGTTAAACAAAATCTAGTTTTTTTAAGAAAGTAGAAGACGATTTTTTAAATTCTATTTCTTGAGCTAAAACTTGTCACAGAAATAATATCATCCTTCATAGATTCTCAAAACTTTAGCTCGCTAGACTGAAGGATACAAAAGTTTATCTGTTCGCCGTAGTCCTACCTTAATATCACATCTAGGTATGTGTCTAAAAACTATACAAAACAACATTTTTATTTGTTTTTAGTATCCAAAAGCTATGCCTTAATTTGAATTTTCGATTAAAATACAACTCACTTCTATAAATAGAAAAAAGTTATATCGAAAAAAAACTCGTAAATGTTTCAGCCCTCTATATGTTATGGTTTAGAAATACTAAAATGTTTGAAGTACATACACCTGTTGAACTTTTACGATATATTCTAACAAACAAATACTATAAACAACTGCAGCATCAAAAAATAGACTTTTTTAGCCACCAAATTACCAAAACATCCCGTAATTTCTATCGAAAAGACAAAGACACTAAAATCCATCAACCACAGCAAATCCATAAAACACAAGGCACCATAGAACGCATGACCGTCATCCCCGACAGAAACACACACTCTCTATCTCTCTCTCTCTCTATCCCACTCCTACTCGTCCACAGTCCTATCCTCCCCGAAACCCTCAAAAAAAAAAGGGCGAGCATCGAACAAAACAAATTCACTTCGATCCCACTCCACCGCAGCCCATTAATTATCCTTCAGAACAAAAAAATTCACACACACGCGCGCGCGCAGTTTATCCACCTATACCCCCTATCGCCGAAACAATGCGCTCAGCCATGCGCGTCGCATCCCAGACTCGGCCGGAGGAGTCGACGGGTAGCCGGCGCTCGAGTCCTTTAACCTTTTCTTCGACCGCGCGCGAACCCGATAAAAGAAGGTTGCCGCCCCGGCGCGGGCTTGCCCTTTGCCTCGACCCGGCGAGTGGGCGCCGCATTCGCTCGTCCGTGAGGACGAGATAAATTCTCTCGACGGTGCAGGAGGCAGTGTGTAATACCGACAATTGGGTTCTTGAAAAGGAAGTTTAAAAATGTTTAAGAATTTGTTTATATTGATTAGGAGTTTGTAGGATGTATGCGGAAAAATTTGTTTAGTAGCAACTGTAGGTCCCCCTTTTCTTGCGTCATAGTTTCATTCAAGAACTCGATTCCAAATGTAATTATTCAGTATTGTTACGGATAGAATTCATCAGTAATAAGGAAATGTAACTGTATAATAAGTTCCTTTGCAAAAGGTATCTAAAACGTTCTGTATAGTTCAAACGCGATAACGTACTCGAGTTATGTATATGTCTTATGTATATATATGTTTGCAGAGGTCGTCGGCGCGAAGAGCGGCTCATTTTTTAGCTCAAAAAGAATGACGCAGAGGCCA
This sequence comes from Gastracanthus pulcherrimus, assembly GCA_949152435.1. Taxonomy (NCBI): domain Eukaryota; kingdom Metazoa; phylum Arthropoda; class Insecta; order Hymenoptera; family Pteromalidae; genus Gastracanthus; species Gastracanthus pulcherrimus. The sequence continues at coordinate 12,858,941 of OX424574.1, read as the reverse complement.
GATGTACCCTTTGTTTAGCGCGTTGTAACAACCCGGCCAATGTATATAATAATAACTACTTTAAATACAAATTGCGTATCAATTATTTTAACAAAATCCTTCGTATAATTACGTTCCGAACAAGTATGTTGGAGTCCTGAGTATGGAAATAATTTGCACAAAATTCTGAAAAAATGCACGGGTAATTGTTGGGACTTTGGACTTGAATAATTGCAAAGAAAATATTTTTGAACTATTTTTTTCAGTTTTCTCGGGTCCTCTATGCGGATTAAATTGACTCTTTCTCTCATTACGATATCAGAAATGGTCCACTTCGATGTCATGAGCTTATTTATTTTGCATAATTTCAATTTTCTGCATGAAAATTTAAGACAAAAGAAGAAAATGTATATATGATTCCTCGAGGACCTATCGGAACTCTCAGAGGGTTAGGTCATTATTTTTCAATCTTGGGAGATATAATTTACACGAATTTTCAGTAGAAACTAGACTTTAGACTGTTATATTAGCATACAGGACAGATCTTTTTAATTTTAGGGCTCACAGGTCTTTGAAAGTTAAGTAGATTATAAGTTTAAAAAGAAGAATGATAGGCCGATTGTATTATTTCTTCTGACTACAAGAAAATAATCACAAACAAAACTTGTCTACTAGTTCTCATGATGTCATTTTTCATAGTTTGCATATGTGGCCATATAATATGCCAAGTCTAGAGTTAATGAATCAAGGGAAATATCTTTATGCAGAACCTTTGTGTTAAATATGGATAGACAATTATATTAACTTAATATTCATTAACTTAATTTTCTTTAAAATGATTGTTAATAATGATTAGTTAGATGATTGACACAAAGTTGAGAAAGTAATAGATGCTGTACTGTGTTATAGTTTGAAAAAATTCATATTCATCAGTTGTTCAAGATTATATTTACTGTTGAAACATGACGTCATAAAGTTTTTGTTGAACTATATGTTCTGAAAGTTGGTGAAGAACCCAATTTGGCCACGAAAAAAGGATAAGATTTTTTGGGAGTGAGGCATAGGAAGAGAGTAAATGTTGACGGCATGTGTTGCGGATGTATATGCGGCCGAGAAAAAGACTGAACGTCGATCTTGTTGGAACGTTTTATTGAGGATGATTGAAGATAATTGAATATAGTTGGTTGATGTATCGTGGAGATGGTTTTGAGGGTGGCTTGTAATTATTTGATAATTGTGAGAGATTATGACTGCTGATTGACGATGAGGGTAGATAAAATCGTTGATTTGAAATTGGTAGTTATTATCGTTGTGTATTGAGTTCGAGTCGTTAAATAAGACTTTAATTGTTTATATGTTTTAGCTAAAATTCAGTATTAACGCTTAATTAAAATGTTTAAATGCCTTTAAATTCAAATATCGTTATATTGACATACCAATCAGAAAATTTCGCAAAAGATGAAAGTAATCGATACACACCTGCAACAGACAAAAATAATAATTAATTAAAAGAAATATGTATAGTGGGTTATTTTATTCTTATATTTTAGTGATCCCTATGCTCAAAACTCTCATTTACATTCTATGACAAACAATTAAAACTACACTTACAGCTATATACTCTGAGAACAATACTATCTCCTGCAACAATATCCAAATACACCCACATCCACACCAAAACTTATCAAGCTTCTATCTCTAAAACGTCATCTCAATTAACCCAAAGACCCACTTCCTCCCTCCCCCAAACTTGTCCCAACGAAGTAAAACTCTTCCACCTACAACCCCCCCCTCCTCCTCACATGACCAACTTGCTCGCATCCTCACCTCGTCCTCGCATCACCATCATCATCATCATCCATCCGATGCACCTGCCAAAGCTCCGCTCCACTCACTCGAAAAACCCATCCCCGACGTCGTATCGTATACCAAAAGCGAACGAGTGTATCTCCTCCGGTGCAGCTCGAGCGCGTCGGCGTCGATCGATCGCGAACTTCGGCCCCACGGAGTCTCGGCTGTCGCTCGTCTCGTATTTATTATACGCAACTTTCGCCGAAGTGTATGGAGTCTGGCGCGCGCTCTCTCTCTCTCTCTCTCTCTCGAGTTTCCGCGCGCGCCGGGGTCGCTGTCTTCGCGGGACGGCCGTGTCTGTGTGTGTGTATGCGTGTTTTAAAGGAAATCCGGGGATGGAAATAACTGGATTGCGGTGGGGGTGCGAGGGGAAAACACGATGCGCAATTGACTTTTTAATTTGTTGGAGGTGGGGGGTGGGTTGGGAGTTGGATTGAGGAAGAGGAGAGAGAGAGATAGATAGATATTCTTTTTATTTATCACTAATGACAAAAATTTATAGCTGTATGTACATTTTGTTAAAGTTTGTTATCACATTATCAGTCATTACAGTTAAAAAAAATAAATAAAAAGAGACAGAGAGAGAGAGAGAGATGGAGAGAGAGATGGAGAGAGAGAGAGAGAGAGAGATAGATAGATAGATAGTTAGATAGATATACGATTTATTTGTCAATTTTGGCAAAAATATATTACATAAAAATTGTTATTTTATCATTACATTAAGTCTTTGATCACTATCACAGTTCGTCAGTGTATAAATATAAAAAATTGTTGCACAAATTTGTCATTATCTAATATCACAGTTTGTTTATATCACAGTTCCATAACAATTTCAGAGAGAGAGAGAGAGCGAGAGAGGGAGAGGGAGAGGGAGAGAGAGAGGGAGAGAGAGAGAGAGAGAGAGAGAGAGGGAGATGGAGAGAGAGAAGGAGAGAGAGAGAGAGAGGGAGAGGGAGAGAGAGAGGGAGAGAGGGAGAGAGAGAGAGACAGATGGAGAGAGAGAGAGAGGGAGAGGGAGAGAGAGAGGGAGAGAGAGATAGTTCAATGCGTATTTGCTCGTATAATACTACTCAATTAGAAAGTCGTTATGCATAATTATAGTTGTGCGAAGGGTTCAGGTAAGGATTGACCATCAGTAATGACACCCCTGAAATTCTTGGTAAAGGATCAGACATAGGTTCCCTTACTAAGGTGGAACATTCTTATAAGAGCTGCATTCAACACAGTTCGTCAGTTACGATTTGCGAGTGAAGCAGTGTGGAACAAATCATACAGCTAGTTAAAGCAAGTTACAAAAATATTTGACTGAGTTGAAGTGAAGTAGTACAGTTTTCAAAGTACATTGAATCGACATGGATGCCGAAAAATATTGCAGCATGAGTGTAAAGCATAAGATTCTCGGTTATCAGTACGAGGTCGATTATGATGAATACGAATACAGCAGTGGTGATGAGAAATTATCGGACTATCTGTCGAGAAAACGACCGAACTTGTTCTTCCGACCCAACACGACGCAAGGTCGGAATACCGAGGAGGAATCGTTATTAGTTAAGGTGAGTGTATACTGAAAATTTCGAATTGTATTATTTATTATACTTTTGTACTTTTTCTGTTTATAATAATTTGTATACTTGTGCATGACTGTGATATAAAGTTATAGACCTACTAATAGATTAAAGTTATCCCTAGAAACTCTTATTTATTGACAAAAAATTATTAAAATAAATAAATGCTTATTGCGTATTTATTTTTTACCGTAGACCACCAAAGTTTATTGTCCATTTTTAATAGCAATTTAAGGAAATTACACAATCCAGTTTTTATTTCATTTGTCTCTTACTTAAAATTTAGTAAACAATAAAAAAGACTGTATTTTTAGGTAAAAAGAGCCTGATAAATTAGTTGTGTACAATTTCAAAATGATTTAATAAAAATCGAATGCGCATGGAAAACAGAATTATATTGAAAATACACTTTCATAAAATGGAAATTCTTCCTTCATGCAATTGTAATTTTTTACTTCTATAGTTATATACTCCATACTTTAATCATCACAGTTATCACAATCGCTTCATTAAGAGAACATTCACACCCTAATCGTACGTTTACTCTAAAAAGATAAAAATAAACTAATTTCTCCATCCAATTTCCCTACAGGCTCACCAAGACAAGACCATCAACGAGCGCTACGTCAACCTCGAGAATTTACGTATAGCCAGCTCACCCTCCGACGACGACTACCATCTCCACTGCAATGCCGACGACGCGGAATCCGACGGCATGCCGATCCTCGTGGATCGCCACAACCAGCCCGCAGTCGAAGAGAACAGAAAGGTGTTTATCAACGCCTCGGAGATCGTGGTCGGCAATATCCATCCGAGCTTCGGCGCTGCGTATATTCTGCATATGTTCGACGAGTATGTGCCGCTAGCCGCGAGTCCCGTGCAGGTGGTGCCCAACACCGGTAGGAGGTACTGTTACGTGTACTTCAGGAAGGAACAGGACGCGGCCGATGTGGAGAGAAAGTTCGATGGGCATGCGTTGCTGGGGACGAAGCTGGTGGTCCTGAGACCGAGTAATCTGATGCAGTTGTCGCTTGTTTATAATCAGAATAAGTGAGGGATAGGTGCAGGGATAGAGTTGCTAGTGGGTTTTATTGGGGATTGCGAATTTTAAGATTTTATGTTACATTGATTGTGAAGTTGATTAGATAATTGGAATTGTCTTCAGTGGTGATATAATTGTACAATTTGGAAGTGTATGTATTTGTACCGAATACAATTAAAGCAAGTATGTAAATTTTGAATCTTGTAACTGCCCGCAGTGCAATGTATATTTTCAGCAATAGTATTATTTTTGGTTTATTTTATTATTTGATATCATGATCTTGTAATACTTATGTGAACCTTTGAATTGTTAATTTACGAAGTCTGACAATGTGTATATTTTAATTAGTCGTTTATTGTTCGAAAATATTGGGTGTAATATTATTATTGCAATTCTTTTACAATTTATCTTTGTAAAAATTACATTATAGGTTGACTAAATTGAATATAACGTAAATGATTTTTTTATCTTATAATCTGTGTATTTATTTATTGAATATAATCACCTATTTTTGAAGATAAAAGATTGTATTTTTATTGTCCTACTTCCTTAAAATATGATAATGACACAAAAAAACAATGATATTCCCTACATGGCAAATGGTTTTCATTTTGGTAAAGGTTTAAATAACATGTATTAATGTTAATTTTTGAATATTTGATTACATAACAATAATTTACAATGTTCGAACATTCTAACTTCATTTTTTTCCCCTTCATTCATAATCCTACAAAACCATCATCGCCGAATGAACCAATCTCAAAACCCCGACAATTCCACCCCTATCCCCAAACATCACAATCCACCGCCGCGCAAGAAAAAATTCCAAGCGTCCAGGCTATCTCACCGAAGACGCAACCAACGAACGACTCCCCAGCCGCATTATAGCCTCTGCTGCAGCGGCCGCGGCGAAGATGGAAAATCGATTTTACGAGCTTGGCTTTTAAGCGGCAACGCGCGGCGCGCAAAGTGAATGACGTTGAGGCGAAAATGGACGCGGCCGTGCGAGAGAGCGAGCGAGCTAGCTCATCGATTTCCGGTCGCGCATGCCGCGCCGCTGCGGAAGTGCGAGCGAATAAAGAAGATTACGCGCCGCTGGAGTTTGAGAGTGCGTCTCCGCAGGCTTGACTTTGTTTTAAGAGGGGAGAGCTCCGTGTTGTACGTTCTCGCTTTCGCAATGAGAGAGCTTTGTGATAGTGAAAGAAAAGGTTTCGAAGAACGTACTGGATATATGCGTAGATTAAAAAGAAAAAATACATTTTTTAGAGTATTAGGACATTTTTTAGGACAGTAATAGTTTTGTTTTTTAGCATTTTTTTGTTTTGGGTTTTAGTTTTTAGTGTTTTTTCTTTGGTATGGTAGAGGTAAGATAAATTACCAGTCTTTTCCGTCTCAAAATTTTGGATTAGATATTAGATTGTTTTATTGAAATTGATATTCATGATTTTATCCAGATTAAATGAAAAGTGACATTATTTAAAAATATTTTCGTTCTCTTACTCTCTGCTTTCCAACATTCAAGTTGAAACTTAGAGTTCTCACGGTACATCGTTTTTTGCGCTCTCGCCTCTTGAACGTACCGCTTATGGTCCAGCTGCTGCCACGTGAAGAAGTAAGAGAGTATATATCCTGGTTTTGAATGCGAGATTCTAGTCGCATGCGCGATATTAATCATACGACTATATTCTACTACTGATATTTTTTTTACTATTTTTCTTCTATACATAAATCTTATGTTTTAAATATCTGTTAAAATCGTATCTAAGGATATTTTTTCACATTCGTCTGTAAACTTCATTAAACCCTAATATAAATAGAATATCCTTTTATCCTCTTATTAAGTTAGTTAGATTTAATTTAGATTGTCGTCGACTGGTGTATTGTTATTTGTATTGCTTCACATTTCTCCTTTTTATTACTTAACGCGCTGTGTTACGTCCTATCCTAATCTGAAAGTGATCAACTAGTTTACCGAAAATGACTTGTAGCAAACCGGAAATGATGCAAAGTATATAACGGAAGGGATTTTCTATTAAATAAATTAATTCTAACTGTATTAGGCATCATCAAGTGGAATGCGATTGAATCGAAAGTGACCGAAAGTGGAAGAAAATTAGTGACCGGAAGTAAATCAAAACCGATAACTATTTTCAAATTCTTTCTATATCACAGGCTATTTAGTTTGAATTATTAATTATGTTCTATTGTACACGTACAACCTTTTACGAAAATATTATAACTATAATAACGTACTTCTCATTATTACAACTTTTTGATACAAACTAAATCACCAATCCAAAAGAACGTTAATGAGCGAGGAACATCATCTATCAGCTTGTACTAAATTGTAATTTTTAGGTCATGGCGCTTCTTCTACCAATATCAAATTACAGATTCTTTTCTTTCCTTCCGATTCGCATCGATTTTCAATCACGAATTGCGCAAGCAATTCAACAATCCCGAATCTCAATAACCCGCGTTACATCGCGTCTTTTTCTTCATCCCCATCATCATCATCATCATCATCCAAGGGTAGTCCAAAGAAAATTTTTCTCCTCGGCCGGCTCTTCGGTCTCCACTCTACTCTCTTCCTGATTTATGAATGCATATTTATACGTTAGCAGCAGCGTGAGTGATCCATCGTTTAGGTCACAGATATTCACGGATATATTCATGACGGATTCGTGTGCTTTATCATATCTCGCAGGGCCTTCGTCAAAAGAAATCTAACCCGAGTATACACATGTATATAACACACATCTTAAACGCGCGTGGGCGACGGTAGGCATTCGAATTTTTCTTTTCATCGTCCATTTTTTTTCTTCTCGAGTTGCTTATATTGGCCGCGAACCTTCATTTGTTCCGAACTTTCTTTCCGGGCTGGGTGAAAACGCGCACGAGAGAGACGTGAACTGACGGAATGTATAATCTCGCGTCTCTGAGATAGATAGCTATTGCCGCTCGTTATTATACGAGCGGCGTAGTTGATAAAATGTTGCTCTGCTCTCGTTTTTTCTCTCTCTCTCTCTTTCACTCTTCTTCTCGAGAGCCATAAATATTAGTAGGTATCCAATAATTAATGATCAATATTACAAGAATACATCCAAGAATTCCAGTAATAGCATACTTCTATGTAACTCATTCTTGCGCTAGAAGCTTCAGGAATTTAGGTGTGTGATCGGTGGGGAGTATATCAATGTGTGTGTATGCCGTTTGAGTGTGTGGTGTTCGTGCGCGACGATCGAGGCGCTGATTGCCAGAGCGGCGCAACTTGACTACGTCGAACTTTTCAACTGTGTGAGGGGGGAATTGGCTGGCAATTATTATTTTAAAAAGTGAAGAAATATTACTAAATTTTAACAAAAGCAGCTGGTAAACGACATTTGCTCCATGAATAATGAATTAAAACGTTTCTATAATTTTTACAATTCATAAGTGCCAAGTCTTTATTTAAGCTACCTACTATATAACATGATACACTTTGTATCCACTAAAAATAACGCTTCAAGTTGCAAAGTCTTTTCTTCTGCCTTAAATATTTTCTTTCCATTGAAATTCATCGAAAAGTCACTGCTACAGAATCGGTTCATTTTCCCAACAGCTCTCAAATGAAAACAAACATTTCGCGTCTAAATTCCACAAGCACCATAAATCATTCCATTCGTAACGAAAGCAACGTCAGCGCTCGAAACTCATAAACCACTCTCTGAACTCCAAAAATTAAAATACCTTCATAATTCAGCTCGTCAAATTTTACATCCCCGTAATAGCGCCCGTAAGAATAGCACGTATACCCGTGGCAGAGAAGGGTTTACGACGTCTGAACTGTGATTCAAACCGGAGGGCTAAAATATCTAATTCAAAGCGGCAGCGGCAGAAGCCGAGCAGCGGCAGCAGAGAGTACAGAAGAGCGCGTAATCTCGTCCCGGATTATTCAAGGGAAGATCCTAGTGCAGTCCCCGTGCGCCGTCAAAGGCTTCGTCGTCTATTCACGTTTCTGCAGCGGGGCGGAGGGCTTAGGCTGTACCCCGGCGAAAATAAGCGTTGCATCGGTAAAGGCATGCGTGGGGTAAAAGGGTGGAGCCGAAGGAAATTATATTGATGGGATAAGGATTGGAATGAATGGTGTTCTGGTAATTTTAGATTTTATTGCGTTAAATACAATTGTCTAGACGTAGCTTTTGATGTGACTTTAATGTATTGTAATTAAACAATTATCGCATGAGAATAATAGAACTGTCTTGGGAACTTTTGAAGTATATTTATGATTAAAATTAAAATTAGAATTCATGATAGTTCCCTATTTTTAGTTCTTTAAAATTCTGGGTCTATAACGACTTTATGGACACTAAAGAATTAAGTAAATATTTAAATAACTTTTTTAATACAACATGAAAATTTTATAATATATTTGTGTAACATCTCAAACATCGAAAAAAAATCTTTTTACATAAATGAATTTGTAACAGTTGATAAAACTAACATTTTTAATGAATAAATGTATTAAAATTGCCTGCAAAAACCCCCAAAAACTCATATTTTTCTATCAGAATTAAATTTTGATAAATTTCCTTTGTCGATCTTTTGAAATTTTCATAGCTAGTATCTTCAAAATTGAAGAAGACGCAATGCTTTAAAATTTTTATGATGTTACGCTGATGCCACGCGCATCGCGCCGTCAACCTTTGAAACGCAGTATAACGGAGTGACGTTACAAAAGAATTTTAACGCACTACAGCTTTTATACATCTAGCTTAGCAGTGATTGATGACATCCCTAAATGTTTTAAGAGAACATTCGTTTGTATAGGATTTATACTGTAAAATTGGCAATAATAATGAACTCAGATATTCTAAATATAATTGTAATGTTCTATATAATATATTTTTATCGCTTATCTTTAACAGTTTAACTAAATTCTTTTAAAAGATCAAGGATCTATAATTCTCTTTTTGATTTTAGTTTTCCGTAGGAAAATCACTCCTGAAATACCTTTTTAACTTAATTTTTTTTGTGTATGCAAAAATAAAGTTTCCATCTATCAATCTATAAACATTATATACGTCAATTAAACACTTCCAATTTGTACAATTTTCAACTATAGTTTCTGCAGAAGTAAAAATGATACGTGTCTGAAAAACTTCTCAAGCAGTATGGATATCAAACCTAATAAAAAAACAAGTTGTTTTTCATGCCCTCTGAAGCTCCCACTCATTTCTACCCTTCACGTGAGAACTACTTTAAACTCCGACTTTCCGCAAACCCACTCTAAATCATAATCCTCTACCTAAAAATCAAACTTCCGTACCAAACCTGCGAAACCCTACGCTTTGCACTCACCCCAACTAAATCCTCTCCCAGCGAAATCTTCGCTTCGTTAAGTTCACTTCGTTATCCACTCGTAAAGCCCTTGGCACTCCCGGTACCTTGCCAAAATAAGAAAGACAAAGGAATTGGAGAGAAGCGAGGGTTAGCCGATTTGCATGTGCCGCGCGTCGCGAGATTCCGTGCTCCTTTGATCGCGAGAGAGAAGTTGGAGGCGGTGGTGTTGTAATTAGGCCAGAAGGTAGGCGACATTGGATTAACGAGCTGCGGAGGTGCGACTTCTTTCTTCTTCTTCGTTCTTATCTTTCGTGGCCTGGTGGAGAATGAGCCTCGTTCGAAGAGGCTCGTCTTACGTGTGAGGCTTGATGTTTAGCTGCAAGGTTTTCGGGTTTACTTCTTATATAATTGAGAATTGGTTCTAGGTTTGCTGATAAAAACCACAGTTAACATGCTATAAAATACGCAAGTCTTTTAAGAGGGTGTCAAACCATTCAAATTTCCCGCCGAAATTCCTAATCCTTATTCTTTTAATAAAGCCAATATTTTATAATTCTCGGGTCGGTAAGGTAGGAAGGATAAAATTTGACTTTGACACCTCGTTAAGATGAGAAACCATCAGAGTCATACTTTGTGATAAATATAATCGAAGCTTCTGATTTATTATAGATTCTAAAGAATGACTAAATGAATTTTGATTTCATAACATGTTATAGTACATTATAAATTTATTTAGTGAGATTAAGAATAATGAATTTAATGAGTTTACAAAGGACTAGGCTACTACCCGTATAAAGTATACATAGTTAAAGTAGTTTTTTAAACCACTGATTTAAGGTTATTTGGAGAATTTAAGGTTAGAGCAAAATTAATGTTTAAATAATTATTTGCAATAATTTGTTTGGCACTAAAAACCTGCATATAATCCATGCAGACTTTGTAGATACATTTACTTATAATCGTATAGGACATTCTACAAAAAATAATTTTGAATGATTGTCATATATATGAAAATTTTAGATTACATATTGCTTTAATAACATTATTTTAAGAAAACACGATTCTGAAGTCGAAATTTATAAAGAAATGCAATTTTGTAATAAATTATTTAAACATGAAACATTATTTAAATAAATTAATTTTATAATTCCAACATTAGATTTGTAATCAGCTTCCCCAAAGACCATTTAAATTATGTATACTTAGTATACGCACTGGATTGAGCCAAAACACATTTGCGTCTTCCCATACCCGGGGGTTCCTACTGAATCCAACATGATTTGTAAATATTAAACATGTACTCGTATTTTAGTTAGTGAAGGACCCCAACCCGAGCAGTGCCCTCAATTTTCACATAAACTTCCATGTCTTCTACAAATTCACCATAAAAAATAATTTTATCAAGTTACCGTCAAGTATCAACTCGCTTGCCACGACGAAGCTGAAAGCCATGATTACCGCACTCCGTTCTAAAAGCGCACTTAAAATAACAATCATCGTCAAAATTTGATAACCGCCGCGCGGTGGTATAATAACTTGCTCGCCCGCGCGCTCGCGATTTATGTCAAGAACGCGAGGCGCGAGCCAAATTTATCCGCGAGCCAAATTAAATCCCCCCATCCTCGAAATAAGACAATTATACCGTGACGCGGATAATGCTCGAAGAATAGCCGAATGACTTACGCAGAAATATTATTGCTGGGACAGCAGTGGACAGTAGGCTGGATCGTTTTAGCTGGCTATATTATTTTAACAAAACAACAGAAATATTTTTTGTAAAATGAATGTCCCGATTTCTGCTCATACAAGTATTGTGTATAAAAAAAGGCTTAAACAGTTATTCTAACAACAATTATAAAGTAGCTATGATCGTTGTTTTAATTATGATTATATGAAATATTTAGATATTAAAAATCGGTAATTAGAAATTTACTTAAAAGACTTCATTCACATGATTTGTGTTTTTTTTTATTGTATTAATATGTTAACACACGCAAATACGTTACGATGCATAAGTAAAATATAGTGTACACTCGACGTGGGAAATTTCTGTTCGAATGCGTTTGAAATCCTCCTATGAGCTTAGCGAAAACGTTCGTTCGATCCAATGAGACCGAATGAAATGGCAGTATTTCAAAAAAATACAAACGCATTCTACCAGAAATTTCCAACGTCGAGTGTACATATTGGATAAATAGAACTAAAACGCTATATTTTCGTGAGTAGAAGTAGGAAAATGCAGAATGCCTTGTTTAACCTCAAACACTCACTATAATATCAAGATTGTTATCGGAATTTCCCTGGAAGAAAATTGAGTATAAGTTATGATGAATGGTTATAATTATGACCATAATTTTAAGCATAATTATAAGCAGAAAATTAAGCATAATTATAAGCATATTATGCTGAACGATTGACAAACATCGACAACATAACCTTACTATGCCTAAAAATAAATTATTAATCTATTTCACGTCTACATTAATTTAGTAAATTGATAATAATATTTAAATAATGTTAAAAAGAATTAGAAAATACAATTGCGTTTCTGTGAAGTTGAATACGGCGTTTTCCGGGCAAAACTCTGTCTGTGTGCGTCTCTCTCTCTCTCTCTCTTTCTCTCTTTCTCTCTCTCTCTCTCTCTCTCTCTCTCTCTCTTTCTCTCTTTCTCTCTCTCTCTCTCTCTCTCTCATGCTCTCTCACTGGTGGGCGCGTAATTGCGTATAGTTGTGACCGTTGCCTACTTCTGCTTTATATCTTTATGCTAGGTTAGTTTTGATTTTTGATTTATAATGGAGCAAAATCGAAAAAAAGTTTATTCGAAAAAAGTGAAGCGTCAAAAATTAGATAAACTTGTTCAGGAGTGTAGTGAATTTCAAGATTCGAGAAATGTTCGAATAAATAGCAGTTTAAGTGACGATAATAATTTAGATGATTTGCAGATTTCTGACTCCAATACTATTTCAAGTGACAATAATAGTGATAATGAGTTTAATAAATTTTTTAATAAAAGTGATAATAATTCAAGCAGTGACAGTACATGTAGGGAAGAATATTTTATGCTTCAAAATGAAGAATTTAGAGAGATAGAAGAGTTACAAGAATGGGCAGTATTATATTGTGTGCCCCATAAGACAGTTGATGCCCTTCTTAAAATTTTGAGACGCAGACTTCTACCGGTGTTACCTAAGCATGCAAAAACTCTTTTAAAATGTGAAAAGACTGTATACTTTTCAAAAGTAGAAATTTCATTATTTATTTCTACTTAATAACATAACCTGTTTAGCTTTAGCATAACGTTGGGCATAATTTACAGCATATTATGCTCATAGTTATTGGGTATACCATTGAGCATAATCTACAGCATTTTATGGTCATAATTATGTCGCCAGGTAGCGGGATTTATTAGCATAATATGCAGCATAAAATGATCATCTAGCATAAAATTCAGCATATTATGATCATTTTATGCCCAACAGTTCTACCAGGGTTATAATATTTATAACTCAGCACTATAGTTATGAATTTTAATATTCCAAACCTACGTATATCAGTATATTTTGAATCAATATACATATCTATGATAACAGAAAACCTTGGAGTGATTAGAAATAGGAACGTGAGCAGAAATCGGGTCATTCACCTTAGTCCATAAATAGCAAATTATTTCCATACCTGGTGGATAATATATACATACAGCGTACACCGAGTTTGATAAGCAGTGCTGGCGAATTGAAGCTATTTCCAGAGCGGAGAAAAAGGCAGCCGAATGGAAGCAGCGGAAAAGAAGGACAATGCGGGCTGGGAGAGAATGGAAGAACTCGTAGCAAGAAGCCGCGTGTGTATTACGCGATTGTAGGTGGCAGAGGGTGGGGAGAGAGATGGCACTTTTCTCGGTAAGTGCATGGAGATCCTCGCCGCGCGCTTAGATTCAAATCTCTTTTTTCATTATCTTGCACTTTTCGCAGCAGCAATTTTGCCCGTCTCTCTCTCTCTCTCTCTCGTTTTCCTCCTTCTCCTCCTCCTCCTCTCCTTTTGGCTCTCCGATGCTCCGGCTGCAGGCGAGTCGTCACTGCATTACCGAGCGTCGCGCGGTCTATCGAGTTTATCTTTAGAACGGAAGGAAAATTCATTTCTGCGATCTCGCATTTTATATTACTTTTCGTTCGTATTTTTAGGTTGTACTGTTCGAAAAGCATACATTTGCTGAGCGGAAAATTTTTATTGGCTGCTTCTTATTTATTATATGAGCAATTCTTCATAACTTTCAAATTCAAAAAATATATTTCTAAGAAGAATTATTTAGAGGCTTCGTTGTTCGAATTTCTGGCGATGTATATATTTATACTAAAATAAACAGCGAAAAAGGGTCTTACTATTGCGGAAGGTAGATTTTGTTAGACATTTAAAACTACATATAATTAAAAGGTTTCCCTCAAACTTTTTTAAACCGAAAACACAATTTAAACTATTATTGAATGTTGTGCTTCGTCAGTTTGATAAGAAATAATAATATTCTTTCAAAATAAACCTTTCAATTTTGACAATCTTTCATAAAATTTTGAAAGTTATAAAATAATATGTATTTGACTCGATAAACTGTTATTTTCTCCGTAAAGAATATGTTTTTCAATTTTTGTAAAGATAGAGAGAAACCTTTCTTCTACTCAAATAACCGTACCCTTAAAATAGCTTTTGAGTCACCAGACTAGCATATTATTAATACTTTTTTCTGAGATTGTAGAAAAAAACTTTTCTTCTACTGCTACACTTATATTATTATAATAATATGAGATTATGATAAAAATTCCAAACAACTTATAAAAACCTTATATGCTTTATCAGGAAACCGACCTTTTCTTAGATATCTTATCTGCAAAGTTAAAAGTCCCGTAGAATCTTCAGAACGAAACTATATAAATCCTGATAAACGATGAAACCCACTTCCTCTCATACCAAATTCATTATCCCACCGCGTAAAAGAAAAACACCACCAGCGCTACAAAAATTCCTAAGTGCATCCTTTCATCAAACACCTTAACGCGGTTGCACCCAATTATCCCGGCAGCGTAAATCTCAAATAATAAGAGTGGCGAGCAATTGTTTCGAGCTGAAAGCCAAAACTAATTTCGCTACCCTGCACCTCCATCCTCTTTTCCTTCAACTCCTCCTCCTACGTACACCGCGTCTACGTCTCTTCCTCGCGATCCTCTTTTTTCCCCCTCATTGTATACCGCGAGCAGCGGCACGCGCTGAGCGGACAGAGAGTAGGTCAGCCTCGTAATTTCAAATCTCGCAGCGCAACGGCGCACGGGATTGTGCGATCCACGGGTATCGTGGCATGCGCGCGCGCGTTGCGACGACGTTGGTGTGTGTATTACGAAGATGTAGAGACGAGGTGAGCGCGGGGCGCGATGCGCAATGAGACTTTCGCTACGAGGTTTGCGCGGCGGTGTTGCGATATGGTGGTGGTGTGGTTTTCTTGCTTGGATGAGGATTCATGGGGAATTGCGTGTTTGCGGATGGAAGAGTCGCAGACATTTACGTTGTCCAGAGAATTGTTTACTTATTCCATCATTTGTGTTTCCAGTGTAAGTAGGAACATGTGCAACTTTATCTTGCAGGAGAATAAAAGAACTTTGCTAGTTTACAATTACTTTATTTTGTAGTACCCGAAATGAATTCGAACATTGACTACGGTGACGGGTTTACGTTTTTTGAGTCTGAAACGATACTTTACCGACAGTTAATGTAACTCTTATTATCAATATTTCATATAATTCATAAGAATCAATAGTAATCAAAACTTCAATCCATTGTAATCGATGTTTGATTTTGCAAGAATTCAATCATACAATTCAGATATAGTAATATATCAGTAAACTTATTAACTCCGTGATTATTTTATTTATCAACATATACGATATCCGAATCGATATATTTGAAACAATTTATATAGCTGATTATATTTCCTTTCATTTACAGCAGATATTGACATTACGGAAAGAAGACCTTTAAAAATAAAAATAGAATACTGTTTCAACACAGAGATCAGGAAAATCAGAAAAATCCAATTTCACCGTTTCAATCTAAATCAAACAACTTCAAAAATACAATTCAACAGTACACATTTCAAACCGAATTTCCTGCGCGCGCATGTGCATCTCTACGTAAAAAGACATCTAAACAGCTGTACCGAAGAACAAACAAACCGTTACACCAGTCAGCATCGAGGCAAACTAAAATTCAGACCTATGTACACAGACGCCATTACACTGCATACGAGCTGACATTACGCTACTGCGAAACCTCTTACGTGCGCATCGGCGGTTCGCGATATAAAAGTTGTATCGGTTTAGTGCGCGTCCCGTAAAGTTTATGCCTACGCGAAACAATGCATGTGTGCGCGTTGTGTCTTTACACACTGCGAGAGTGCACTTAAGTTGTACATAAATAAAAGAAGTATGAATTATTCATCTTAATTTATTGGCGTACACATTTCATGCCTTATATATCGTCAACTTTTTTATGTATCTTAAGAGTTGCTCATATTTTATAAGATTTAAGTGACAGAGCTGTCTCCTAAATTTAATTTTTTTATTAACATTCGATTTATAAATAAAACGCCACTGCAGAAAGTTTAATTTATACATTCATAATTCATGTTGAAAGCCTTTATTTAACATAAATTTTTTTAACAAAAGCCTGATGTAAGTATTTCAAATTTGCAAATTAAAATGCAAAGTAAACAAATGCTTATTTTATCCTTACATTGTAAGTATATATAAGATCTTGCTAATGTTTATGCATTGCTATTTCACAAATGCATACCTGATGCGTTTCTTCAAAAGCTGCACACGAGAGAAATGAGCATGAAACATTCTATTAGTAAACATAGCAATAACCAAACGTTCTTAAATTTTACTTTCATGCAGTAACAAGCGTAGAGACTAAGAAAAAGGCATTTTCTACTTGCAAACATAAAATTATCATATAATACAGGGAGAAATAAATGGCACGAAGCATAAAAAGAGCCGAGAAAAGAAGAAAAAGTCGTATCATAATTTTATTCACCAGAATACTAGAAGAGGGAAAGACGTTAACATCACAAGAAACACAAAAAATAATCGAGACTTTGATCAAAACGGATTATGATAAGAAGATTATCGTCACCTTTGCAGATCTCGAGTACAACGCAACTTTCAATTTACTACTTATTTAACATCATAAATGAAGAAAGGTAATATTATTATGCAAGTAAAGAGGGCACATCTCAAAAGCAAAGAACATTTCTCAGCACCAGTAGAAGAAGGACAATTGCAGCTGTAATTATCGATTAAGAAAGCCAGCAGAATCAGTATCAAACTTAGATTACAACTACTAGAAGCAGAAGATGATCCTAAAAAGGTACGAACCTTATGAAAGGCGATTTGGGAGAGTTTAAGCATAAATCTGCGCTTAACAACGCTGAAGAAAGAATATGTCAAAGATTAAAGATAAAATTACTAGAATGAAACAGAAATGACATATTGAAAAACTTTTGGTGAAAGCGACTCAGATGAGGATGCATCAGAATGAATCATAATAAGAACAGAGAGCAGCAAAAAGCTACCGAAAAAGTAAAAATATTAAGTCAAATAGATGATCAGATCAATATAAGTAAAGAAGGACATTCTATTATTTTAAAGCGCATCATTAAGAATCGTTTATACAAATTACTAAACAATTTTGTTGATTGTCCAAAGATCATTCAAAGATTTAAATTTACTTCCCTATCCTAAACTCAAATCAAAGCTACGTCAATTTCGCGTCTACCACAACCATAAACGAAATCCTTAAAGAAACGACTTTCAAGTATTCCACATCCTCAGTACTATAATCATAAGTACCCCTTTACCTCCTACGTGACACTCACACTAACCGATAACCTCCCGCGCAATCGGAACTGGAAGTCGCCGATAATAACCGAGAGAAGGTGAAGGAACTTGAATTTCCGCGAGCGCACGCGCGCGCCCCATTGTACCACGCCCGGCCATTCAGACGCTCGCGCGCCTGACTGCAGGGGAACGCTTCCACTGATGGGCACAGACGGCACGACGTTTTTGTGCTCAGGTGGCGGAGATCGCACGAACGGCTGATTTCGTTCCTGTCCGCGCTGGCGGACGGCTTTTGTCGAGAAATAGGCTTTGATTTCTTTTGTAGATTGGACGAGGGTTGAACTGTGCATCGATGGAAATATATAGTACAGGTGGGTGTCGTTGAGTTCGGAAGTAGCGACATTTTGAGAACAATTTTTTTGTAGTGAGAGGAACCTTTTGGTCGGTAAGTGGGAGTTTGGTTTATTCTTTGTTTACAAATTAGAGTTCGTTTGAGTAACTTGATAATGAAAAAAGAATTCAACCTCTTTATGAATTCGCAGTGGTCGAAAGAAACCAAAAAGACCAAAAGAAATTCTAATCAAAGGATTAGAACGTCGAAACTTAAACACGTACAACCGAATAGATTTTTAAAAATAACTTTCAAAGAAATGATACACATATTATCTAAACTGTTAAATGTCTACTTACTCTACGAGAAAATCGCTAGTTTCACAATAGAACTTATTTATTACGTCAATTGAGATGATTCTTGTATCATAGACCCATGTCCTAAAAATCAACTTGTTTTCCATTAACATAAGCGAAAATTTTATTTGCCATAAAATGATTTGGTCCAGTGTACAATTCTTTCTCAGCAGAAGAATATTTCTAAGATAACCAACGCTTCTATTCAACTATTACCATCAAAACCACATCGACTTTCTACTAACCCAGTAGCCTCCACCACTCTCCACCATCAAAACTCATCAAATCCCCATTCAACACCCTACGCGAGCATCCTCCCCACACACCCGTACACATCCCCCCTCCTCTAAAATAAATAAAAACATGGGCGTAAATCATCATCAGCCACCGACAACAAAAAAAAAAAGACTCCCTCCAACGACCTTCTCCCCTCGCACAAACACACAATAAAAATTGAAACTTAATTACACCCCAGACAAAGGAATAGAGCGCGCGCACGTCAGTCTCGAACCGAGCGAACAATATAACCTCCTGCCCTACGTCTGGAGCACAATCGAAAAACACTCAGGAGTCATAGCGGCGCGGCTCGTTCATCTTCGACGCTGTCCGAGGAGACGCGCGGGAAAAAGAAGAGAGAGAGAGAGAGAGAGAGACGATCCGTTCCGGCTCGCGCGCGATTATTAAATTCGCGCCGACGACGGGAAGATGACGATCCGAGGGAGAAGCTGCTGGCCCGTGAGACCTCGTTTCCGGTGATGGCAGAGAGATGTTCGGCCTTGGGAGAGGGGGAGGCGGGGTATAAAGAAGATAGAGGCTTTTATTTTCTACTCTGGGAGTGATGGTTCATGGAGGGGAGAGGCGAAGATGTTGGCTTGGGGCTTAGCTTTTTTGGAAGATACTTTTGGATCGTCGATGGGTGTGCGTGAAAAATGCGATTATTCGTATTTATCCAGGTAGAAATAAATGTATGATTGATTTAAGGAGGATTGGGTGCAGTTCGATTGAAAGTAACAGTTTTGTAAATTATGATTTTGTAAATGATTTGAGTGTTCGTGCTAGGATGCACTGTAGACAATATTGTGAACATATTGATAACAGTAAATATAAATTTTTTTTTTTTTTTTATTATTATTTAACGTCGCCATGTTTGTGCTTCCATGTGGTGCTAATCGACGACGGGGGTCTGCGGTGTGTTTGTAAACAAAGCACATGTAATTTTTACAGAGGTGCTTGTATCAATCGGCAGAGACTAGGATTCGAACCCGGGTCACCGGCGTGGGAATCCGACACTCTACCGACTGAGCCACCGCAGGCCCCAAGTAAATATAAATGATTTATAAATGACTTTTAACGAAACATATCTAATTTATGTAATGAAATAAACTTGATGATATTTTGCTGTATAAAGAGTCGTTATTTAGAGTTACTATACAAAAAAGCGGTTTAATAATATCTTCGAAAAGATATGGTAGCTTACAAAAAATATATGGATTTTTATGAGCCGAATGAAGAAAATTGAATCAGAAATTTCTCAGCAATATTTTTACAGTGATACTTACCATTTTTCTGAATTGGCATATTTTTTATAACTCCACATATCGATATTCTTAATTTGGTCCTCGAACCTCATTAACAGTAACACAATTGTTAACCCTCCTGCGCAGAAGTTTATTTTCGTGTATATGGATTAGATCGAATGTAAGTTTGCAACAATATTTTCTGCAAATTCGTAAGATTTTCTAAATAATAGCTATACTATTTAGCTTCAATTTGAGAGGTTGTAGATGTCCCAACAAAGTAAAGATTTAAATGTGTGATGCAAAATGTATGCAAAAATGACGTGCTGGTTGGACGAGTATACTCGGCTCTCTGCGCAGGGGGGTTAAAAAAGTAAAAAAATTAACATTCTCAATATAAATTCATAAACGCTTTTAACGCGCAATAACCAACTCTGATAACAAGTATTTTAATACCTCCATTAGCCTCTCGTAAAAATCAAAATGAAACCTTAAACTTTCCAAATTAGGCCATCGCCGAATCAATTAAAATTTACGAGAACCCCCGGGCGAACTTGCTCGATCCCGCGCCACAATTTTGCGAGCTCCCTCGCTACACTCAGCCTTTTTCACGTCCAGCGCACAGGATTATAGAGATCAAAGGCTGACACAGTCGTCACAGCGCGAATTACCCACGTCCCGGCTCCGAGCTCTTGGCGTCCAACGGAATTTTCGATAAGTAGAGCGCGCGCGGACCGACCGAGGTGTACCCGTACGTCAACGGAACTTTATACGAGTGCGAGTGCTGCTGGCGCTGATGCTGCAAAAGATCGGCTGGGAAGTAGGTGTAGTGTACGAGGTAGGTGTAGTTGCGTGCACTGTAAAAAACTGAGTAGTAAAATTACCACATCGGAAGTAGGTAACAAATCGACCTATCTACAAAGTAGTAAATGTTCCGAAACAATACTAAAATTACCATAGGGTAGTAAAATTACCGTACGGAAATAAAATTACCATATGGAGGGTAGTAATTTTAGGAGTAGAGGGATTAGGAGTAGAAATTCATTACCGAAGTAGTAATTTTACCACCCGAATAGTAAAATTTCAATGAGCATGGGGAAATTAAGGTTAAGAATAGAAATTTTACGTACATTTTCAATACTTATTTCAAAACTTTTCTTAATTTTTATACCAGTTACAAAAACAATCCAGCTACAAAACGATAAGTGGTAAAAAAGAAAGTATGTTTGGCAATGATTCCAAAAATTCCAGAAAGTCTAGAAATGTATAAATATTAAAAATAGTAATAGTAATGTATACTTTTAGTATTTTTTGATAAACTACTTGAACATGTTTTTGGTTTCATACGCGAGAGAATTGAAATTTTTTGACTTCACTTCACAAATTCATTGCCTTTTGGCCATTTTAGTCTGGCTATGCAGACAATTAGAAATTTCGAAACACTTTGACACTCTTAAACAGTGTATTTAATTACTATCTTATACTTTATTCAACAGCCTAAAGACTGTCTCTAACTTTAATTTCTATTTTGTCATACAAAATACTTCGGAAGCTAACTGACAGTTTCTCCTGCGTTCAAGATGGCGTCAGCGCAAACGTTCTGTATGTGGTACTTTTACAACGCATGTGGGAATTTTACTGCTACTGTTGCGGAATTATTACACCGTTTCCGTTGGTAAAATCACCATATCCAAAGTAGGTAACAAACCGACCCATTTCGAAAGTGGTAAAATTACGAAACGAGTAGTAAAATTCCACAATGATTTTTTTCAGTCTGGGTGGATAGGAGGTTAGTTCTGAAGCTGGCAAGGTGCGGGTAGGTTGGATGTTGGGACCTGGGGATGTTTGAGTGGCAAAATTAAAGTGAAGGCAGAGTTAAAGATTGGGTACTCATTGCGGTGAAAGGTAACTGGTTGCTTCTGATATTTTGAGACATTTAGGAAGCTCGTTTACGTAAACATTTTTTTAAAAATTTTCATTTTTAAACACCCTTTTACACCCTTAACCCATTAAATTTCTTATACATAGCAGCTTATTCAAACTATAAGTGTCTGAAGAATGACTGAAAAGCAGGTTTTCTTTTACGCATGTACGCGAGAATGTATCTATATCTCACGTACACAATAATGTCAGTATATAAAATATAGAGAAAATAATCTCAGAAAATCAAAAACAAATAATTTCACTAACCTGTCCATACAACTCAACAACTCCTCTAAACCTCGAAGCAGTTCCAACTTTAAAAAACCTCACGCAAAATTTGCGTCAATAGCCTAAATAATTCAACGCCTCATAAAAATTCCACGCCAACCCAGAAAACGTCCTCTCTCTCTCTCTCTCTCTCTCCGCTCGAAACCTCGCGCTCACTTCAAACGCACATCCCGCTTCAAAGCGACAAGCTCGCGCTACCCCAACACAAAAAAAAATGTAGAGAAGAAAACCACGGCCAGCCTACTTTTCGGAAAACTCATCGCGACGGCAAAGTGCCGCGGCGCGGCGCCGAGTGTCTCTCACACCGGTGCGCGCAGTGTGTTCTCTCTTCCGAGAAGGAGGGAGAAGGGGGGGAACATCAATGAGCGAGACGTCCTCTTTAAAGAAGAGGCAAGCAAAAACCGTTGATATATAGCCGCGAGGGACGAAATCGACCGCAGCACTCTCGTATTTATGTTTACGAGCTGGAATGCTGCGCGTAGGAAGCGAGTATACTGGCTTAGTCGTTGTGGATGTTCGAAGTACGTGTGACACGCTTTTCTTTTTGTGGAATTGGGATGAGAAGTATCGGGAATATAGGGAATTTTATATTGTACTGTAATGAGTCAGTGTTCATGTGTAAGAGGAATGTCATTTTTTAGAATTGATAGTTCACCGTTTATATTAAAAGACACCACTTTTGTACTTATTAATATATATATATATATATATACTTGACTTCAATTGGATGTGCAATATCTTGCAATAATCACCTTTAACGTGTCAACGATATAAAAGCTGAAACTTAACTGATTCGTATTTATTATAACGTGCTTTGTGATACTTTTGATTTATTAATTACAAATCAAAAGAGTAAATAATATAGTTGTTATCGACGTTTGACATTGCAAGAATATATTACAATACAGACACGTAATGTTTAATTAATATTATTCAAATCGTGCTTATTTACATTATTCTCGCAGAGAGAATTCTGTGATAAAAATTACAATGAAATATTATACTAAACGTGGGGCATGGTAAAAATTGTCATGATTTAGGGTAGAACTTACAATGATTC